>LR756420.1:3967010-3989629 GCA_902729485.2 Mus minutoides | reverse complement strand
GGAACTCACTTTGTAGACCAGGCTGGCCTCAAATTCAGAAATCTGCCTGCCTCTGCCTCTCAAGTGTTGGGATTAAATATATGTACCACCATTACCCACTTTAAAAAAAAAAAAAAAAAGAATAATCCAAATTCCTACTGCAACCCCCGAACCACTGAGCCCTCTCCCAGCTGTTCTGCCAACAGGCAAACCTGCTTGACGCTGTCCTCTGCTGAGGCAGTCTCCAGCCTCAGAACCTTCCCAGTGCTAGTCCATCATTTCTGGGCAACCCCACAACACACAGCTCACCCCTCTGAGGCCCTCCTGACTGTCCATCCAGCACAGCTGCATGAATCCACTCAAAGTGGATCTGGGCAGAGCAGGGCCAGCTTTGTACTGGAAAAAGAACTCAACTACATGCATGTCAGACAAGCTCTCCACTATAGAACTGCACCTTGACCCTTCAGGCTGAGTTCTGGTCAACATTCATAAAGAGTTTGAGAGTGAGACCTTCCACCAGTAGGAGGTTTCCACAGGCTGCTGAGTCCTGCTGGACTGGCCTCACGTGACACATGCTCCCCCTGTCCTTTGTGCTTGACACACTCTAAGAGCCGGTCAGTCATGGAGGGGTGTGGCATGGCACAGACCCAGGTTCTCTTACTTACCTCTCTCCTCATAGAGGCTACCATCATGCTGGCTTTCTTGGGTTGAGAGTGTACCTAGTGACTAGTGTGGGTGGTGGCTGGTCCTCATGTGCCCCTGCCTACCAGTTACTCTCCCCAGGCTGTTGCTCTCAGACAGTGGGGGGCCCAAGAGCATCTTATTTTGTCTGCATACTTTCATTTTCTTTCTTCCCTTTTTAAAATATTATTTCAAGCTTTGGCCTGAAATCAGTTCCTTCAATGGGACCTATATACAAGTGACCTAGGACATCTGTTTGCAACCTCCTATTCCAAGGTATAATGTACATGACGGGGAAAGACTTACCTACCTACCTCAGGACCCAAATGCAAAATTTCCCAGACCTGACCTCCAACCTCTGGCACATACTCACACATCGCAGCCATTCTAAGAGTCCAAAGAATCCCCAAAGCTTGTACAGTGACGTTTCCAGGAAGCTGATAAACCACATTTCCCGAGTGTCAGGCTAGGATGTCAGGCTAGGGTGCTCTTGCCCAGGTGGGCCTAACAGGACAGAGCCACAAGGCCCAGAGCTGCCCACAAGCACTAGCCAGGGAATACCAGAGCCACCAAACATGGCGACAAGGCAAGGCTGGTCAAAGCCATTTGGGGTCTTTGAAAAACACCGCCACAGGGAATGGAACTTTTGATTCTCTAAGATGGTGCTAGGCAGGTCTGGCAGGTCAGGGAGCAGTGGGTGGAGTCCTGGGCTCAAATTGGAGGCCCTTAGGGTACCCATTTCAGCATTCACTACTAAATTACCCCAGGCCCCAAGCAAGCACGGATACACTTGAACTTTGCAGCGGAGAGCTTGGAGCTATGGCCTCCATCTGCCATCTAGCTCGGGTCAGCCACTCGTCACTGTCTCCAGCTTCATCCAGGGGCTTCCCCTCAAGCTCCCCAACCCACTTCCAAGCCTAACACCTTCCTGTGGGTCTACAGGCCTCAAAACAGATCTGACCTACAGAGAAGCTCCCATACAGCATCCAACTCTTGCGGATCCCAAGTTAAACCCCATCCCAGGTCTCAGGGCTACAGCGGAAACACCAGCTGCCTGCTGAACGCAAGCATAGCTCAAAGCATGACACAGACAAGACAAGTCCTGCTGTCTGTATTTATCCAAGCTACTGCCTCCCCTCCAGGAGTGATGACTGAGGTTCTGTATTAGACATCGGGCAGGGCTCTCAGCTTGCTCCCTGGAGACCAGCTCCGTGGACTGTCTGGCCTCTCCAAGTGTCCTTTCCAGCCAAGATTCTCAGTCACAGCCCAGCTTCCTCTGCCTGCCACACCAGTTCACCAGAGATGTAAGTGGCCTGGACATGGAGAGTGTCGTCGAGCACCACAAAGTCTGCAGCAGAACCAGAGGGTGAGAGGAGACAGTGGAGTGGCCCATACCCTACTACGGGGTCATTCACAACTCAGCCCAGGAAGAAAACTGAGGCCGTCCAGGAATGTAATCTGGACTGGTGGGCTGGCTAGATGGCTCAGTGGTTAAGAGCACCGACTGCTCTTCCGAAGGTCCTGAGTTCAAATCCCAGCAACCACATGGTGGCTCACAACCATCCGTAACGAAATCTGGACTGGTGGGGGAGCTGGAAGCAAGAGTATAAATTTGGCACAGTGGGGGGTCCCTGTAGCCCTCACATGGCCTAATATTATATGCCAGAAAGCCAGGCCAAAAGCCAGTATGGTAGCACATGCTTGTAATCCTACAACTCAGGACTGCAGGCCAGTCAGGGCTATATAAGACCCCATCTCAAAAACAAAACCAAACAAAAAGTAAGAGCCAGTCAGCAGATGACTGAGTCGGTAAAGGAGATGGGGAGGTGTGACTTGCCTCCAAGCCTGACTTAGTTTGAACCCTGTGACTCACATGGTAGGAGAGAACCAACTATAAGTTGTCTGTGCTGGGAGCATCCCCAGACTCAACCCCTGCATGGGAACTCACCTGCATCAGCACCAAAGTCCAGGCTCCCCTTGGTCTTCTCCAGCCCCAGCATCTGGGCAGGGTGAAGGGATGCAGCTTCCAGCGCTGACTCCACACTACAGCCTGCTCAGGAAC
Source organism: Mus minutoides (assembly GCA_902729485.2). Classification (NCBI taxonomy): domain Eukaryota; kingdom Metazoa; phylum Chordata; class Mammalia; order Rodentia; family Muridae; genus Mus; species Mus minutoides. The sequence continues at coordinate 3,986,907 of LR756420.1, read as the reverse complement.
ACACCACGGTGAGCATCCACAACCCTTCCCACGAGCAAGTCCAAGTCTCAGCTGTTAGGGACTTGGCTTGGGAATGGCTCAGGATTCTGCAGCAGCTTAGGATGGTCCCTAACGCCCCTTAGCTGGAGGAGACATTGTTCATCCCTCCCTTCTCCAGCCCTGAAGGGAACCTATACTTTCAACAGACTAGACATGGGGCATCAGTTAGGGTGTATTCAGTGTTGTATGACCATAGACCCTCTTGCCTACTTCTAATAAAAAAAGTCATACCTGGGCCAACCAAGGCCACCAATGCAGCTGCCAAATGGAACCCTGTATTCTTAGCAAGGCCTACCCTGAAGCCCAGTGACCACATTCCCTTTCCTGTGTCACTTCTTGCCAGGCCATCCCCAGCCTATTTTCTCTAAATGCAACCCTGACGTTGCCCACATTCTGAGTGACACTCAACCTTGAGATGCTGCCAGATATCTGGGAGGTCCCTGCAGAACCTGCTCAAAGTCCCAGGAAGCCACTTTCACTCCACCCTGTCCATCCTAGTAGCCCCTGCAGGTTGCCATTATCCCACAGGTCTAGTCCTTGGCCTTTCCGTGAGTGATGTGATCCTGCTGCTGCACGAGGTCACAGCTTCATGCTGTTCCCCACCCTGGCTCCCGTGACTGGCTGCTCGCCATTCCTCCATAGCCCGAGCTCTACTTGGGAATGAGCATGGTCATTTCAATCTTTGAGAAGTCACACCTCCCTATCTCCCAGGTTCCAGGTAGTTAGAGGATGTCAGCACAGGGCTCCAATTTCCCTGTCTCCCTTCTAGCTTCCTCCAGGTACAGCCTCTACCCTCAGACCCCCAGGAACACCAGCCAACTGACCTGTAGCCTGCAGGAAATGCCGGACGCACACATCCATGGGGGCTATGCTGCCACCCAGTGTCTTGGTACCTTGGAAGCAGAGAGCCAGAATTGGAAGGGGGAGTTGCTGTGGGACTGGCAGCCCAGTGGACAAACAGGGCATACCCAAGTTCTGCTCCCACTCCAGGGAGGAGCCAAGTGACTATACATATGTGGATACAGGAGTCACTCACCTGCAATGTACGCTATTAGCCCATCTACCTCCACCTCCTGCTGTCCCAGCGTATGGCGGCCATTGCCCAAGCCCAGGGCAGGGACAGCATCAGTGACCAGCACCAGCCCTGAGGGAGAAGGTGGCTCAGGACCTGGCCAGCTGTTATCCTACCTGCCCTACCCTGCCCAGCTACTCACCCTGGGGATGGGCCCGGTGAGCAATGCGCAGAGCTGCAGGGTTGGTGTGTATGCCGTCGGCAATCATCCCATAGAAGATGCAGTGGCCTGGGGGCAGCTGGTCACTGGTCAGAAGCCCTACTATGCCTGGGTCACGGTGGTGGAACTGAGCAGAGCAGAGGGAATAACTTAGTGACAACAGTGGCCGAGTCCCCTTCCGCCCAGGAGTAGGTGTGACACTCACAGGCAACATAGCATTGAAGAGATGAGTGATGAAGGTGGCCCCACTCTGCACTGCCACTTCTGCAGCCCGCAGGTCAGCCACTGAGTGCCCTGCGTGGGGACCTGAGATCAGCTTCTGCAGCAGCAGAACACCATGATCAGACAACCCCAACAAGGGGCCTCTTACCTAGAGACACACGGATGCCTTGAGCTGTCAGTGCCTGGATCACTTCATGGCTCCGGTCTAGTTCAGGGGCAAGTGTCACAATGCAGACGTTGTCCAGGGGCCCATATGTGGCCAATACATCATGAAAAGCATTGGCTTCAAAGGAGCGGAGATAGGCCTCAGGGTGTGCACCCCGCTTTTCCCGACTGATGAATGGGCCCTCCAAGTGCACCCCTGAGGGAAGGAACAAAGGTAGTTCTAGCAGGCATTCCCACCTAGCAGCCCCACCCCAGTCCCTCAAACCTGCCCTCCCTTCCCAACTGGGCATTTTGAAAGTAGTTAACCACTCACCGAGGACCCCTGCCCCATGGGGACCTCCACTCTTCACAGGGATCTGAGGAAGGACCTGGGGGGAACCAGCTGTTAAAGCCCTGTCCCCACAGCCCAGCACCCAGAGGCCACAGCCCAACCAAGGTCAGATCCTCATCTGACCCAGCCCAGCCCTACTGGCCTTCCCCACAGGAGCTGAAGATGAAGGCCCGCCTCCCCCGGTGCTCAGGTGCAGGGAGACATGACAACTGGGACTACTTGATGACCTACCCCAAGGGCCAGAAGGTGAAAGCAGCCCCGGGCCACAGAAGCATGAAGACTGCTCTAAGCTGTTCTAGCCTTCAAAGTGGCTTTGGCCAAACAGCTAGAATATAGATGCCAAACTCTTGGGGAAAAAAATTACTACAGCCTCCCTAACCTGCAGAATAAGGAAGCCAGGGTAGGGGGGTCGGGGGCAGGAGGAAGATAGGGCAGAAGCAGAGGGCTGGAAGGAACTCAGTGCAGATGGGATAGGGCTTAGCACCTATCCCACTCTGATAGGGATGGCCACAGCCTTAGGAAAGAGTTAGCAGCACCTACTTGGCCTTGGAGATGACCCAGTATAGCCATAACCCTCCTTCCAGAGCTTCTAGCTACACAAGTCCTCAGGCAAAATAGTGACACCCTCTGTACTGGCTGGTTTTGTGTGTGAACTTGATACAAGATGGATTTATCACAAGAAAAGGAGCTTCAGTTGAGGAAATGCCTCCATGAGATCCAACTGTAAGGCATTTTCCCAATTAGTGATCAAGGGGGAAAGGCCCCTTGTGGGTGGTGCCATCTCTGGGCTGGTAGGCTTGGTTCTATAAGAGAGCAGGCTGAGCAAGCCAGGGGAAGCAAGTCAGTAAGGAACATCCCTCCATGGCCTCTGCATCAGACCCTGCTTCCTGACCTGCTTGAGTTCTAGTCCTGACTTCCTTGGTGATGAACAGATGTATGGAAGTGTAAGCTGAATAAACCCTTTCTTCCCCAACTTGCTTTTTGGTCATGATATTTGTGCAGGAATAGAAACCTTGACTAAGACACCCTCCCTCACAATTACCCACTACCAATAAAAGTAAAGGGCTCTTAAAACCCTTAAGTTGGGTATGGTAGTGCACCCCTAATCCTAAGCACTTGGCAGGTAGAGGCAAGAGAACAGGGCAGCCTCAGCTAGTTCAAGGCTAGCCTAGGCCACATGATACCTTGTCTCAGAGTAAACGAAACCAAACCCACACTTAGATCTGAGAACACAGAACGAGAGAAGGGCAGTCAGTCAGAGTCTGGGAGACAATTAGGTGGACTCCAGATACATCTCAGATGGAGAGCACTCGGGGAAACTCAGAGCTCACAGAGCTGGCACCATGAGAAACAGGCTGGGGCAGGGCTGGAGGGAGCCTCAGTGGAGGCAGGTGAAGTGCGATGCAAACATTGGGGTTATGTTCTCTGGGCTCTTAGAACAGCTTAGCTCCCTCTGAGTAAAACAAGACTCTTCCCAGAGACAGGACCCTGGCAGCACAACTAGGGGTGCCCCACAAAGCTCCTCCAAAAAACCTAGGTGTTCCTAGTGGCCTGCTAATGGCAGCCATTAAACAAAGGCCATACTGGGCTCCCGGAGGAGCAGAAGAAGGAATGCCAACAAGATGACCAGGCCAGTAGGGACAGCATGCTAAGACATTGACAGCCTCAGGCAATGAGAGGCCTTTTACACATCCAAGAAGCCAGAACAGGATGTCAAGAGCAACACAAGCTCTTCAAAACCCAAAGGTGTGCAAAAATCCCATGGGATCAACTCCAAAAAAGAAAGTGAAGAAACGTCTAGAAAGTGGAGCCAAGAAGAAAGAAGGTGAGAAAAAAATCTAGAAAGCCCAAAACTAGACTAGTGGGGCTCCCATAGGGTGACAGTGACATGGAAAACAGTTACCAAGGAAACCCTTCAATAGAAGAAGCTTAGAAGTTGGGCAGTGGTGGCGCACACCTTTAATCCGAGCAGGCGGATTTCTAAATTTGAGGCCAGCCTGGTCTACAGAGTGAGTTCCAGGACAGCCAGGACTACACAGAGAAACCCTGTCTCAGGGGTCCAGGGGAGGGATGAAGAAACTTAGAAATCTTCTAGCCCAACTTCTTACCATGTCCAGCAGAAAGCAAAATTGATAAACATGCTATCCCCATGTAACACCCTGAGATGTCAGGACAAATAAAGATCTTATGAGCTTCTAGAGAGACAGTAGCCACTTAGAATGGATCAGGAAACAAGCAGATGGCTTCTTACTTCTTTCTTCTTCTTCTTCTTCTTTTTTTTTTTTTTGGTTTTTCGAGACAGGGTTTCTCTGTGTAGCCCTGGCTGTCCTGGAACTTATTCTGTAGACCAGGCTGGCCTCGAACTCAGAAATCCGCCTGCCTCTGCTTCCCAAGTGCTGGGATTAAAGGCATGCCCCACCACGCCTGGCCTGGCTTCTTACTTCTTAGCTACATGTCACATGCCTCCAATCCCAGCACTCAGGAGGCAAATGTAGGAACTCTGTGAGATCAAGGCCAGCCTGGCCTACATGGAGAGTTCTAGGACAGACAGGGCTACACAGAGACTTGATCTTAAGAAACAAAAAGATTGGAGACATAGCACTGCTTTTAACTCTAGAGAAGCTGGGTGTAGTGGAGTGCATCTGTTGTCCCATACAGGAGATAGTCTGAGCCCAGGAGTTAGAGATCAGTCTACAGTAAAGCAAGATGCTCTCGCTCTCCCAAAATAAAAAGAGTAAAGTGCAGCTTGCTGGATTCTAGTAGTTTGGCACTTGGAGACATACTGCACTGGTAGTGCACCTATTTAGCACGTACAAGGCCCTGGGTGCAATTCCTCAGCACCATAGACTAAAGTTTAGTTTATGAGTGCTTGTGTATATGTTTGTAAAGCTACGTGCTTGCCTGGCTCCTGTAGAGCCAGAGGGAGTGGCAAATTCCCTGAAACTGGAGTTACAGGCAGTTATGAGCCACATGATATGGGTGTTGGGAACCAAACCTGAGTCCTTTGCAAGAGCGAGTGTTCTTAGCTGTTTGCCAGCCCCAAACACACATTTTATTACCTTCACCTCAAGAAAACAAAGGCATAGCTAGGAGTGGTGGCGCACGCCCTTAATCTCAGCACTCAGAAGGTAGAGACAAGCTGGCCTCTGGTTCTAGGGCAGCCTGGTCTGCACAGTGAGTTCCAGGATAGTCAGGGCTACCCAAAGAGACTCTATCTCAAAAACAAACAAACATGCCGGGCGTGGTGGCGCACGCCTTTAATCCCAGCACTCGGGAGGCAGAGGCATGCGAATTTCTGAGTTCGAGGCCAGCCTGGTCTACAAAGCGAGTTCCAGGACAGCCAGGGCTATACAGAGAAACCCTGTCTCGAAAAACCAAAAAAAACAAACAAACAAACAAACCAACAAAACAAAACAAACAAACAAACAAAGAATAAAGACAGGACAAAAAGGATGGCTGAGTGCTTAAGAGCATGTACTACTCTGATACAGAGGACTGGGTTCAGTTTTCAGTACTCACATATTCACACACAGACATACAAACCTACATAGAATTTAAAATGATCAGCTGGGCGTGGTGGTGCACGCCTTTAATCCCAGCACTCGGGAGGCAGAGGCAGGCGGATTTCTGAGTTCGAGGCCAGCCTGGTCTACAGAGTGAGTTCCAGGACAGCCAAGGCTATACAGAGAAAACCTGTCTCGAAAAACCAAACAAACAAACAAACACCAGGCAAAATGGCTGAGTGAGTAAAACGCACTTGCCAACAAGCTATCTCATGACCTGAGATTAATTCCCAGTATCCAAAGGATGGAAGGAGAGCTGATGCCCACAAGTTGTCCTGACATATGCTTGCATACCATGCACTGCATGCAGGCAGGCCCATAGCTGCTCGTACTCACACACTCACTCACACACCCACTCACACTCACACACTCAAACACACACACTCTCATACACTCACACACACTCATACACTCACTCACTTACACACACTCATACACTCACTCACTTACACACACTCACTCACTCTCATATACTCAAACACACACTCACTCTCATACACTCACACAAACACACTCTCATACACTCACTCACTTACACACACTCACTCTCATACACTCACACACACTCACTCTCATACACTCACACAAACACACTCTCATACACTCACACACACTCACTCTCATACACTCACACACACTCATACACTCACTCACACAAACACACACAAACAGTTTTCTAGAAGAGCACGTTGAAAGGCAAAGTGAGAGCATGCAGCAGAGACAACGAGATAACTGAGGCTGGAGAGGAAGGGAATGATGACTCAGGGGTAGGCAGGTGGCAGACATCCTGTCTGAGGTACCTGACCTTCATCAGCTAACAAATCTGAAGCAGAAAACCACCTGAAGCCATCAGATTTGTCTTCTTGAAGCATAGGCTAGAAGAGTAAACCTTCTAGAGGTGGTTTCAACGAACCGGATCTTGATGAAGATACCAGAGTAGTAGCTGGGCAAGTGAGCAAGCCCCTCGGTGAGAAGGGCCTGGCGGAATTAGGAGACATAGTAGGGAAGGTGTTTGAGGGTAGGTCTCCTGATGTCTAATGCAACGGGGCATTTCATTTGTTGTGGTTTGGTTTTTGGTTTTTCTTTTTTTTTTTTTTTTTTTTTTTTTTTTTTTTTTTTTTTTTTTTTTGGTTTTTCAAGACAGGGTTTCGTTGTATAGCCCTAGCTGTCCTGGAATTCACTCTGTAGACCAGGCTGGCCTCGAACTCAGAAATCCGCCTGCCTCTACCTCCTGAGTGCTGGGATTAAAGGCGTGCGCCACCACATCCGGCGGGGGTATTTCGTTTTAAACTCAAAGCGGCCATCACCTCCTACCTGCTTCCCAAGGCCTTTGGTCTAAAAGTGTTTTCTGTGAGTCTGTAAGGTAGTTGGACTACAGTGGGGCACCAGGGAGAAAAACCTTACGGCTATTCCTACTGAGGGAGAACCACAGCCTCTCTTGCACCTGAGCTGTAAGAGGAAAACACAGCGGTGGAGAAGGAACGTGGGGGCGGGGCTCACAGGAGCAAGGCCTTCCGGGAAGCGCCTGGTGGACCCGGCCCACCTGCAGCTGCAGGAATGTGCCTGGGGGGGGGGGGGGAGAGAAGCAGCTTAGCTTAGCAAGGCACATCCTGACACCTGTCACCTTTGCCAGAGATCAGCTGGGAGAACCAAGTACCTTTCTGCAGTAGGACCATAGGTTGCCATTGTAACCGTGGAGTGGGAGCACTGTGGGAGAGTTCCAGAAAGACATCCTTTGTTGACATTCAAGGAATGCTCGACATTGTCAACCATCCACTGACTGTTCTCTCTCTCCATTTAATGAAACTGAGACTCAGAAGTGAGTAAGGTTGTCTTGAGTCTTCCAAGGGTGGCAAGTCAAGGGGCCAGAGTGACGCCTATGCAGCCAGGGCACAGCCCACACTCAATAGCCACAGCTACCTCCTCTGCTTCTGTGTCTACACACCAAGAAAGGAAGCCACGGCAACCACACACTCACTCCCTGATCCTGTCCTGGAAGAAAAACTGGCTGCGGCCATTGACAACAGGAACAGAGAACATCCATTGGAGTACGGTTAACTGCATTCATTTACTAAATTTGTCAACTGCGTTGCCTAAGAGAATACCACGTTTTTAAAGCAAGAGCTCAGGTCTAAGGGATAAGCCCGCAGAGAACACACAAGCTGTTCTTGAATGGTGTTGAAGACAGCAACCTAAACAAGCTTCGTTAAAACTGGGAAAACTAGCACATGCCTTTAATCCTAGCACAGCACTCGGGAGGCAGAGGCAGGTGGATTTCTGAGTTGGAGGCCAGCCTGGTCTACAAAGTGAGTTCCAGGACAGCCAGGGATACACAGAGAAACCCTGTCTCGAAAAAACCAAAAAAAAAAAAAAACTGGGAAAACTGTGGGAGAGCCTTATATGAAATTTGGAACAAAGACAGAGAGGGTGGCAGGGTGAGGACAGAAGCCAGTACACAGCAACAGCAGCTCTTTCTGAAAGGCTTGTTCATGTGAGTCACACAACATAAGCAGGTTAGGGAGGAAGAGCCAGACAAGAGACAATGGCTGTGGCAGAATTCCAGGCGACCTTAGTTCAGGAGACCCAGAGGCTGCCTACAGGGCGTTGGGAGGGCGTGGCAGATGAGAATGGTGACAGGAAACGTGAGGACAACTGCACTGGCAGTTGCAGAGACTAGGCAGAACCCAACTGAAAGTGAGGAGGATCCCCCTCGGACCCAAGTCCAGGAAGCCCAGATTCGGGTGAAGGAAGTGGTCCTTCCCTGAGGGCTCCTTTGCTCAGGGGTAGAACAGCCTCATCTCACCTTGTGATAAACCTCTGGTGGGGAGGTGACCAGGGTGGGACAGAAGGAGGTGACACCGTGGGACAGGAGCCTCCGGGCCACTAGGGCGACCCCCGACCCCACGTCCTCCGTGGCCTTGGAGAAGTCAACACCAAATCCACCTGTGGCCACAGAAAACAAGGTGGGTAGCACAGTGCTCAGAGCTCCTGCCCTGGGTTCCCTGGCCCGAGCCAGGCCGCACCGTTGATCTGCACATCGATAAAGCCAGGCGCCAGGATGCGGCCTCCGCAGTCCCGCTGCTCATCAGCCATACGCCTCTCCTCAAAAAACAGCTTTTCTGGGTCCAGGATTCGGCCCCCGCGCACCCACAGATCCTCCCTGAGGACAGAGTAGTAGGCACTTGGATCAACCACCAGGCCCTGGACAAACCCTAGTTTTATCTCGCACCCAGCTTGTCCCTGCACCCACTATTCTACTTGGTCCCGGCCACACACCCACGATAGTCCTGCCCTCCACATCCCTGCCCTTTTCAGGGCTTATGCCCTACACTATCCCCATCTCTGCACCCCGCACTGGCATATCATTAGCTCTATACCCAGCCTAAGCCTGCACCATGCAGCCCAGACCTGAGGAGTGTGCCGCCACGCAGGATGCGGCAGTTGGTGAACTGGAGCACCGGGGCCCCCACGGCGCACTGCCCGCTACGCATCGTGAGTCGCGCCGAACCCTGCAAGCTTGGGGCGCAAGCCGGCAGTGCCCGAAGCAGCGGTAATCGGAAGCTGGGCCAGATCGCATCACGTGACTCTCAGCTGAGTGGGCCGTCACGTGACCACCGTGCCCACGTGATGACGGCCACGTGATGACGAAACCCCCGCCAGGCCCGCCCACAGAAGCGCCAGAACACAGCCAGTCACATCCGAGAACTTTTATTGGACACAGCTGGGAGCCAGCTCTGAAGAGCAGTGGCACTCTATCCTCCACCCGGGCTGTTCAGGGCTGGGGGGAGGGCGGCTCCATCCAAGGAGTCTCAGCAACAGGAACCCCACAAGGCAACAGTCTACTAGTGATTACTATATAGTTGGGAGACAAGAGCTGCTCCACAGACGCATGAATAGGTCAAATCTTTTATAAATAAACATCCAGTGAAGAGAAAAATGACAACTCTAGTTCATTCTTATACACAAGGAGCACTCGAGGGCGATGGGTGGGGTAACCAGAGGCTGACTTCGTCACTGGTCAGGGGCCTGGGTGGGAGATGAGTGGGCCCATATGTCCACAGCACGGAGCAGTAGAGGCAAGGCGGGGGCGACAGACAATGGGCACTAGGACACTGCACATTTACAAGACCAACTACTGAGGGGCAGCTGCCCGTGCATGTGTCAGGCTGTTCGTTCTGGAATGAGGAGGGGTGATCTTTACATCCTATCCTGTGACTGATGGTGGAAAAGGACTACTTTGTGGAGAGGATTAGGGCCACGATGAGACCATAGAGGCCAAGCACCTCTGCAAAGATGAGGATCAGGATCATGCCCACGAACAGTCGAGGCTGCTGGGCAGTGCCCCGAACACCAGCATCTCCAACGATGCCAATGGCAAAGCCAGCAGCCAGACCACTCAGCCCCACACTCAGGCCAGCACCCAGTTGAAGGAAACTCCTGGGGAGAGAAGAGACACAGGTTGTCAGCAATCCGCCTGTCCACAGGACAATGGAGCACTTCACCTGGGAGGAAAGGCCCTGCGCTCACCTGTAGAGGGTGATGCCATCAGTCAGGGAGTTAGCGATAAGTACTGCCACCACCAGGCCGTAGATGGCGATGATCCCAGCCATAACCACTGGGATGATGGACTTCATGATCAGCTCTGGCCTCATGACCGACATGGCTGCGATGCCAGTGCCACTCTTGGCTGTGCCATAGGCGGCTCCCATGGCTGTGGGAGGAGAGAGTAAGTGAGCCCAGAGCAGCTTTTTCCATTCTGCTCCCCAGGTTCCCACCCATTAGAACTGAGGCAGGCAGGCAGGCAGGCAGGCAGGCAGGCAGGCAGGCAGGCAAGAGCAACAGCCACTTCTCTTTTCCCACTAGCAGAGCCATACCTCCAACCTCCTGCTCTACTTCTGCCTGCAGTACTTCCTGTGGTCATGGGGGCTCTTGTTTGCTGTGAAACCAGACTTTGTTCCCTAGCACTCCCCTTCCCTAGCTTGTGACCCCTGGCAATGCAGTCACGTGGAAGAGGTGGCTGGGCCAAGGAGAGCCTTGCTCAAGACTCTGGCAATCCCTGTCCCACATCCTAAGCTCCAGGCACTTCCAGTGTAAGAGCTACATCTCAACTGACCAGAGGCCACTCCAGTGTCAATCAGTCCCTGCCCACAGTGGGGCCTTCAAGCCTTCCCAGACAGGACAACAGAGTTATATCTGTTTCTTCTGGTACTGCTCCCCCACTTCAACCTCTCCAAGAAAGACTGCTACCCTTCTGGACTTTGTTTCCCTCTCCTATCTTCAGGTCTTGAACTCCAATTCTTCTCATTTCCGCCACTTGTCCTCAGACCCTATAAGAAATATTGAGCTACTAATATGGCTGACACTGGCAGCCTCCAAAATCTTTGCCCAGGGGATCCACACCATGGCCATTGTGGGGGGAGTTGTGCATAACCCAATACACAAAAAACAACATGGGCCAGAGGTAAAGGGACATGAACAGCCCCATCCCCTCCTCTATATGACTTATGGATCTCACGGAATCACAAAATGTCTACTGTGTGTCCATCACTGAGTAGGGCAAGAGTCAGTGGCCTCTGCCTTCTCAGAGCTCAGGAACAGCAAGAAGACAGTGACCCAACACAACATATTCAGCAAGGAAAGAGAAAAGGCCGTAGCAGGGCTATGGTGAGGGGAGGAGGGTCTAGAAACAGATCATACAAACAGACCAAGTATATGGGAAGGTGATAAAGTAAGCAACAGAGGAAAACCAGACAAAGGGTACGGTTCTTGACAGCACACTTAGACACCATGCATGACAGTACTAGATGAGATCAACTGGAAGCAGCAGGAGGACAGACAGCTTGTCTTTTCTACAGCATTCTTAGACGCCCAGACACTGCCCAACAAAGGCTTGCATCTTCAATCCCTGAGTCCACTTCAAGAGCTACTTCCTGGAACCGTTCTGGTCACAGTGCATTTCTTGGGCCCTACTGGAGCCAAGTCCATGCTGAGTTGTATCACTTGGTGCACAAAGTGTGTGTTCCAAGGGCTCACACTCCTGAGACATGCTCGAGAACACCAAGAATACTGCTGTGCAGTACTGTGAAGGTGAGATCTCAACACAACTCTACCCCAAAAGGTGATACTCCAAGAAAGGTGAGTTAGGTCCTTCCCCATAGTATAGATCATGGAGCTGAGGATGGGTGACAAGAAGATAGAGGATGGAAAACAGGGACACAGGGCAAAAGGAGGAAAAAAATTAGCCCAGGCCCAGACAGTAACAGCTACCCAGAAGACCAAGCCTGATAGGCTGCAGAAGGGAGACCTGCTGAGAATGCCAATGTAATGCGGCACACAGCATGGAGGCACTTCCAGGAAACCAACAAGTACAGGGAGGAAGTCACAGGAAATACAGAAAAGAAGTAACTGGCAGTTTCATGGAGAACATGATGAAGAAAGAACAGGATATTTGTCATAAGGAAAAAAAGGGAAGTTAGATTGTGAGCATGGAACGGAGGCCTCAAGGATGCGTTAAGGAACAATGGTGTGGAAACCTGGTTAGTTAAGTCCAAGGGAGACCAAGGGTCAGTCACTGAGATGAAGCTTGGAATTCTCCCAGCAGCAACATCAGAGGCTGGAAAGATTTCTTTAGGTAATGGGAGGACAAGACATTCTACAGAATAGCATGTCTAAAAGGAAAAAATGAAGTCAGAAGGTGATTCAGCTGGGCAAGTAAGAGGCTAACCCCCACAGGACTGTGAGACACTGGTGTGAAGGACCAGAAGCTAGGGTCAGGCAAGGAAAGCCGAGGTCAGGAAGTCAGCTTGCTATAGTGCAGATACACCTGTAGGACAGCTTTAGTACATGCAAGGTCTTCATACAAGAGATCCTAGAAGCTGGGTGCAGAAAAAGAACTGTGGAGAAATTTGGAGTTGCAGGAGGCATCGTGACAATCAGAGCATGACACCCACATGGTCAGGAATATTGCTGTGTTCCCTGAGACTCCTCCACTATCTGGGACACAGTAAGGACTCAAGAAAGATTTGCTGGATTAATTTATGAATGAGTGACAAAAATTAACCATAGGTGGCTAAAATGGGGGAACCTATGGACACATTATTCTGGGAGCAAAGAGCAGAAAAACATGCTTGACAGCTTTCTCTATGAAGACCTGAAGTGTGGGGAGAAGAGTCATGGTGGGAGAGGAGGGAAGGAGAAGTCCAGGCCACATCTCCCACCACAAATGATCACTTACTCCAATGCTGTGGGTACAGCAGGGCTCTCTCAGCAGCACCTGACAGGCCCAGGCAGGGGAGGTCACCACTGACAGACAACCCTGTACCCCAATCTGCACCCTACAGGTGTTTACAGTCAACAGACACTGTTTGGAATTCAAACTCACCAAGTACCTGCACAGAGAACCAGCCTCTCCATTTGCCAGGTAGGGTGGGGCAGGGTGAGGTCAGTAAAGCCAAAGACCAAACCTTCCAGGAGAGGCCTAGACCAGGCCAGACCAGTCCCCAGGGGCTGTGTCTTACCTCCCTCAATCCCACATTCTTGGGTCTGGCCCAAAGCTTTTCTCCCAGGAAGGCCAATTTTCACTAAATTTGACACTGAAGAATTGTCAAGGCCCAACTTCAAAAGCAAGGTGCCATCAAGAACCTTGCTAGGCTTTTCCTTCTCTGGGCACGGAAGCGTCACCCAGTTCCAGCCCCTCACCCCCCTAGAAGAGGAAGGTCATTAATTCACTCATCTATTCATTAGGTCCAGGGCTGAAGATCAAAGATGTAATCCTGTAAATGCTGGCATTCTAATGCCGCCCTCCCACCCACCTCAAAGCCCAGATCCCCAGCAGCCATCCACTAAAGTGCTCCTACCTAGGCCAAACCCACTTCCATAGGCTCTAACCGGGAGTCCTTGCAGGTTCCCAGGACCAACCTCTCAGTCCAGTTTTCCTAACCAACCCACACCGATGACTGAACTATTGGGAAACAGAGACAAGCCTCAACCGGAAACACCTGCCTCACCCAGGGTAGAGACCCACCTGACCCCGGGCAGCTGGGCCGCCATAAAAGCAGGGCTTGTGAACCTTAGCGGGGACCCAAGCTCCCTCTAGCCAAGAGGCCAGGGACTCCCGTCCTGGGCCTGCCCCCGCCTACGGACTGGCGCCTCTCAAGATGTGATGTCACACCTGCCTGCAGAATGCGGGATGTAGAGCAGGCGCAGGAGAGGGCACAGCATCGCGCGCCGCCCCCCGCGCCCCCCACCCCACCCTCATTCCTACTTCCCGGGACTAAGATGGCAGCCACACTGCCGCCCCACCCCCACAGAAGCCAGGCACAGGAGGCGGGCTGATAAGACCCGCAGCCGGATCAAGCCCCGTGCTCCACAAATTCAACAGTCCCCACCGCCCCCCAAAACCCGTAAGGCCTGACACCCACAAAGCTGGGAATGACGTCAGAGTGACGTCACGCCCAACCCCCAGTGAGCAGCGGTCTAGAGTCCCGCATCGCTTCGGCATCCCCTGCTCCTCCTGAAGCGATGCTCACCGCTGAAGACCATGGCGGACGAGGCGCCCATGACACCGAAAAACGAAGAATATTCGGGGTTGTTCTTGATGTCAGCCATGTCTGCAAGCAGGGAGAGGACAAGCTCAGCGGGCGGCGGCGGGCTAGGACAACGGGACAGCGAGCGAGCAGGCGAGCAAAGACCGTCGAGGCAGCGGATGCGAAGGCGACCCCGCCAGTCAGGCGCTGCGCTCTAAATACCAGCACCGCAGAGCAAGATGGCGGCCGCGCTCGCGTCACATGATCTGGGCTCCGCCCCCACGGGCTGTACCACTTTGCGCCGGTGGGGGAGCGAGGCTCCAGGCTCGCCGGCAGTCCTTGGACAATTTATGGGCCCTGCCACCAGCCCGCGGGGCCTGGGGCCCAACGCTCAGCCTTGCCTGGGTCTTCGCTGGCCCGCGGCTCCACGCCGTCGTCTTCTCGAACCCTACGGGTTTTGGGACCATCGGCCCCCGGGGCGGAGCCGTAGCGCTCATATTAGCATACAGGGTGGAGCGAACGCTAGCCCGCCTTCTCTGCGGCTTCGCGGAGCTCACCAGTGTTCGAGTACCCGTATTCGTTTTCCCTGTGTTCCCTGCTCACGGACCTCAGGCGCTCCTGCTGCATAAGACTCAGGTTAAAGTAGTGACATCTAGCAGCACTACAGAACCCTGTAACAGAAGAAATCCCTCGTGTTGGGCTTCGCTGTCTCCGCCAACCCCCAGGAATACCACGCCCCACCTCGCCGGGCTTTAAAGTGCTACAACCCTAGGTGTTCTGTAGTTACCTTCCATACCTAGGCTCCTGCAGATTCAGGCCCACCGTATTCCCTTTAATTCCGATGGTGGTTGTGGGTCCCTCACCTGACCCCCTCTTGCATAGGTGTCTACCCACAAAGACGTAGGCATGACTGTTTTTCTATTTATTTTCCTACTTTATTTTTGAAACGGGGTTTCACTGTGAAGTTCTGGTTAAACTGGAATTTGCCATGTAGACCAGTTCTGTCTTGTCTGCCTCTTGAGTGCTGGGGTTAAAGGCACCCTGCTTGATGGCCTGTCAGCATTGACCCCTGTGAAAGATAACCCAGATTTCTGAAAGTCTCAGAAAGACCTGATTGTCCTTCTAGCACCCATGCAAGGCCTATTTGTTTTGCAAGGCCTCCTTTCTAGACCACTGATGGAGGACTGCTTTCCCTAGCAATGGAGTGGCTAAGGCTGCCTCTGCCCTCCAGATACCCTTGTAGCAGCTCACG
Source organism: Mus minutoides (assembly GCA_902729485.2). Lineage (NCBI taxonomy): Eukaryota > Metazoa > Chordata > Mammalia > Rodentia > Muridae > Mus > Mus minutoides. The sequence goes on along the minus strand of LR756420.1, from coordinate 3,971,578 downwards.
CACACCCCAGCTGCCTGCCTGCCTTCTACCTATCAACTCAGGCTGCCTATTTTCCTTTACCCTTCCCTCCTAGAAGTCCTCAGCAGCCACTACCTAGCCTAGACCTCCCTTGAAACTCAAGGTCACATTCTAAGACTAGTGGATTCTCCAAGTGGTCTCAATGCTAATACCTCAACTTATCCATGCAGGCAATAGACACACCTTCCCATCCTGCTACATTCTCAATCCTACATTTCACAACAAAAAACTCCTTGTATCCCCTTCCCACCTTGACTGAACCCAGTCTACCAGACTTTAAACTGGCCAGTGGAAGAGCCTTTGTCTCCTTTCAGAGAGGACTTTACTGAGAGCAGCTTTAGCCCTTCCTCCACCCCTCTCTTGCTCCATTCTGACTTTTGAAAAGAGGAATCTTCAAGGCCAACCTGGTCTACAGAGTGAGTTCCAGGACAGCCAGGGCTACACAGAGAAACCCTGTCTCAAAAAAAAAAAAGAATCTCCCTTCTTGCCCCCACGCTTTCACCCTGCTGTCTCTTTCCAGCTCTGTGTCCTTGGCAAGGTCACACTTCCCGTCTAAGCCAGCACACAGGGCCTCTGTACTGCTATCTCCAGTGCTTCCTCCCTCTCCCCCCCTCTTTCTCCTGTGTGCCTAGAGCCTGAAGAAGTCAGAAGAGCTTGCCAGATTCCCTGGAGCTAGATTTAGCGATGGCTGTGAGATGCCAGGTAGGTGCTGGGAATTGGACAGAAGTCCTCTGCAAGAGCAGTGAGTGTTCTGAACCACGGAACCTTGCTTTAGTCCCCATGGTTTGGTTTGGTTTGGTTTCTATTCAGCACTTAATATCCCACAATTCTTTGCTGCTTAATCACGTGCCAGGTCGGTCCTCCTTGGTGTACTTCCCTTTGCTGTCTGCTATCCTCCAGTACCAGTTCCCAGGTCTCCTTACTTATTACTCAGAACCCATTTTCCCACAGGAAGCCCTCCTGACACCCCCCCATGTTTCTCCCCTCCCCCCCCTAAATCCCCCCCCCCCCCCCCCGCCCTTGCATGGAAGGTTGTTTTGACATTTTTTTTTTTCCCAGACATCAGTATGGTGCCCAGATCTGGTCACTCTGGTAACAGGGCTAAGCACCCACCTATATGTCAGGGCCGGTGCTGAGGCATTTGAGGTTATTGTCATGCCTCCTCTTTGTAGTCTCTGGTTAGTGAGACAAACCTAGGAAGACTAAAAGCCTTCCTCCAGTCACCAGCTAACGAGTGATGGAATTGCAGTTCTGGTCTAGGGCCTGCGCTAGTGGCTGAACTACCAGGTGAGCCACCATCTCTCACTTCATTCCATCTCAAAGCTCCCACCCAGATCTTCCAGGCACTGTGCAGGGCCTCTACTCTGAGTGGACTCTAGGAAAGAAACCACAGGGGTGCATCCCTGCCTTCTCCTCCACTGTTACTTCCCCCTTGGCATGAAATCATAGGTCATGAGTTCTGGCCTGTCACTGTCAGTGGGGATTTCCAGACACAGGGGCGGGGGATTTGGAAATGCATGTCAGAGACCCATAAGGAAAGGGACAGAGATGGAAGCTGGGCTCCTTAGATGGCACTTTCCAAAGGTCCTAGAGAGGAGGCAGAAAAGTTCAGACACTAAGAATAACATCCCAAACAGCCTTAAACTGGAAAGATGAACTTATCCCAGGGAAGCTATTCCCAAGAAAGAAAGACCAGGCTTGGGAGTACACAGCTGTCACCTCAGCACCGTGGGCTCTGAGGCAGAAAGACTGTTAAGTTCAAGGCCAACCTCGGCTACATTGTACTGTCTCCAAATAAAAAAAGGGGTGAGACAAAAGAAAAGAGAAAAAATAGGAGGAACAAGGGGGGGAGGGAAAGGAGAGAGGAAGGGAGAAGCAGTAGCCTTTACAGGAACATCAAGAATGGTGTGTCCCTGAAAGAGTTAAAGAAAGCATCTGTGAAGCTGAATCCAAAGGATGGACCCAACGACTGCGGCTGCCAGGGATCCATCCCACAATCAGTCACCAAACATAGACACTATAGCATATGCCAGCAAGATGGTGCTGAAAGGGCCCGGATATAGCTGTCTCAGGGGAAAATATACCAATGCCTAGCAAACATGGAGGTGGAAGCTCACGGTCAGCTATTAGATCCTTGTGTCCCAAGGGTTCCTTCTTCCTCGATCTCTTTCATGGGTTCCTCGACTTCCCCAGAAGTTGGGATATCCATCTTCTTATTGGTACTTGATTGATCATGGGGGACCCGAGCACAGAGATCGACGTATATATCTTCTCCTACCGGATCAACCGGTACAGTGGGAAGAGAGGCCCCTTGGTTATGCAGACTTTATAAGCCCCAATACAGGGGAACGCCGGGGCCAAGGGGTGGGAGCGGACGGGTAGGGGAGCAGGGCCGGGAGGAGGGAGAGAATAGGGAACTTTCTGGATAACACTTGAAATGTAAATGAAGAAAATATCTAATAAAAGTTGAAAAAAAAAAAAAAGAATGGTGTGTCCCAGGAGGAGACCTGCAGCAGCCTCCTTCCAACCCACCACAAAGGCATGGGGGTGGAGAGAGAGGAACTTGGGTGAGATAGAACCATGTGTGGCCCAGACATGGCTGGTGGAAACATTAAATAGCATAGGTAACGGTACTATTTTGGAAAATGGAACATGATCAAAGGCAGCTCGTTCCTTTTTTTTTTTCAGACAGGGTTTCTCTGTATAGCTCTGGCTGTCCTGGAACTCACTTTGTAGACCAGGCTGGCCTCGAACTCAGAAATCCGCCTGCCTCTGCCTCCCAAGTGCTGGGATTAAAGGCCCGGCTAGCTCGTTCTTTAAAAAAAAAAACACTAAAAACTAGTTGAGCCATGTATGACAGTGGACATCTGTAATCCCAGTGTTTAAGAGGCTGAAGTGTTTAAGAGGCTGAACAGGACTGGAGATCTTGAGGCTAGCCTGGGCTATACAGACAGATCTTATCTAAAAACATTAAATAAGGGTGGCCACTGGGGGGCAGAGGAGGGAGTACAGCTTGATGGTAGAGTGTGTGTTCAGCATGCATAGGGTCCTGGATTTAATTCTTAGCACCAAAAATAAATACCTATGGAATATGGATCAAAGAAATAACAACAGGGAGGGCTGGAGAGAAGGCTCAATGGTTAAGAGCACTTGCTGCCCTTGCAGAGGACCTGGGTTTTAGTCCCAGTATCCATATGACAGCTCATGGCTGTCTTGTAACTTGTTATAGGGAGTCTAACACCATCCTCTGGTCCCATGGCGCACATGCATATGTGCAGGTGATCACCCACAGAAATAAAAACTCCTCCTGCTCATGGTGGCACACTTTTTTTTTTTTTTTTTTTTTTNAAAAAAAAAAAAGAAAAACAAAACAAAACAAAAAAAAGATGAAAATGTTTAAAACAGGAAAAAGATACAACCCAGTTTTCTCTTTGTGTACATGTGTGGGAGGCTTAATGTAGCCTAGGCTGGCCTTGAACTCCTGATCTTCTTACCTCTTAACTCCAAAGTCCTGAGCTCACAGGTGTGCTCCTTGTGTTTGTCTGTGTCTCGATGCCAATCACAAGATGGTCCTGAGCACTGACAGTAAGAGGAAAGAGCGAGTTTAGGGAATGCCGGCAGTGCAGGACAAACCTTGGAGATGCCCTGTACCATGCCAGCAGTGCAGCAGCTGCTTATTCTGCAATGTCCAGCACTCCTGCCCCGGAAGGCGGACGGCAGGAAAGCAGCCATGTTTTAGGAGCTACACCAGAGCCCAGTCTTCTACCAGAAGGTGTTTGAGCAGTAGCAAACAGCCTACAAACAGTGGTTCTGGATTCCTGTGAAGAACTACAGAAAACCAGTGCTCATTGGAGCAATGCTGGTGTAGTCCTAGGGTCAAGTCTCTGCTGGCCTAATAGACAAGGACTTCACAAACTAGGTTAGGCCTCCCAGCATCCTCTGAAGTAACCTGCAACACAGCAAAGCCCTTGTACTAAGAGTCTGCAAAGGAGCAGACCACAAGCCATATTTACCCTTGTGGCCAATCTGGGGACGAGAACTAAAGAAGTTGGCTGCCACTGTTTCATGGAGAAGCAAGCAGGGTCCCAGAGGAGCTGCAGGTACAGAGCCCACAAGTTTCACAGGGAGGAACCAGGCAGGGCAGTTGGCATTTGTGTAGAGTTCAAAGGAAAATGTTCTGCTAGGCCTGGTGGTATAGGCCTATAATCTCCCCTACTTGGATGAGATTTTGGTTCAAGGCCTGTCTGGGCTACAGACAGCCTAGATACTCTAGGACACTCTGTTTCAAGCAAGAAAGTTAAACAGTATTTAAAAAGGTATACATGGCAGCCAGGCTTGGAGGCGCAGGCCTTTAATCCCAGCACTTGGGAGGCAGAGGCAGGCAGATTTCTGAGTTCAAGGCCAGCCTGATCTACAAAGTGAGTTCCAGGACAGCCAGGGCACACAAAGAAAAACCAAAAAAAAAAAAAAAAGGTATACATGGAAAGATGTCAAAATGTCCAAGCAAAACAGTCTCCTTTTGAATGAGAGTTTGCCTTTTGATACTGAGT
>LR756420.1:3947010-3962010 GCA_902729485.2 Mus minutoides | reverse complement strand
TCTATAGAGTCACGCAAACCCATCCTGGAAGCCAGCATTATGGGGTCCACTGTGCAGAGTCCAAAGTTCTAGATGCATTTACCAGGTAGCCCAAGCTATATGAGGCTCCTTCCTGCCCTGCCTCTTCTGCCACTGTGGCCATGCTGAGAGCTGATGTGAGTCGGTGGAACGAGGAAGGATGAACCTTCCCCAGCAAAAATGAGTCTCAGCGAGGAGACAAGCACTGGCCTGACGCATGCTGACTCTCAGGCATGCCAGACAGTCATGTGGGTACTAGGCGCCTGTCCTTATGATCCCAACTTCATGGCCCCAGCACAGCCATTTGGGCCACTGCTTCTTCTCTCTTCCTCTGTGGTGCCTACACCCTCGGGACCAGCTGAGGGAGGTCACAGGGTACAAGGGAGGTCATGGGGAAGTGGAGCTTGCCTTAGTCCTCAGAGGCAGCACCTCCCTTGGCATCCTATGTGCACCAGTCTGGTATAGGGCTCAGGAAGCACCTGAAGGCCATTATAGGGGCAGGGGTAGCACACAGAAGATACAGTACGTGGTCAGCCACAGGGCGAGCTGGGGGATCAGGTCACACAGGTGAAACAGATGCTGTGTGAACAGGTCCAGGAGAGCGCAGGGCCAGGGGAGAAGGCAGAAAGCTGGATAGGGACAAGCATGCCATGCTTGGTGGGCCTCAGTCACTGTGACAGGGAAAAGAAGTATAAGAGTCACCAAGACTACAGAACGTCAAGGAGGCCATAGGGATGAGAGGCAAAGGCCTCACTGAGTCTAGTCAGCTCTGAGAAGAACTCTGGAAATGGAGCTGAATGGTCAAGTTGGTCAAAGAAAGTCTCTCCGGAGGCCACCTTCAGGTGTGGACTCGTAGTGAGGCGCAGCAAGAGCTTCAGGCTCTGCAGAAACACAAAGACAAAAGACAGTTCTCTAGCCCTCATTCCATCTAGAATAGGGGAGCTGTAGAACTCACAAACCCTGTCCTTCCCAACCCTATCCTCACTGCAGCAGCAAATGTACCCCAGGGAAACCTCAGAGGGGCTGCAGGGTCAAAGCACCAGCAGCGGGGCACATGGGCCCACATTTGGCAAGAAGATTCATTTGCCCTTTCCTTGTAAGGGGCTGAGGCTCAGGGGCATGGAAATGTAGCCTTGGCAATTGTGGGTACAGGACACCTGGCAGAGCCAGGGCCCTGGGTGAGGGCAGAGGGTATCTCTTACAGAGATGCTATACAGGGCTGAGGGTTCAAGAGCTCAGAAGCAGGAGGGCTCAGGGATCCTAACCTAATCAGCCCCACTGCACAGCAAACCTTTCCACTTTCTGGGGGTGACGTCTCACTCACTCCCTGCTCCCTGAAGAGGCAGCGGGGCCTCTGTCCCATCACCCCACAATGTGGCTGTCACCGTCAGTGCGGGCCCGTCACTGGGTGTCAGGGTCTTGGAAGCCCCAAGCCTCCACAGCTGCGATGAGGAAGTTCTCAGAGCAGAGGGGCTGGTTGTTGAAAGTGTCGCAGTGTCCAGTGCGCCCTCGATTCAGGTCCCCATCAACGTAGAGTGCTTGACCACCTCCTCCCCCTGTGGGATGTGCAGGGGAACAGATGTCTTTCTGCCCCAACAACCACCCTTCCCTAGATACCCCATCATTTCTGTCCTTGAAGGGTCTGCTAAATAGCAATCTCATGGGAGAGATCCCTCAAACTACAGAGGTCCTCTAGAAGCACACGTTTACCGAGGTCTGGCTCCCTACCTAACGCTTGCTTGCTAACCCTTAGTTTCTATCTCTGCCCCAAACAACCCAGGCCCTTTTCCTTTGCTTAACTGAGATGTTTGCTACTGGTGGTCAACAAGGACTGGGCACAGAGGCTTCAGCTACCCACAAGTCCCCTCCGAGTCTGGGGTGCAGGGAACAGGTGCCCACCGATGATGAGGCAGTCATTGCCTCCAGCCATGAACATGGACTCAGTCTTAGAGGGCAGGTTGAAGTGCCGGGCAGCCAGGAAAGGGGAGAGCCGATCAGCGGGGTCTGAAGAGCAGTGGCTGATGAGGGAAGGACTGGCTGCAGCCTCTGGAGACTTGAGGGATGTTGCCTTGGTCAGCTCTGGGTGTTTGATGACCACCCACTCATAGCGCTGCACTTCCGGCTGCAGCTGGAGATGAATGGGTGACAGTCACAGTTACTGCCATGTGACATCTCATTGGGCCACATCACATGCTCCAAAGCTACAGCCCATCTCCATCCCACGACTCTTGTGAGTCCGAGTGGGGACTGTGGCAATGACAAGCCACATTGCAGATGAGGCCCTGCTAGCTCTTGGGGTTCTCACAGTCTAACCAGCAAATCCACAGCAAACAACAGAATGCTTTAGATCTTGGCCACAGAGAACGGTGGAAATAGAGCTGGGCTCCTGTTCAGGGCTGCCCAGGTCCATGGCCTGGTGACTTCTACCAGCCTCTGGGATATCCTGGGGTCAAAGAAACCCTGGCCCACTGCAGACTGGGCCTGCATTCAGTTTTGGAGGGAAGATTGAAGTGCTCAGAACATCTGAGAAAATGGGAACAGCTGGGGTAGGAGGGAGTGCCCAGAGGGATCCCACATTCAGTCCAACTCACCCTAAAAACAAAGCATTCTCCAGTCCCAAAGAAGCCCAGCTTGCCTCCAAACTTAGTCCTCTCGCTCCAGTCTGTTGACAGGTAAGCCCCACAGACCTGAGGAGGGAAGTGGGTGAGACTGTGCCTTCTGCCCTCGGGAGCACCCTCCTGTTCCACTGTGCCGAGTGACCGAGTCTCAGCTTAGGACTGGTGTAGCCTGCATTCTTCTACCACTGAAGGCAAAAATGGTATGGGAGAGGGCTGAGTTCGGGGAAGTGAACCCTCTGGGTCACTTTTGTCGTCCCCTGTGGCACACTCAGGACTTGGTACCAGCTTAGTGAGCCAGGCTCCTCACCTCCTTTTGAGTGGTCTTGATGAGCAGGAGGGTAGGCTCATGTCCTTCACACTGGAAGTAGAACCTGGGGGCAGAGAGCACATGTGCTACCTACCCTGCATAGCCCCTTCCTGACCCTCCCAACCGTCAGTCCCAAGGCTCAGGGACCATGTTCCTTTCCAGCCACCTCTGTCCACAGTGGCCAAGAACTTTGCACCCAGACCAGGCTGCCCTGGTGTGACAAAGGAGCAGATTCACGGTGTAGTCCCCTCAGGCGAAGCTGAGTGCTGGAAGCAGAAAGCAAAGACCCAGGGAAGCTGAGCCCTGGACGTGAAGAAGGTGAGGCTTGCCACTGGGGCACTCAGGCATTCCCAGGGGCGGGAAGAAGGAACTCAGCCAAGCCAGAATGCTTGAGTGGTTGGAGGCAGGGCCTTCAGATTGGGGTAGGGTGGTCAAGAGTTTGTGAACTGTCATTTGAGATTTGAATACTACCTGGACCTGAGCAAGCTAGCCTGGAGGGCAGAGTGCCCCTGTTAGAATGCCAGAGGCTTACACAGTCAGAGCCCCACAAAGGGGAGGGGCACCTGGTTCAGGCCTGTGGTGGATGTAGTGGATAGCAGGGAGGTCAGGGCCAGCTCTCAGTAACTTCCCCTCACAAGTCTGAGCTCCTCAGACGGGAACACTGACATTTGTATCTTCATGGCGCCTACATAGGGCCCTCAGCTGTGGTACACACAGCAAGGACCTCCAAAGTCTACATGTCCTGGAAATGACAGAAAGCCAGGACAAGAGGCTCCTGATTCTCAAGCCTTGGAGGACGAGGCAGGACCTATGAGGGTCCCAAGTTCAAAGGCTCATTTCCAGCTACCCTATCACTTCCTGGAGGTGGAGTCCAGGATGTGACTCTAGAGGTGTTGGGGGCCCCTCACCTGCTTAGGCTGTACCCATGCTGCAGTGATGAGAAGAGCAGGAGGGGTTGGCAGAGGGCAAAGCGCTCAGGGATCCAGGACCAAATGTCTCTCATCTCCTTCACGCTGACAATCTCTGAGTGGAAGTTCTCTGCATGGACAGCTAAATGTACAAACTGCCTGGGAAAAGCGAAGAGGGATCAGAGCCCACAGTGAGCATAGTTCTGACTCTACCCCTACTCTGTGGCCCCACGGCTTCATTTTGGTACACAGCCTAGAAAGGGTGTCTCATCTACCCAGCCAGGTTTGCAGCCTGGTTCTGGGTGCCAGTTGGAAATGGGGTGAAATTATTCCTAGAAGTACCCCCTCCCTCCTGATACACGGGAGAGTGCCCAGCCTGGAGGCACAGAGGACAAAAGCCTTTTTCTTTAAGAAACCAGGACAAATGAAGTAAGCCTCCAGCAAGACAAGGCTGCAGAGCCAGCCAAGCACCAGCAGATCACATAACTGAGGCAGAAAAATTGGTAGACAGACAGACAGACAGACAGACAGACAGACAGACAGTGCCTGCATCAACAGGCTAAAGCAGCAAGCAAAAGCCAGCCCATGAGAGTCACATAGGCCTTGGGAAACACCAAGCAGTAGAAGCAGAGGTGGCTGGAAGGAAGGCAGGGCGGAGAAGGCAAGCATGAAGGCGCAGGTTCAGACCTACCTTTTAGAAAGTGAGACACTGAGAAACAGGAGGAAGCAACGGACACGGAGAGGAAGAAAAATAAAACAGACAAGGTGAGGTTAGTGGTGGGTACCGGTCCCCAGATATGCCTTCCTTCGGGCCCAGGAGAAAGTGACCTCCATACCAGCAGCCAGCCATGTGTCAGCAATCTACAGTGTCGTGTCAAATACCATGACTCTTCCCAACCATGCTTCCAGGGCTTGGAGGCCAGTCAGCATTCAGAAGAATGCCAGCCATGAAGCTTGGAGCTGGAAGGCCAGAGCAGGGGCAGTTCTGAGGTGACCTCTAGGAGGGCAGCCTGGCAACTGCTGGACCTTCTGACCCCTGGTAATACCCAGCTTCCTTGTCTTGTTAAGGCCATAACTGCAAAGCCCTTCCTGCTTTCTAGTGTCTTTGTATCCACATGTGGACAGGTGGACAATCAGAAGGCTAGAAGCAGACTCATGCTCAGACCTCAAAGGAGGCGTACCACTAAAGCTTCCACTCCATAGATGCAATATGCTCACAGTACAGGTGCACACACAGGAGCACACACACACACACACACACACACACACACACAGAAGCATGGGCACACATGCACATGACCCTGGGGCACACCTACCTCTTCTGTTTGACAGTTATACCCTTCTGCCTCAGTGCTTTCTCATTGGCCATTTGCAGGAGCTGGATCTCCTTTCGGGAAAATAGGCGGATGGCAAAGGCTTTCTCTAGTAGTTTCTCGGGGGACACTGTCTTGGCAATGTCCTTGACAAACATTCGGATGTCTTGTTTTACATTGTCTGACTCAAGGGGCTGTCCGGCTCTCACCTTGTGGAAGAACTTGAGGATGGCCAGAGCGACTCGGTACAGTACTTTGTAGCCTTCTACAAGGAAAACGTCAAAAACACGGGCAAAGTAACTGAGGGGCAGCTCCCCAAAGAGCCATCGCTGCCAGTCAGAGTAGACCTGCAGGACGTCCTCTGACACGGCCACCATCAGTTTGTGGGCTGCCTGGCAGTACTTGTTCACCAGGTCCCCAAATGTCATACAGGAAGACTCAAAGGCCAGGAAGCTCTGGTCAATGAGCTTCTTGGTGGGGTCATTGCAGGATAAGATGCGGCAGGCCTTTTCGAAACACTCGGCTTCATCAATGCTGTAGTGCAGAAGCAAGGCCACCACAGCAGGCAGGGCGGGGCAGAAGGAGATGTCAGGGAACTGGTTGGCAATACACAGAAGGATCTTGCGCACAGCCCCTTCACCCCGTGTGTTCAGGCAGTAGGTGGGCACCTGAGTGTTGTCTACAAACTCAGGCAAGGGCAGACTACTGCTGCTGTGCTTGCCCACAATCTTTCCCACGATGTCACTGTACACGCTGGCATCAGGTGTGACTGTGCGGCAGGGGATGTCCCGGATCAGGCGCTGGTAGACTTTCCCGCGCAAGGTGTGGCTCTGAGCCCAGTAACCCTGCCGTGCCAGCTGCTTCAGCTCCTGTAGCTCCATGCAGTTCAGCTCCTTTGGCCCCAGGTCCTGGATGGATGCATCCATCTTGTCCTTATCCACAAAGCAATTGTACCCTGGGGAGTCCATGGTGCCCAATGTACCCACGAGGCAGGTCCTAGGCTGCCGGGAAAGGAACAAAAAGCAGCTAAATCCTGCAGCCCCGGCTTCAGGGGTTTTCTGTTAGCCAGTCTGTCATCCCACACACCCTGTAGGATTGAAAACAATTTTAGTGAATGCATTTTAAAGGACTTGGGTGTTTTTTGTTTTTTGCTTTTTCTTCATTTTTCTAAAAAGGCCTAGAAAGATAAATCATGTCTCTGAGCAGTCATCACTAACTTTGGAGAACAACTTCTTTTCACAGAGTTCATCTGTTCTCAGATTGGTCACATGTTCCAAGCAATGAGAAGCTGAGGACAGGCTCCCAGCAATGCTCGAAAAGCCTGACTCCATCACGGGCCAGAGAGATGGCTAGATGGTTAAGAGTGCTTACTGCTCTTCCAGAGGACCTGAGTCCAATTCCCAGAAACCTGTTCAGGAAGTTTAAAACTGTAACTCCAGTTCCAAGGGATCCAATATCTTTTATGTTCACTGCACGTAAGCAATGCAGACAAATACTCAGACATAAAATAACAAGATACATAAAATCATGAGATAAATCTTCTCTTTTTCTTTTTTTAATTTTTCAAGACAGGATCTCTTTGTGTAGCACGGGCTGTCCTGGAACTCTTTTTGTAAACCAGGCTGGCCTAGAACTTATAGAGATCTACTTGCCTCTGCCTCCTGAGTGCTGGGATCAAAGTCATGCACCACCATGCCCGATGATAAATCTTTTTTAAAAAGCATTTAAAATGAATTTTATTTACCTGTATGGGTGCTTTGCCTACAGATATATCTGTGCACCATTGCATGCCTGGTACCCAAAGAAGCCAAAGGAGGGTGTCAGATCTCCTGGGACTGGAGTTACAGACAGTTGTGAACCACCATATGGTTCTAAGAATTGAACCCAAGTCCTCTGGAAAAGCAGCCAGTGCTCTTAAGCTCTGAGCCCTTTCCAGTCCCAACCTTAAAAAAATATAAATACAATTATCTTTAAAAATACTTGGCCGGGCGATGGTGGCGCACACCTTTAATCCCAGCACTTGGGAGGCAGAAGCAGGCAGATCTCTGAGTTCGAGGCCAGCCTGGTCTACAGAGTGAGTTCCAGGACAGGCAGGGCTACACCTGTCTCGAAAAAACCAAACCAAAACAAAACAAAACAAAATCTTAAAAGAAAAAAAGCCCAATTTTGCTACAAACAGCTTTCTACTTGGGAAGAGCCACTTAGGCCACCGTATCATAGAGGCTATCTAAAAAGGGACAAAGGACAAGAGGAGCCTGCTGGACAGTGCTTGCTCTCAGCTTTGAGTGTCAGGCAGGCTGCAGTCGGGTGGGCTGAGGACACACTTGCGTTTTGCTTGCTATGCTGGACAGAACACTGTACCACTGGCCAGTCCCGAGGAAGAAGTTCTAAATCAGCTTCAGCTTGATTTGACTGCCAGCCTAAAGGCTAAGCTCCCGACAGGTAATTCCAGCGGAAACCACTGGTAGAGTAAGAAAGAGCCTGGGGTGGAATTCTGTAGTAACCGTGTTGAGGGACAAGTGGAAGGTGCTGAAATTTCAAAGCCAGACGTTTAGTTCCAATTAAACTACAGCTAGAAATCTTAGGGGAAATGATATCATCTCACACCTGGCAGCCACTGTGATCCAGACACACAAGGGTGAGCAGGGTGTAGTGCGCCATGCTTGAAACACCAGAACTCTGTAGAAGGGGAATCACAAAGAGCATGAGTTCAACCCTTGCCTGGGCTACACAGGAAATCCAAGACTGAGTTACACAGTGAGACCCTACCTCAACGACAGATAAATAGGCTTTGCAAAGAAGGCCCAGCAGTTAAGAGCATGGGGTGTTTTTATAGAGGATCTGAGTTCAGTTTTAAGCCCACATGTCAGGAGACTCACAACAGCCTGTAACCTCAGATGCAGGGGATCTGATGTCCTCTCCTGACCTCTGTGGGCAACAGGCAAACACATGGTACACATATATACATGCAGGCCAAATACCCTTACATATAAAATAAAATATATTTTAAAAAAACCAAAAAAAGCCGGGCGTGGTGGCGCACGCCTTTAATCCCAGCACTCGGGAGGCAGAGGCAGGTGGATTTCTGAGTTCGAGGCCAGCCTGGTCTACAGAGTGAGTTCCAGGACAGCCAGGGCTACACAGAGAAACCCTGTCTCGAAAAACAAAACAAAACAAAAAAAAAAAAAACCAAAAAAACAAAAATAGCCAGGCATAGTGTTACACACCTTTAATCTCAGCACTTGGGAGGCAGAGACAGGCAGATCTCTGAGTTTGAGGCCAGCCTAGTCTACGAGTGAGTTTCAGGACAGACATTTCTGTTATACAGAGGAACCCTGTCTCAAAAATCAAATTAGACAGACAGACAGACAGGCAGACAGACAGACAGGGTGATGAAAAACTTGCAGGGCATGGTGTTGCATGCCTTTGTGAGTTTAAGGCCCATCCTGGTTTACTACAGTGAGTTCTTAGCCAGATGGGGCTCTATAGTTAGACCCTGTCTAAACAAAAATCAAGCTTCGTCTTAGACAGAGAAGCACAGGCCACTAAGGATGGCTGAGAGGTGGAGAAATAGTTGTCCCCAGGGAAGAGTTCGCCAGTTGGTTATCCAATACCCAAGTAGTCAGTCCTGAAATCATGTACATATAAGTGACACTGTATGGACAGAGAGGTCATATCTACATATTTAAGTGTGTGTGTATGTGTATGTGTATGTGTATGTGTATGTGTGTGTGTGTGTGTGTGTGTGTGTGTGTGTGTGTGTGTACAACAATTAAAGAAAATGAGACCATGAAGTTGAGAGGGAAAGTGGGGAAGGCTTGGAGGGATGAAATGATGTAACTATATTATAATTTCAAAAAATAAGAAAAGTATTATAAAAATAAATCTTAAAAAAGTATGCAGGGCCTGGCAGTGGTGGTGCATGCTTTTAATCCCAGCACTTGAGAGGCAGAGACAGGTGGATTTCTGAGTTTGAGGCCAGCCTAGTCTACAAAGTGAGTTCTAGGACAGCAAGGGCTATACAGAGAAACCCTGTCTCAAAAAAACAAAAAAACAAACAAAACAAAAAAAGGTATGCAGGTAAAATACTCATACACATAAGATTTAAAAAAAAAAAGCTAGAACGGAGCTCAGCTGGAGAGCACCTGTCTAGTATGCATAAGGCCTTATGCTTGGCTTCCAGCAAGAAGACAAAAGAGAGAGGAGGAGAGGAGAGGGGGGAAAAGAAGAGGAAAGGGCAGTGGAGGAGAAAGGCAGGGGTGAGAAGGACTAAGAGACCATGCACATCAGCTATAACAGCCCATTGATCTGGGTTCTGAAGCTTACACCAAAAGCTGCTGTCCTGGGCAAACAAGCCCAATATTCACCCACATACCTTTCTGACCTTTCTGATCTGGATGGTAGAACTGTCCAACAATGTCACAGGGGTCCACTTCAGTGACTTGCGGTAAATATTCACACCACTCTGATTTCTCTTGCATCTAGAAAATTCAACTAGAAAATAAATAGAAAAAGAAAATGCTACTGAGTTAAAATAATTTTATTTTATTTTTTATTAAGACAGGGCTTCTCTGTGTAGCCCTGGCTGTTCTCAAGCTCTGCCTCTAGAGCACTGGGACTAGAGGCGTGTAATACCACACCCAACTGAATTATAATGAAAATCCTATGGTGTAGGACTATCTAAGAAAACGCCTTGATTTTATGCTTTTTCTCTGTTTGGTAAATATATATGCTGAACACCATTTTAAACAGTCTTTGTGAGGTGTGTCCAACAGCGTACTTGCTGGAGATCAGAAGACAGATCTGAGTGTTGTCCCAGACTTCTACCTCTGCTGAGACTGGGTCTCCTATTCACTATTGCACACACCAGGCTAGTTACCTATGAGCTTAAGGGATTCTCCTGTCTCTGGCCAACTCACCTACCACTGCATTGAGGCTGACATTACATAGGCATGCTCCTGAGTCCAGCTTGATATGGGTTCTGATCTGACCTCAGTCTTCAGGCTGCGCAGAAAGCACCGTATCCAAGGAACCTTCTTCTCAACCTCTGTTCAGTGGTTAAGGGCCAGTGCTGCTCTTCTAGGGGACCTGGGTTCAAGGCCCAGCACCCACATGGTGGCTCAAAACCACCTGTAAGTCCAGTTTCAGGGGATCTAATCCCTACTTCTGGCCTCCATCGGCACCAGGCACATATATGGTGCACAGACATATATGCAGGCAAGAGATGCACACAGAATACAAACAAGCAAAAAGATGCTTCAGTGGCGTCAGGTGCCTTCATATTGCTGTACCATTGCCAGTGCCTCCAGAACTGCTCCATCTCCCACAGTGGAACACTCCTCATCTTCCCCTAGCCCTATTGTGACCTCTCTGCCTTCTTTTGTTAACTCCCTGGTTCTTCTCCAGAAGCAGTCGATGCCCTAACCACTGAGCCATCCCTCCTGCCCCTGCTCCTTTGTTGTGTTGTTGTTAAATGACAGCTTTACTTTGCAGCACACTCTGGCTCTAAGGCTGTGATCATCTTGCCATAGCCTCCAGAGTTGTGAAATACCACCACACTCTGGTACAGAATTTCCTCCCATTTAGAAAAGACCAAGTGTGGTGGCGCACGCCTTTAATGCCAGCATTTGTGAGGCAAAGGCAGGTGGATTTCTGTGAGTTCAAGGCCAGCCTGGTCTACATAGGGAGTTCCAGGACAGTCAGAGTTAGAGACACACTGTCTCAAAAAAAAAAAAAAAAAAAAAAAAAGAAAGAAAGAAAAAGACTTAGTTATTATTTTTTTGTTTTTGTTTTTCGAGACAGGGTTTCTCTGTGTAGCCCTGGCTGTCCTGGAACTCACTTTGTAGACCAGGCTGGCCTCAAACTCAGAAATCCGCCTGCCTCTGCCTCCCGAGTGCTGGGATTAAAGGCGTGCGCCACCACCGCCCAGCTTCGCCTGCAAGTTTGAAAGAGGATCACAATTGTGTAGTGCCTGCGGAGGTCAGAAAAAGACATTGAATCCCCTGCAACTAGAATTACAGCCAGCTTGAGCAATCATGTGGGGTACTGGGAAAGAAGCCATATCCTCTGCAAGAGCAGCAAGTGCTCGTAATTGCTAAGCCATCTATCTCTTCAGCCCCTATTGATAAGTCTTTACAGGGGCTTTTTCATATTAAGCCTTAATTAAGACAAGCTTTTCTGGGGCTGAGGGTGTAGCTAAGTGCTACAGTACTTAGCCATGACTAAAGCCCTGAGTTTAATATCTGGTACTACAAACAAAACCTGAAATTGATGCAAGCATTATAATCCTATTAAATTGATTTTCATTGTGTGCCCCAGAGGGAAAGTCTTTCGGATAGCAGGAGCAGTCCCATTGCCTGGTCAGCATCTCCTTTTGGGGCAGGTGTAGGGGTCCCTCTTGCAGTGCTCTGAAGTCAGCAGGCCCACCTGCCTGTCTCCCCTCAGCCATGCCCACACAACATGATTTCCTACATCTGAGTCATCGTTAGAGTTTGGTTCTGGGGCTAAAAACCTACAGAGCCACCACAGGCCCACTCTGTCTAGGTGACAAAGACCTGCTCCCTCTGAGCAGAATAAAAACATTTATAAATAGAACAGGTGTTCAGCAGAACAGGGCAGCCTGCTCCAGTTGAACACTAAACTGAGACCTGCACATGTCCTGGAGGTACTGAGGGTACTGCTCAAAGAGCTACTTCAGGAGGAAACAGACACAGAGCTGTGTGCTATAGCAAGAGGTCCAGGAGTGTGCTGAAACCAGAGGGAGCCTGAGGCAGTGAGACCATAGCCCTCATAGCCCTCTCAAGGGGACCAGGATGTTACTAGGCACATGAGGCTTCCTCCAGGCATCTATAATATGAGCTCAGCTGCCTTGTAATTCCAGAGGATCTGACATCCTCTTCTGACCCCACAGGGCAAGAGGCATACAGATAGTGCATGCATATACGGAAAAACACTCATACACAGCACATAACATAAAATCTGAAAATCTTTAAAGATGGGTTCAGGATGCTTTTGTCATTTGATACAAGAATGCATAAACAGTCTGGATGGATGGCTCAGAGGTCGGGGACACTGGCTGCCCTTCTAGAGGACTGGGGCTATGATTCCCACATTACACTCTGGATACAGGGGAGATGAAGCTATGAGCACATAGGTACTGCACAGCCGCGGGTCTCTGAGTTCCAGGCCAGCCTGGTCTACAGAGTTAGTACTAGGACAGCCAGGGCCACACAGAGAAACTCTGTCTTGAAAAAAATAAAAAAGGATGCATAAACACCAAAGGTCAGAGAAGACCGGATTACAGAGCCAAACTTGAGAGCGCTGCTCAGGTAATTTCATTAGTCCCAGCTCTGTCACCCAAGACTGCAACTATGGCTGTGGTAAATGGCCTTCAAAACCTTTTCTTACATTTACACACATCACAACTAAGGCGCATTTTTATACATTGCTCATTAAAATGGGGAAGTGAGGAAGGCAGGAAATTCATCAAAAACATAAAATAAACCGGGTTTCTCTGTGTCGCCCTGGTTGTCCTGGAACTCATTTTGTAGACCAAACCAGGCTTTTATACCCACACTTTGGAGAATTAAGTTTTGGGTTTTTTCTTTTCTTTTCCTTTCTTTTTTTCCTTTTTTTTTTTTTTTGTTTGTTTTTGTATGTTTGTTTGGTTTGGTTTGGTTTGGTTTTGGTGCTTGAGACAGGGCCTCTATATGTAACCCTGGTGGGCCTAAACTCACTGTGAGCTAAGCTGGCTTCCCACTCTGAGATCTGCCTGCCTCTGCCTCCAGAGGACTGAGCTTAAAGTGAGCGCCACCGCAGCTGGCCTCGCTCCTTCATTTTGAAGATAGGTTCTCAAGTGAACTAAGCTGGCCTGGAACCAGCTACTTAGCCATTGACCACTGTGACCTTGAACTCTGGCGTCCGGGCCAGGAGAAAATGAGAACACAGCAGGCACTTTTTCATTTTCTTTTTTTCTTTTTTTTTTTTTTAAAGATTTATTTTATTTATTATATGTAAGTACTGTAGCTGTCTTCAGACACTCCAGAAGAGGGCGCCAGATCTCATTACGGATGGTTGTGAGCCACCATGTGGATGCTGGGATTTGAACTTATCACCTTTGGAAGAGCAGTCGGGTGCTCTTACCCGCTGAGCCATCTCACCAGCCCCTCATTTTCTTTTTAATGCTAAGATCCAACCTAGGCGCTCTTGTATGCTAAGTACACATTGTCCTCACTGAGCTCACCCAGGCCCAAGGAGTTGAGGCTTTCTAGCTGACCTGACTCTGTTAGTCTATCTGCTGGCTGGCTTCTGTCACACAGACTTACAAACCACACTCCTCAGACTTTGTGTGATGTGGTCAAGGAGAGAGAGGGGAGGTAGGTGCAAATGGAGTAGTCAGGCAGGCTTGTCTTCGAGGTCCAGATTTAGCTTCTTGGGCCAAGCCTCCCATCTCCACAAGGTAGTGGCTTTGTGGGAAACTGCCATAATAACTAACACCCACCTTAGAGACACTGGCTCTCAGAAACACCTTTGAGGTGAGTACTGCCTCTGGGCTTGCTAGGTGGGTGACATTAGGGTGACACAGCACATACCCTGCACAGGAGCTGCCACTTTGAAAGGTGCTCTTGAGAAGTCATTTTCCGTCAGCCTGGGGGCTGTGATTTGTCATCATAGACACTACCTGTATTGTCTCAAAGTCCCTCTGTGCACCCTCAAGTTCTCACCCAAGAAGAGCTGGTTCTCCAGTAGCACCTTCGGCTGGCTCCCTCTCCTACAGTTGCACGTGTTTAGTTTGGGAGGCACTCTGTATCTTGGGCACTCAGCTCTGGGTCTCAGCAGTAATTCCCAGAGAGCAGGAAAAATGTTACTTGACACCTGTCAGATGTATGGAGTGACAGCGGGTGATGGTTTCAGACGGTAGGGTCTCCGTATAGTGAGTGGATCCGTAGAGTAATGGCTACTTTACTGAGGGTCCACAGTGCAAGCATCTCCCAAGAGATGACATCTGAGCTGGAGGAAGGAAACTGATGCAGCTGGGAGAAGAGCTAGCAGTGTTGGGGACAGTGTTGGGGACAGTGTGAGGAGAGCAAGCTCCAAGGAGAAAATGTGTGGCGAATGTACAGCCAACACCAGGAGCAATGTGGTCAGCATGAGGCAGAACATACACTCACAGAAGGTGCCTGGGGTTTATGCTAAGAAAGGGGGTGGGTGTGGAAGGGCGTGGTCTAATAGAGGTTTCTTCTGTGACAAGTGAACTGAAACTGTTGAAAGACAGCACTCCCTCAGGATACAGGCCAGGGTGGCTCAAATGTCACCTACATGTCTCTTTTGAGGCTACACTCAACAGTCTTAGGTCTGGTACTCGATCCCAGTGGCTATTCTTGAAGAGGCAATGAGGCCAGAGCTTGAGTTCTGCTGGTAATCACCCCCAACAGCCCCCCCCCACAACTGCCTCTTTACAACACACACACACACACACACACACACAACTGCCTCTTTACAACACACACAACTGCCTCTTTACAACACACACACAACTGCCTCTTTACAACACACACACACACACATAGCTTTCTCTTTACAACAGACACATAGCTGTCTCTTTACAACACACACACAACTGCCTCTGTACAACACACACACAACTGCCTCTGTACAACACGCACACACATACAACTGCCTCTGTACAACATGCACACACATACAACTGCCTCTGTACAACACACACACACACACACAACTGCCTCTGTACAACACGCACACACATACAACTGCCTCTGTACAACACACACACACACACACAACTGCCTCTTTAAACAGCTTTCCTTCCCCTGCCA
>LR756420.1:3856074-3946910 GCA_902729485.2 Mus minutoides | reverse complement strand
CCCCTTCTTCAGCCACAGAGGCTGCCTCTGCTTCACAGTCCAAGAGGACCGGCCGGTCTGTTGAAATCCTAAGGCCTGTGAGCCTTCACAGTGTCACTGCTCTCCTGAGATCTGCGCCTCTTCACAGTCAGCTCTGCCCTAGCTCCCTTCTCAGCAAGGTCAGCTCCTTCTCCAACACCACCGGGCTGTCCCCAAACACAGCTTTAGTCATGAGACTGCATTTCTCACCTCTTTTCCAAACAGGTAGATTTGAGAACAAACTCCTTATCATGTGACATACAGACTGTGCCTTGAGGATCATATTGTAACACATCTGCACCTGGGCCTCCCTTCTTAGTTAAACGTCTTTGTCACAAGCAATGGAGGAGCCAACAACAGTAATATCTCCCTTTGCTCCAAACTTTTGTTCATTCCGCAAACTTTTAGTTTAGAGCCCTGTCTGCCCCAGGGACTCACAACCACAAATACCTCAAGTCTATAAAGATGGGGTGCTGGATGGGGTGGGATGGGTGAGGACAAAGTACTGAGGGATAGCATGTCAGGAAGAAAGGTGGGGAAGGCACCCCTAAGTTGGGGAGTCTCTGGTGAGTGTGGAGGAACTGGTATGAAATGAGAAGCAGGAGAGGTTAAACGCGTGACACCCTAGACCTGCAGTTAGAAAGTCACCCTGATGTCTGGGTTGGAGGAATCAGGGAGGTAGGAGGGTGTAGTCCAGCCGAGAGGATTGCTTAGTAGGCTATGGAAGTCCAGATGGGTGATCCCCAGAGACAGTTTCAGGCAGAGTCCTGCCGACTTGTGAGTTTCCTACAGTGTCGGTGATCCAGGGAAGGCACCCACACCCACAAAGAACCACCAAAAACAAAGACAGACTGTCCTAAGGGAATACTACACCCCTGTCCAGCATTAGCCTACAATGCTTCCCCCAGCCACAGGACCCTGGCTGACTGAACCTTAGTCACCATGTTGTATGCTCGGCAGGCTCAGCTTTTCCTCTGCAGTCTTAGCAATCCCCACATGCTTCTCTGGAGACCAGAGCATACGGAACATCAGACAGCATTAAAGAATGGAGACTTGAGACTGGGCCTCCAGCCTGAGTCTATGGGAAACCTGAAGGCCAGCAGGCACCGAAGATAACACTGGACAGCAGAAGGAGGCAGTGAAGCACTGTGGGCGTTTCCATGTGATAGATAAGCATACATTCCTCTCATGCTGGTCACCCTGGCTTAATTCAAAGCACGTCCATTCTTAGACATGTAAGGAAAAGTGCCCACCAGTTCTGGGGAGATGCACCATTGCAGATCACTAAAGGACACAGCCAGACCTCGACATCTGCTTAACACTGACTATGCCTCCAGGGCCATGGAGGCCATGTATGCTGTCCGGAGATGGGGAAGGCACAGCCATAGCCACTGTGGTAGTCTGGCGACATGCTCAGAGTGCCGACAAGCTGAGCAGCTGGCCCAGTGCTGAACGGTGTGGGAGGATTTAGTGGCTGAGAATAGAGATGCCAGCAGGTAGGAAACCTGAAAGGGCATCTGGGGTGGCCCGTGTGCAGGGGCAGGTGCTAGGAGAAGTGTGTGTGAGGTAATCCAAAGGTGTATTTCCGAGCTGGGGAGGACGGAAGGGACACAAGAGGCAGCTGCAGAGGCCAGGGCGGGGTGCCAAGCCTGACAGCAGGCCTGGACCAGGAGGTAAAAGGTAGAGACAAGAACAGAGGTAACAAGTATCAATCAAGAGCGAGTGACAGTCACACCTCTCTATACCTGAGCTTTCCTCATACCCACCAGGGACATTCAAGGGTGTGCCCATCCTCCAAGAACCTGCTGGATACTCCACAGATACACACAACCTCGGGATGTTGTCAGGGATCCTGGGCACTGGAGATGCTCACCCTATCCTTAGACCTCAGCACTGGCACAGGACGGCACAGAAAAAAACAGAAAGAAGGGAGGCACTAGCTAATCCATCCATCCTACATCCAGAACTTTCTCTCAAATGCCTCTCAGGTCTCTGGTACCTGGTTGAGTACTGCAGATAGTACTGGCAGAAAGTAGATTGTAGACACATTGATAATCAGGACACACTTAGACATAGTGGCAGAACGTCCTTGCAGGGGACTCCTGTTGGAGGGCAGATAAGGTAAGGAGGCATCCACGGACAGGGCGAGAACCCACGGCTGTAGAAAAGGCTTGCTGTGTTCAGGAGAATGTAAAGTCTTAGCTTGCCATGGGAGTGGGAGGCATATCACCTACTGAGGATGAGGGTCTGTCCTCATCCTATAGAAGCAGATGCCACTGGGGCACTGAGATGGTGAAGCATAGGCTTTCCTTCTTGAGAGAGCTGTCTTTTGACAGGAAACCAGATACAGAAGCGGCAGCCATCAGAATCACCGTACACGTGTCAAATAGCAGGTTGACCACCTGGGTGGGGTGTATTGCATTTGGGGTACAGGCCACACTAGGCCTTCACATGCAAAATGTCAGGGTGGGAGAGGTTCCACATGAACAGTTCCAGAATATTCCCTTGGAGACCTAGCCTCCTCTGAGCCCCACCGACCAGAGACATTGGTCTTCTGGCTTTTCAACCCCACTGCTTTTCTTACTCTCCTCCCCACAGGACCCTCTTTCGCTCTCTACTTGTTTCTGCACTAGCCTATGGCACCCAATCGCCACTGCACAGCCACCTACTCTCTGTCAGCATCTCTCCCATCTCCCTTCACTAGGTTCTCTGGCCACCTACCTCCACTCCACGGCCTTGTTCTCTGTGCTGCTAACACTAGAAGGGGAGAGGGAACAGCTCAGGCTCCTGATCCCTCCTCCCCCAACGGCATTAAAAACTTTATGTATATTCCTAGGTCATCCAACTCCATTCTACTCAGAGGCCAAATATTCACAGTGTCTGTCTCTCTCCTCTCCTTGCTCCCAGTTTCTTACTATGTAGGCCCGCAACTCACATGTAGACCGGCTAGCCTCAAGTTTACAGAGATCTGCCTGTCTCTGCCTCTCTAGTTCGGGATTAAAGATGCCAGGCCTAGCAGTCTTTCTTAAGGCCCTTGCCATACCAAGCACTGCTATCCAGGAGCACCGGTCCCCATTCACCAGCTCCTTCACTCCGCTGTTTGCAGCTAACTAGACCAGTCACATGGAAGCTCAGCTCCCACCTGTCTTGTCCTCCTGCCTCAGAGCAGAGCCAGGCAGGAGGAGACCAAGCTGAAGCAAGCTTTCCACACCCACACCAGAGCTGAAGAGGGGGAAAAATCAAACCATCTGCTCACGGGACTTGAGCATGCCGGGCTCTGGGTGCTGCCTGGCAGGCCTTGTCGGCTTGTCTCCAGCACCTCTCATGTTCCCAGGCGTTGGCTCTAAGCTCTCCCCAACCCCCACCACCTCCAAGAAGGGCTGGCTATCAGGCAGGAGCATCCTCTCCTCTCCAGCCCAACCCTTTATCTGTACCCCATTTGGTGCCACAGCCGCCTCCAAGGTTCTGATCTCACTTCCTGAGACCTTGTTTCCCTGGACCCTCACTGAGGCCCTACTCCAGCCCAGCCTCTTCTTTTAAATTCCTTCAGAGTCACACAGCTGCCCTGACTCGGTCCTTTAGAACATGGCTACCCAGATAAGAGACCTCTCCTACCCTGACAGATAAAGAACTCAAAGCTGATGTAGCTCCCTGCTCTGGCTCTGCCCTGCTCTGGTCCCTCAGTGTCGCCGCTGTAGATGTCATGTGAGCTCTAGTCCCTTACCTCCAGCTGCTTCCCAGGCAAACAGTGCATCTCATGACCTTCATGCTCCACAGCCCCACACAGCTCAGCTCAAATCCTCCCTCACACAATACCAAGCCCAGGGCTGATCCTGCCACCGATTTCGGGAGAGCCTTTCTGTCCTCACCCTTCCTGCCCCTCCCACAGCAGCTTCAGGAGCACTGGCCACACCATGCAATCTGAAGTCCCCAGGTATAATCAGAAGGCGAGTCCCTTCTAAAGGAACAGGAAGAAAGAGAGGCAGGACACTGTTGTCCTCTCTTTCTTTCTTAGCTCCTCCAGACCAGTGCCCTGAATCCACGTCTGTCTCCACCCCTTGGCACACTGAGGTATGGTCACCATCTGTTGTATGTCCCACTCTTCTTATAGACTGTAACTTCCATACCCAAATTTCACGTTACATCCTGTGTGCCTGGAAAGGAAGAAACCAGAGAAGGAAATGGGTAGACTTGGGCCCAAGTTAAATTTGAAGGCGGAATAACAGTAGGAAGCCTTAATAAACCTGTCCTATGCAGTGACCCCGAAAGCAGGGTGTTTGCCATCTCAGCCCTGTAGCACAGCACAGGAATTTCTCAAGTGTTAATGGTGACTGGCATTCACAGTTGACTCCCTGAGAAGCTGGGTACAGGGAACTTGATCGTGGGTCTTTCGCAGGTGGCACACAATAGCAGGCACGTGCCAGGTACAAAAGACATGTAACCAGTAATGAGGTGTGAGTCACAGCAGCACGGGCCAGCTGGACTGCTTGCTGGCTGCAAGTTCAGATGCAGGTCTTCCTAAAGATGCCTAAGATCACACGTGGGCTTCTGAGATCCAAGACTACCCAGCCATTCTAGACCCCCTCTTACGCCCACAGGCAGGGGCTAGAGCTGCATGAGGCGCTTTTCTTCCCACAGCAAGTGAAGAAAAGAGCCCCCCACCACCACCCCCGCACATAAAGAATGAGAATCTGAGGGAACGAATTCAGCCAGGCTGTCAGCAGCACTTGAATTTCGACAGACCTGAGTTCTAAGGTAGGTGTCTCAGACAGGTGTACCTTGCAAGGCTAGGTACACAGCAGGACCAAGAGAGGCAGCCACCAGGGAGTCATGGAGGCTTAATCATTTTAATAGGCATCCAAGACATGCTTCCTGCATGCCAAGGTGCCAAGTGCTGGAGGACAAAGGCGTGAGGCACTGCCTCAGCTCTCGGACAGGAGACTCCTCCAGCCATTCCAAGGTGCAGACACTATGACTGGAAAGCAAGGGTGTAAGAGCCTGGAAGGAAACACTGCTCAGAAAATGCTTCCTAGTGTCTGTGTCTACGTTAGCCCCAGACAGTGCCACAGTAGGCACGAGCCAAGGACAAAGCCACCAAGCACAGAGCTCCTTCTGAGTCTAGGCACTGTATACAATGAGGGCATAGCCCAGTGAGTATCTTTATGGTTCAGATCAAAAGACAGTCTAAAGGTGGAGAGATGACTCAGTTGGTAAAGGGCTCATTAGAGAAGCATGAGGATGTACGTGTTCAATCCCCCAGAATCCACATAAAAGGCTAGCTGTGGCAGGACATACCTATAATACCAACACCGGGGAGGTACAGACAGGAGGATCAATGGTGCTCACTGGCCAATCTAGCTGAATTGGCAAGACCCAGGTCCCAGTGAGAAAGACTATCTCAAAAGATAAGGTGGAGAGCAATTGAGCAAGGCAGCAAATGTCGACCTCTGGCCTCCACACACAGGAACTCACATACATGTATATACACCCACAGGTCCCAGGGGAAAACACAAACATCTGTAGCTCAGCTCACGGGCTCCAAGAAGCCCAAAGACCTGGATTAACTGAGCTGCTAGGACAGCGTCCTTTGTGTGCTGTGCTGGGAGCAAGGCTGGAAGAGCCCAGGAAGAAAGAAGATTCTAGGGTTGGAGTATGTCCCATAACCCACTCCTTCTAAAGTTCCACAAGCTTCCAAGGCAGGTGTGCTGGAAAGGGCCCTGCTGAGAAAGATGGTCAGTAACTAGCACAAAGGAACAAAGTGATTCAAGATGAGGCTGGTGGATTGAAGGGAAGGGCAGCCTTTGGTGAGACCCAGACAATGAGTGACACTTAGAACAGCAAATCAGTTTTTATTCATAATAGACTCACCTATCAGTCAACATCCAGAGTCTCTGAGAGTGTGTAGAACCCAATTAAAAAACTGTGCAACAAGCTGGAAGAGCAGTCACATTCCTGTACCCCCAGCACACAGGAGGCAGACTCACAGGATCATGAGTTTGAGGCCAGATAGGCTACATAGTGAGAGCCTGTTTCAAAAAACCCAAAACCTAGTTTAGAGATAGAGTTCACTGGTAGAATGCTTGCATGGCATTAAACGGAAGGCCTTGGGTCCAACCCCAGGGCTACAGAACAAACGAATGACAGGCCAGGCACGACAGCCTTTTCAGAAACAGCTTACTGTGCTTCACTATGTACACTCTGTCACCAGCAAAGGGAACATCCCAGGCTCAAACACTGCAGCCTATACGGTCCATAGACAAAGGCTCGGGGGGCTGCGGGCAGGCAGGGGCTCCTGTGACACTGCTCATTCTCCCTTGTCCTCGAGGCCCCCCCAATGCAGAAGACTGTAGTGGATACCACATGCTTGGCCTCCCTTACTTCTTACCAGAGAGCTGCCTTTTGCTAAGGCTGACTCCACGGAAACTCGAGGCCTGGAAGGAAGGCAGGCAAGGCGAGCTCTGGGGTGGGTTTTTCCCTAGAGTTCTGTGAGTCTACACAGAGAGGTCCAACCCATGATGTGGAGAAAAATGGGGTCTTTTAAGATAAGTAGATACTCCCCAAAAGGCAGACAAGAAAATCCCCTAGAAGGCAGTGGAACCAGGGAAGGCTGTACCTTTGATGTGCAGAATCACCCCTTTCACTCAACAGGCAACCTGGGTCTCTGTGATAGAAACATAAAGCCCATCACCTTACTCCACAACACCCACAAAGCAACAGGCTACCAACCAGCCTTCTCCTTTCCTTAGTGTCTTCAGGACACAGTATCAGGAGTCTGTATGGAAGCCCAGCTTAAATGCCACACAGGAATGTTCCCTACTCTTGAGCCCCATGTGTACTTGAGCCCCAGACCAGGAGATGTTTACCCAGTGTCTGAATGGCACCTCTCCAAACTCAAAGCCCTATTCCTCCCAAGCCTGTGTCTCTCTGCATTGTGTCCTGGGCTGCAGTCACCCCATATCCTCCTTCCACCCTGGCTTTTACCCTCCTGGCAGCTGCTTATCTCATGCTTGCCCTTCTTAGGATTGTCTGAAGGTACCTCAACTGGCCCCACCCTCAGTGCACACAGGAACCCTTCTGGGTCTAGAAAACATATATCTGATCAAGTCACTCACAAGCCACAAATCTTCCAGAGGCTTCCAAGTCTCACTCAACACTGAATCCATAGCAAAGACACCCAGCACCTCCTCATGCAAATTCACCTTTCTTTCTTCTCTTTTTCCCCTTTAGTACTGGGGTTGAGCCTAGGGCTGTGTGCACAACAGATAAGAATTTTATTATACGGGAGGCAGAGGCGGATTTGTGAGTTCGAGGCCAGCCTGGTCTACAAAGTGAGTTCCAGGACAGCCAGGGCTATACAGAGAAACCCTGTCTCAAAAAAACAAAAAAAAATTTTTTTTTTATTATAGAACTATGCTCACGAGCCCTTTCTGTTGTTTTGAAGGAAGTCTTACTCTGTACAGCGGGGCGGCCTAACACTTGGTCCTTCTGCCTTAGCCTCTCTACAGAGATTATAATTGTGTGCCCCCCCCCCCAGCTCCCCTGGGTCCTGGGCACTGAATACAGAGCCTTGTATACACATGTAAGCACTGCCGCAGTCTCAATGCAGTAAATACATATTAAAAGGATAGTGAAAATTCCCAGATAATGAATTCAAGCTTGTTCTCAGTAAAAGACCTGAGGGCTTTAAAAACATTATCTCCATTTAGAAGGTGATGGTTTTCACTGAAATGGCTGATTGTAAAGGGCTTCTTTCTTCCATTTAGAGTTGTCAAAACAGAAAAGGTATGCTCAAACAGGTAGAACATTCATCAGGGCAAATCTTTTTTTTTTTTTTTTTTTACAACCCACTTCATTATCTTGTGTACTTTAAACACTTTACTATGTATTCTGAGGTTGGCTCAGTCTCTAATAAGGATTGGGAGCTGTGCTGTGTGCCCAAGGTCACCGAGACTTGCTGGACAGTCCTGGCAAGTGTGGTTACTCAGAGCTAGTAGGGAACACAGGCAGGTGAGTTTGCACTCCCAGGGAGGTGAATTTGATTGTTGTTATGAAAACCCTACCTAGATTACTAGAGTACTTCTGCAAACCCAAAAGGTCACCCTTAATCCAGCCAAAAGCCACTACACTGCTCGTTCACTAGTTGACACGTAACATTCAAAAAGTGGCATCTTTATTCCGCCCAGCAAGCACTTAAGACAGTGGCTGGCCAACTGAATGCCAGACCATGGGGGGACAGGGACAACACGATGTGGCTCCAGGCCTAGTCACACACACACTAGATTCTAAATACAGCTGTCACTCACTACCTTAAGTCTTTATCTGAGTACTGGGGAGATTAGGTGAGGATTAATCATCAGGATAAAGGAAACACACAGAGCCATCATAGCACTCAATATGAATGGTCACCATCAAATATCTGAAATTTCTTAACCGTTTGTCATCTGGGTTGGTCTCGACACCAACCTAGGCTACACAGAATTGACATCAGATAGAGCTTGAGAGAACACAAATACAATCTCCACAACAATTCAGTTAACAATGACAGGTGCCTACTGGGGAGGCGGGTGTAAAAATGAGAATGGAGTCATTGCCCCCAAGTAGATGACAGGGCAACGCATGCCACATTATGGGGCAGTTGTACCAACTGCCTGGGAGTCACCTGCTGACCTTCCAGCAGAACACAGTGAGACAAGTTAAATCCTTTACTCACTTTGGAAAGACAGCAACACAACTGCCCAAATGGCCAGCCTATGCCTGCATATGTCCGGGCTGGGCTAGACAATTTTTGGCCTTTAAAGTTAGCCCGGTGAGTCCCCATCCAAGAAAGCCAGAGCACAACTTTTTCTGAACTGAGTCAGGTCTGTCAAGGAAAATCTGTGGTCAGGCTGCCAGCACCCAGCAGAATGACTTCTGTCATGTGTAGCCCACCGCGTGAGGTGCCAGCTCTGCCCTCCAGCTGTTATTCAAAACTCCAGAAGCACAGAGCCAAGCTAAGGCACAGGTGACCAAGGCATGTCAGGGACACTAGCTGGATAGGGCTCTCAGGCTGGGAAAGTCCCTAAGCTTCAGGTGGGTAGTTGTGTCATCTTTGGCAAGTGAAGGGCCCCAGTTGTTGCAGGTCTCCGAGGGCAAAGGTATATGAACACTGCTGCAATTTCGAACGAATACAGAAAGAGGATTTCCTATTCCGCAGGGACGGAAAGTGCCCCAAGGGAAGGTTGACACAGAGGCAGTTCTTTCCCACGACAGAGCCCAGAGAAGGCAGCAATGATCGAAGAAAGCCGGGCCTGCCCAAAGGGTTCTGACTCCGGGGCCCACGTCACGCACGCATTAGACTCTGGAGCCCCCTAACCCGCAGCGATCAAGACACGAAGCACAACCCGTGCCCCCTCCCTAAGTACATCCATGCCGCCAGTCAGCGCACCGTGGCAGTGACACCCCCACACCCCGCGTCCAGCCGCCACGCCCCCGCCGCGCACCCACCTCGGCGCGCCACACCGCACCTCTCCCTTCGGCTCTCCGCTGGACCGCACTGGAATTTCTGCGCACGCGCGTAGGCGGCCCCGCCCCACAAGCACGCGCTTGCGGGCTGCCCACCCCGAGTGCCCCGCGTCTAAGCGCTGCCAACTCTGAGCATGCGCACTTGCGCCCGGCGGCGGCCAAGTCGGGAGCATGCGCTAGCCAAACAGCGGTTCCCGCGCTAAGGGGCGGGGGCTCGCCTAAAGAGGTGGGGACCCTAGCGCCTGGTGTAAGGCATAGAACTCCGATGGCTTCCCGTGGAAGTCGCCTCTGGTCCGGTCACACGTGGACCTGATCTGCCCCTTCTCGACGTCCAGTCTTGAGCGGATAGAGTGTAGGGCTCCTAGCTAGGGGCAGGACCTGTCTCATGGAGCCAGGAGGCCAAGACTAGGAATCGTGGTAGAAAGCGACAGCTAGATGGACCCCAGAAATGGGAACAACGGAACAAGAAAGATATGGGACACAGGCAGAGATACAGCTGCGGATGGGGACAAGGTCACGTGACCGGCAAAGGCAGGCCAGAATGGATTATGCGGACAAGATCCATGACACTGGACAGGGGAGCCTACAGTACTCTTTTACATTCTCGGCTGGAGGCAGAGACGTCGCTGTCTTGACTGTGCAATTGAGCCACAGCCCCTGCAGCGGTGTACAGGCAATTATGGTGGCAACAGTGGCTTTGGAGAGGTTGGAGAACTCTAGTGTATCACAGCATCAGAGTTGATGAATCACAGTGGCCCGTGGGATGTGCTCAAACCCCAGAGGGATGATCCTAGCATCCCCTGGGAATAGGTGGGTTCACAACTTTAAGAGACGTCGGGTATCAGGATACCCTTTGTACTGGGCAGCAAAGAGGGATAAGATCAGGGTCCTCTGAGCTGCCCTAGGAGCCTCCAGATAGCTCTTAGGGGCCATCATACTCCTCTGAGTTGGGGGTAGGGTATCGCCAAATAGGTTTCAAGCGGGGATGGGGGTAGGGGGAAATTAGATGGCGATGCACGTGACACTTCCAGCAGGCTAGTGCTCAGGTGAACGCGCCGCGCCCAGTGATAAGAGAGTTGAGCCCGCCCAGTCCACGCCCAGCTTGCAGGTTCAGGCGGTCCCGCAGCGCCCCCGCCGCTCTCTCCGCTGCAGCCTTCGCAGGCGCCGAGTCCAGGCGTCTCTCCAAGGCAGCACGAGGCTTCCACGGGCAGCACTGAGCCCCGGTCCCCGGCCCGCTGTGCTCCCAGCTGCAGCCCCTGGCCCACCTCCCAGCAGCAAGTAACGCCGGCCGGGCAGGAGGCGCGGGCAACCGCAGGCCGCGTCTAGGGTTGGTACCCACAGCGCGCTGCTCCCGCGCCGAGCGCGCTCCTCGCCGCTGCGGAACACAGCAAGCACCGCTACCGGAAAGCGTGTCCACGAGCCGCGGGCCTCGCCACGCGCACCCACTGCCACCTGCACCGCTGCGGGGGGGGCGTGGAAAAGCGATCAGGTTAGGTGGGGCAGGGCCGGAGGGGACTGTGTAGAGAAGCATAGAGTGTCCAAATGGCTTAGGAGAGACATGAAGAGGTCACCCACTAGAGGGAGGTACACTTAAGACAGCTGCCAAAGCCAGTATCATTGGGAGACCCGAGGAAAGAAAGCCTTGAAGTACAGCCAGGGTCAAGGTATTCAAAGGAGTTTGGGGCGAGATGGAAGGGCTGGAGTGAGGCAGCCTACCATAGTCCTTCCGGCAGAACTTCTTCAGGCTGATTCGGTAACTGCCACGCGCAGGTCTGCAGTGTGACTCACAGTCTAGGGGGAAAGAGTGGAGACTAGCAGATTCCCATGCCTCTCCCCACACTGGTCTCCTTTATCTAGGGCCCTCTTCCCCATGCCAGTCTGGGTTCTGGTGTCCACTCACCCTGTGGCTCCACAGGACTGCTTTCTTCGGTGGGTCCAGGGACAGGAGTCTCTAAGGAGTGTGGGAGAATAGTCTATAATGGGGTATCTGATGGAAAGGCTCAGGGAACAGACAACAGTCAGTAGCTGATGCGACTTTGGCTGAGGTGACAGAGACAGGGCAGGGTCACTCACTAACGCAAGGTGCCACAGGAGAACGGCTCTGCTGAAAACCTGGGGCACAGCGGTTACAGGTGAGGCCAGTAACACCATCCTTACAGGGACACTGGCCTGTGGTCTGGTTACAGGTTTTGCCAGCAGCACCAACTGGGTGGCAGTCACAAGCTGAGGACAGAAATGAGGAGCTCAGAAGTGCAGCTGGGGTTCTGGGGAAGTAAATCAAGAACACATATAGGTGGCAGGCTCACCTCTGCAAGCACGACGGTCACTCAGGACACGGCCTGGATCACGATAGAAGCCCTCCCGGCAGTAGTGGCAGTGACGACCAGCAGTATTGTGCCGGCAGTTGAGGCACACGCCCCCACTGCGGCGGCCGGACAGTCGGTAGAGCTCCATGTTGAAGCGACATCTTCGTGCATGGCCGTTGCAGGAGCAAGCTGCAGGGAAGGATTAGTCAGGGGCAGCCCTGCCTGGTCAGAAGTCCCCAGGCTACCCTCCAAGGCCTCACCAAGGCAAGCGTGGGCTTCCTGCCCTGTAGCCCGCTGCCATGGCCTGTCGCAGTAGAAGGGCTTGCAGCGGCTGCAATCAGGGCCCTCTGTACCATGCTGGCAGTCGCAGACCAGGTGGCCATGGGTGTCCAACAGACACCGTGAGGCATGCCCATTGCACTTGCATCGACCTCCCACCTGAAGCTCAGTGGCTGAGTAGGAGTAGGGGACTGTCACCCCACTGTCCCTGGTGTCTCCCTGAATGGCAGGCCTTGTGAGTACTATGCGAATATCTGTGGCAGTCACCCAGTCTTGGAGCACGGGGCTGTTGTCCAGATCCAGGCCCTGTGGGCTGCCATCCTGCACACTGAAGGCCAGAAGGCCTCCACCATCAGGCTGAGCCTGGGGGGCTGGGAAGCAGAGGGCTTCTGGCCCTGGACCAGCAGGACCATCAGCAGGAGCAGGCAGACGGCCATAGTCCAGGCTACAGCTGGAAGAGAAGAAGCCCAAGGGGACCCAGCTGCGGCCATGGTCCTGCGACTTAAGCAGGGCCACGGAGGTTGGGGGAGCTGAGCAGAACCGCAGGCTCACGAAGACCAGCTCAAAAGCCTTCCCCAGGGGCACCGTGAGGGTTACGTTGAAAGGTGCCCGTTGCAGCAAATCGGAGCGCCAACAGAGAGGACTTGCAGTGCCCGGAGCAGAGGTCAGGAGGTCTGCAGAGTGTGCCCGCTGTGGGTCCGAGGAATCGCAGACGCGATTGGCCGACCTCCCGCACGTGCTGGACGCCAGCACCTCTCGGCCCAGAGCAGCGTTCACTAGGCCAGGAATACAAGAGCGAGGCTCCCTCGCCTCATCATAGCAGGGGTCGGCGGAAGCCGGCAGCCCTGAGCTCAGTGCAGTGGAGAGCGTGCCCGCGGTCAGCAGCAGCCCCCAGGGCCAGGTGGGCATGGCCGTGGCCGCTGTGAGTCAACCAGCCAGCTTCCGCCCAACGAGTCTGCCCTCGAGGAGAGAGCCTAGTCCGCTACTCTGCGCGCCGGGTCTGCAGTGCCAAGATAGCAGAGCCCCAGGGCGGCCCCCAGCACAGGCCCAGAAGTGGGAGCAGCCACCGGCACGCCCGGGGCCGAGCACAGGAGCAGGGGTGTTGGCGAGTCCTCCTGCTAGGCCTGGAGCGTTGACAGGCGTCGCCCCCGCTCCCGGTGCCTCCGCCCGCGGAGGCCCCACCCGCCGCCGGCCGCCAGGACTCACCCACGGAGGGCCAGGAGGAGCAGGTCTCCCGGCCTCCCGGGAAGGGCCCTGGGCGGGCGGGGCCTGGGGCGCCGGGGCTGCCGCCTTCTCCTGGCTGCAGCGAGAGCAGAGAAGCTGTGCCAGAAGGGGGTGGGGGGCTCAGCAGGAGCAAGCCTGGTCCTAGCCAGGGGCGGAGCTGCTCGGGCCGGGAAGGAAGGAGGGGAGGGGGCCTTGTCCCGACAGCCAGAATCAGAAGCAGATTCAGACACAGGCTGGGCCAGCGCGGGAGGGGGCTGGGAGGCCCGCGATCCGGGGGAGGGGCTGGAGAGCCAGGAATGCGCTGACGGGAGGGGGCAGCTCAGCCTTGCAGCCCGTGAGGGACCACCCAGCAGGGTCCTCGGCCTGAAGCCAGGCTTTGACTGCTCCTGGGGTGGTGCCACGTGCTGGGCTGGGGTCTGGGCCACTCCTCCCAGAGGCCCATCATGCAGGCACAACCTTAGAACTGAAGCTTGAAGTCTTGGATGCTCCCCAGAATGGGGGAAGAAGACAGTTGGGGCTGGTGTTCTTGTAAGGTATCCCCAAGGCAGTAGTCTGTTCTAGCAGAAAGAACTCAGGACTTATTTTAAATCCAAGTTGTTTGGATTTCTGGCTGTGCGGCCTGAGTTCCTCAGTTTCCTCATCAACCAAAATGTCTATTGTTTGCCATGCTTTGTGGAGTTGCTGGGAGCATTTGATGAGCCAACATAGATATCCTAAGCGAGGTGCACTAGGGAGCATCCGGATGCGGCTAAGTGATGAGGTCACAGTTCGACAGTGGGATCCAGCCTATCTCTTAATCTAAATCACTCCTGGGTCTCAGGGTATAGTTGTGTCATATGATAGCCACATTGTCCAGAAGGACTTGAAAGTTTGGGCATAGGGTACAGCCTATTTGATGGTCCCTTGGGGTTCAGGGTCTGTTCACCTATTACCTCACCCTCGTGGAAAAGATTTAATGACTGGAGAGGGACTGGTCACAAATAAACCAGAGTCAGAATCCCTGAATCT
The DNA here is from genome assembly GCA_902729485.2 of Mus minutoides. NCBI lineage: Eukaryota > Metazoa > Chordata > Mammalia > Rodentia > Muridae > Mus > Mus minutoides. The sequence goes on along the minus strand of LR756420.1, from coordinate 3,932,574 downwards.
GACCATCTACAGCCTAGTAAATCTGGATAGGAAAACAGGCAGATGCCCCAGATGAGTTGGCAGCGGGGCACAAGTCGGAGGTGGGCAGCTGTAGCTGAGAGGGTCTTGCCAAGAGGAACCACTCACTGCCTTTGGTCCCTGACAGACCAGGCAAGGCTGGCATGGACTCCACAAACAGTGGGTGGGATACAGTCCCATCTTGGGGGAGCAGTCCTGAGGACTAATTACCTGGTTTCAGAATGGAAGCTGACCATAGGCCAGTCCCTGCAGCTGGTAAGAGAAGCCATATGAGGATGTCTGTATACTCAGAGCTACCATTCCGGACTGAAAGTGTTCCTACAACAAAAAAGGAGAGAAACAGAAGCTCTCTGGAAAGGAATAGTGAAACAAGAACCCTGGACCCTTCCCAGGACACAGGGGCTGCAGCAGAGGCAGGCACCGGGAGAGAAGCAGTGTGGCAGGTTGTTGGACACTTATTCCTCTAGAACAGCTGACTCTCTGACCCTAGGTACTTCCCCAGGCCTGCTGTCCACACGTGCAGGAATGGGTAATAGACAAAGTCATCCTAGATCGGTATTGGTCTCCCTCTTCATCTGGACAGCCACAAAGCCTTACCTTTCACCTTTCTGAAGTGAACTGGAATGTGTCCTTTACAAGTAGTAATAAGCTGGAGCTCTGCTCTTGTAGGCCAAGTTTGGGATTAGCCCTTTCTTCCAGAGCAGTGGTTCTCAACGTTCTTAATGTCGAAGCCCTTTATGATTAGGGTCACCACAACACGAGGTGGTGTAATAGTTCGTCATGTTGTGGTCACCCAATTATAAAATTATTTATTTTTTTTAAAGATTTATTTTATTTATTATATGTGAGTACACTGTAGCTGTCTTCAGACACTCCAGAAGAGGGCGCCAGATCTCGTTACGGATGGTTGTGAGCCACCATGTGGTTGCTGGGATTTGAACTTATCACCTTCGGAAGAGCAGTCGGGTACTCTTACCCGCTGAGCCATCTCACCAGCCCCCTAAAATTATTTTCATTGATACTTCCTAACTGGAAATCCCTTACTGTTATGAATGTCAGTGTAAATAGCCATGTTTTAAGACCACATGGTAGCTGGGCGTGGTGGCGCACGCCTTTAATCCCAGCACTCAGGAGGCAGAGGCACGCGGATTTCTGAGTTCGAGGCCAGCCTGGTCTACAGAGTGAGTTCCAGGACAGCCAGGGCTATACATAGAAACCCTGTCTCAAACAAAACAAAACAACCGCACACGGTGGTCTTAGGTGACCCCTGTGGTTGAGAACCAGTGTTCTGGCTCCCCAGCTCCTTACTTCATAGGGATGGGAGGAGCCCTGGTCGTGGTGGGAGAGATGGAGAAAAAAGCTTCAAGGGAAAACCAGGTTGTACACTGAATGTCAAACCCATGCTAGAGTCCCCAGACTGTCAGACAACTATGGGAGGTGGGACAGGGGGGACAGCCTTTCATCCCAACAGTGAAGTAAGCTTTATCTCCAGCTCAGCTCCCTGTGAACTGTGACTGCTGGGGTCTGCAGAGTATGTATGTGATGGATTCTGATGTGGGTAGAAGTTGGTGCCTGGTGATCTCAGCCTTGATCAGGTCCTGAGGGATGGAGACAGACAGGAGCTCAAATGGCCATGGCTTCACTAGCCCTTCAAGGAGGAGGCGTGGGCTCTTTCCTAGAATTGCCCTCTGCACAGTCTGGCCCCAGGGCTACTCTTGCAGATGGTGGGCTGGGCATTGGGATAGCTTTCTCTAGTCTCCAAGAGCCGCTTATAACTCTCTGTGGACCCAGCCACCTGCCTCCGCCCCGATTGAGGTCTCTTAGGCCTCTCCTCTCATGATTCCCTACCCCCTCCAGGCACTTTCTGTAACAAAGAGGTTCTGCCCCCACCCCAAGCCTCACACCTGCAACTGCTCAAGCTCTGCACACTCACCCCAATCTGTAACAGCAATTGGCTTGAGGGGGGCAGAGGATGATAGTGTTTGACAATTTCAGGCCTCAGGGAGCTGCTGACCTTTCAAATACCACCTCCCCACCCCACCCCCCACCCCCGGCCAGCCCAGGACCAGCTGTCCCCTTCAGACCCTTGGCACCACTTCTCTTTGCCTTGTACAAACATTTATTGAGTGCCTATTATGCCTCAATAGGCCCAGACATAGAGAGGAAGGCCGGCAGGTCTATGCTCTCCGACTCACCTCTCTCCCTGCCCGGCACTCCTTGCGCAGACTTTTTGCAAACCCCCTCCCTTTCCACACCGTCAGGCCAGCTGGGCGGCAGCAATCAGCTCTCCGCGTTGAAAACGAAAAGCTGAAAAGCACCGGTTGGTGGAGGGATGGTGTGAGGGGGAAGGGCGGAGAGGGAGGAGGAAGGGTAAGGGCTGGTAGCCCTCCCTATTTCATGAGGATTTAGAAATAAACAGTTTAGGGAGGGATCTTCTGTGTCTTGCCAACAGTGAAATGCAGCCCTCTCGCCCAGACCTTGCTGGGAGGTGGCCCCTCATACAGGCTCAGGCTTCCCCAGGCTCCGGGTGCTCCACAAGCCCAGCCCTCTTCCTCAGCCGAGCTCGCCAGCACAAAAAGGTGGCGGTCAGGAGTCCAAGGCCGACGCCAAGAGCAGCCAGAGATATACTTAGGGCCAGATCCAGGCAGGGCCCGCACAGCGAGAAGGTGATGCCGGTGCCAGATGCACCGGCCAGCACTGCCAGGGCGCCGAAGGGCAAGACGCAGCGCGACCAGGAGACCCCCCCCCCCCCCGCACCGCCGGTGGCCAAGAACAGGGCATGGAGGGCTCCAGGGGGTTCTGGGGACGCCAGACCTGGCAGGGTGGGCTCAGGCAAGGACTCTGGTGATCTCATGTTTCCGACTAGGTGGCCGTGCTTTGGGGGTGGAGATGGGGTGGCAATGGTAAGAATGCCCACCACAGCCTTAACGCCAATTGGTTCCGAACTTGGTGACAACACCAGGACGCTTGGGAGTTCCACTACCTCCTCCTGGCTTTGACAAGGAGTTGGGCAAGCAGGGTGTTGAGTAATGTTTAAAGTGCTTCCACTATTTTCATGGAACCCTTCACAAATACCACGTCTAACGCCAACCAGGGTACCTCTCAGGTGTTGAGCACTTAGAACACTTGGCTGGACACTACCAGGTAGAGTCATGTAGTCAAGGGCCACTGAGCTCCCAAAGCTTGGCCAGGGGCTAGAGGTGGACAATGCCCTTGCCGTTCTTCGGATCAATCGCTGGTACATTGAGACAGTATGAACAAGCAAGCGAACCAATCGAACCAATCAATGGAATAATTCTAGGGAGCCTGGGGTGGTTAATGATTGGTAGGTAGGGTTAAGGCCTCCTCTAGATCACAGCACTTGGGCAGAAGCTTTCCAGGTAGCAGGAGGCTGATTGGTTAGTCTAAGGGATGGTTCTAGTCAGGGCACTATGCTAGGGCTGGGTGCTAGTTTGACAGGGTGGAGTAGCCTTCTCTCTTGGCTCAAAGATTCTGGGTTCTGTTCCGGGAGACACTTCTCAGTCCAAGAAGTCCATGGTTTTTTATGTTCTACTTCAGTCTCTAATTCGCTCCCAGCCCTTACCCGGGGATGTTTTGACTAATTTGGTCGGCAGGACTGACCTTTGTAGACTCCTTTGCAAGAAGGACCTAGGAGTACCTGAGACTCTTGCAGGAAGCAATCCATAACTGCTGCAGAGGCTACAGCCCTGCCTCCTGCCCTTTCTTCTCCTAGCGAAGTAACAATTCCTTCCACAGGGGTGAAGCCTAGAAGGGGACAGTGCCATAAGTGAGGGTACTCGGCAGGAAGCAGAGACCCTCACAGGCTGGTCCCAGGTGACAATGGGGAAGGAGCGGAGGTGTGGCATGTGGGAGGATGATCACGGGCATGGGCAAGCCTGTTCTGATGTAGCTTATGGCTTTCAAGGGTACTGGGGGACAAATGTTAATGATTTTTTCACCTTCCCCTATGCAGAAGAGACAATGTTATACTATTGATTTTTGTTGTTTTTTGTTTTTCAAGACAGGGTTTCTGTATGTAGCCCTGGCTGTCCTGGAACTCACTCTGTAGACCAGGCTGGCCTCAAAAGAAATCCACCTGCCTCTGCCTCCCAACTGGCTGGCACTTTTGAATTTTTAAAAAAGGTTTGTTTATTTATTTATTTTATGTATATAAATACACTGTAGCTATCTTCAGACCTTCAGGCACACCAGAAGAGGGCATCAGATCCCATTGCGGATGGTTCTGAGCCACCATGTGGTTGCTGAGAATTGTACTCAGGACCTCTGGAAGAGTAAGTACTCTTAACTGCTGAGCCATCTCTCCAGCCCATATTTTTGAATTTTTATTGGTAAACCCCTTCCTTTTTTTATTTAAACAGAGTTGAGGCTGGCCTTAAACTTAGAATGCTCTTCTTAAGCCAGGCGTGGTGGTGCACGCCTTTAATCCCAGCATCAGGAGGCAGAGGCAGGCAGATTTCTGAGTTCGAGGCCAGCCTGGTCTACAAAGTGAGTTCCAGAACAACCAAGGCTACACAGAGAAACCCTGTCTCGAAAAACCAAAAAACGAAAAGATGCTCTTCCTTCAGCCTTCTCTGTGGGACTGCAGGTGTACTCCAAACCCGTTAATTGATACAAGTCTTTTCATTTTGGTTTTTGGAGACAGGGTTTCTCTGTGTGGTCCTGGCTTGCTCTGTAGATCAAGCTGGCTTTGAACTCACAGAATCACCAGCCTCTGCCTCCCACCCAGGTAATTGATACAATTCTTAAAACCACAAAGAAAGAACAAGAATCCAAAAAGCTGCTTACCAAACCCTAGTATGATATAATTTAAATACTTACACTTCCTAAAGGAGTTCTAGTGTCATACAGGTAGTCTGGAGGTCTACAGTGAAAGAAAGTAGAGGCAGCCAAGGACTCCCCCAGGAAGGGAGAAAACTGAGCCCGGACTAAGAAGTCGGGTGGCTAAGAGGAGCTTGGGGGGAGGAGGAGCGACCTGGCCAAGCAGCTTTCTCTGTGAGGTTATAGCTCTGTGCTCTCAGCTCTCCCTCAATCCCTGTTCACTACACTCCAGCCGAGAGGAGGGTGCTCTCCCACAGAGGCTCGTCTGCCCAGAATGCTTAGTCACCAGGGTCATCTCGAAGGACTGTGAGGAAGCGTCCTCCTCCCTCACAGAGCAGGCTGTATGTAGCCCGACACAAGGCCAGCCAAGGCGGTCCTCCGGGCTCCAGGGTGTTTATCAGAGGGAGGAGTTCAGCCATCAGAACCTGGGGAAGAGTACAGAGAAAAGACCTCAGTGGGCAACCGTGGGATAAGCTTCCACCCTCTTTCCTTCCTCAGATTCTAGACATCCTGGCCATGAGGATGTCCCAGCTCACAGGGAGGCAGAGACGCTCACTGTTACAACCTATCCCAGATGTTGCTTCTCCTGAGACTTACCCTGGGGTGGGAGTCAGTGCCAGCCTCAGTAAGGTCACTGGCTCCCAGGAACCCAGGCGCACCACCACCCCCTGCCCTGGAAGTACCTTTTCTAGATGGATCTGCTGGTGTAGCATGGCCACCTGAAGCTTCAAGGTGGCCAAGGTCTGCAGCTCCTCAGTGCTAGCATAGAGAAGGAGCTCAGGGCTCCAGGAAGAGTCCACCTCTCCCCCGCAAACAGGCGAGGCCTGAGTGGGCTTCTCTGCAAGGCATACTCCTGGAAGTTGTTCTGTCACAGCTATGAGAAAAGACATTTGTAGTCTCATGGGGTGACAGCCATCACCAAGTTCTCTCTTCTTACAAACCAGTACTTAGCTTTCAGGCACCCCCTTCCCTACTGTCAGTTGTATGCTTGGTTCTAAAGGATACAAAGCTGAGCTTTTAAAACAACCTAGAATAAGTCAGGTGGTAGCGCACACCTTGAATCCCAAGGCTTAGGAAGCAGAGGCAGGCAGATCAAGGCTCAAGGCTATCCTGGTCTACAGAGTGAGTTCCAGGACAGGCAGGACTACACAGAGAAACCCTGTCTCTAAAACCAAACCAAAACAGAGGAACAAAAGCCCCATCCTAGAGTATAGCAGCCGGTAGTATGCCTATTGTAATGGGTTTGTCTGCCTCTGGGCTCTGGGTTGGTAGCCCTTCCTTCCAAAGTCACAGGCAAGGCAGGTTAAAGCACTGGAGGTTCAGCTTGTGCGTTATATATTCAGAAGCTGAATACTAAGTCCCAGACTACACTGTAACCTAATATTGGGGTGCTGTATTAACCAATGCATTATGAAGAATGCTCCCTATTAGTTCATGATTGGTCAGTAAATGGCTGGAGCTTCTGATTGGGCAGAAGGGGGCGGGGCTGGAAAGTGAGTGAGTAATGGGGCAGGGGGAGGGGGAGGGGAAGGGGGAGGGGAGGGAGGAAGAGAACAGAGAAGGATGGACCAGTAGAACCCTAAGGACAGGCAGACAGAGCAGAAGTGTCCATGGAGACAAGATTGGCAAGCGACTGACATTTGTGTGGCTTTAACAGGTGAAAGGGTAAGGGTTAGAAAAGCTCAAAACAGGGCCGGGCGTGGTGGCGCACGCCTTTAATCCCAGCACTCGGGAGGCAGAGGCAGAGGCAGGCGGATATCTGAGTTCAAGGCCAGCCTGGTCTACAAAGTGAGTTCCAGGACAGCTAGGGCTAAACAGAGAAACCCTGTCTCGGAAAACCAAAAAAAAAAAAAAGCTCAAAGCAACCTCTCATCACAGTGCCTGCAGCTTATTTTATATATATATATGTGTAAAATATATATAAATATATATATGTGTGTGTGTGTGTGTCTATTTTATTTTATTTTATTATTTTTTGTTTTTTTGTTTTGTTTTGTTTTGTTTTAGAGACAGGGTTTCTCTGTGTAGCCTTGGCTGTCCTGGAATTCACTCTGTAGACCAGGCTGGCCTCGAACTCAGAAATCCACCTGCCTCTGCCTCCCAAGTGCTGGGATTAAAGGCGTCCACCACCACACCCTGCGTGTGTGTATTTTATATATAAATAAAATAAATTATAGCCGGGCATGGTGGCGCACACCGTTAATCCCAGCACAGGGGAGGCAGAGACAGGTGGATTTCTGAGTTCGAGGCCAGCCTCGTCTACAGAGTGAGTTCCAGGACAGCCAGGGCTACACAGAGAAACCCTGTTTCAAAAAACAAAAAACAAACAAACAAACAAAATTATAGTGTTTCTGTGTTGTTTACTCGGGATCTATACAACCAGTCATGGGACAGAAATTCCCAATAGTTATTTATGAACAAAAAGGGGTATAACACTCCCCCCCTCCAAGAAAATAATTTCTTGCTTTATTCAACCCTAATTCAGACCTCAGCACAGGTAGTGCTGGGCTAGAACCTCACCTGCTTGCAGCGCCTGTATCCTGTGGAGACACTGTCCTACAACAGCCTGCAGTCCTTCCAGTGTGAGCAGGCATCGGTACTCCTGCATCCAGTCAGTGGGAGCTACACAAGTAAAGGAGGGCAAGCAGGGTCCATGATGGTCCCCAAACCCTGCCTGTCCCTACACTCTACCCTCCACCCAAGTTCCAGTCAGGACCACTGACCTGTTGCAAGTTCCTTTTGCATACGAAGTCTCAGCAGCGTACAGGCCTTCCTCAGGATCTGTGCGTGCGCCTCCACTTCTGTAGCACAGGGCCTGTGGCTAGAACAGCCTGACTGTGTATTAGTTAGGGAAACGGGTCTGTGGCCAGACCCAACCCTCCCACCCGAGATGAGTTTGGAGAGACAGCACTGCCGAGTCACAGGCCACATTGGTTCTTCCCCAAACCTGCCCAGCTTAGAGCCTGTTCTAGGACGCCCAGCTCCCTCATGACAGTAAGGATACAGCCATCTGGAGTTTGTGGAGGAACTGAGTTTTGGCGGCTCTAGTTGCATCTGTGGAGTCCTTGGTTCCTGCAGAGTAGAGCTGGGCCCACAGGCTGAAACAGGCCCAAAGGCACACCAGAGGATCAAGGTTATTTTAACCAAACATAGAGAAACCCTGTCTCAAAAAACCAAAACCAAAAAAAAAAAAAAAAAAAAAAAAGGACGCAATAGACAAAAGCTTGCTTGGTTGAACTGGGAACTTCAAAGCTGCTGGGCCTGAGCTGACTGGACCAGCTCAAATGAAGTGGAGTCTCAGCATGCACAGGGACCAGTGAGAGCACAGAGAGACCTCCCCATCCCAAAGTTTGTGATGTTTTCCTGTCTCTGTCGCCACTCAGCCTTACCAGGAATTCTGAGACAATGCCTTCCTGAAGGCCTCAGGTAGCTGCAGGAGAGTCCTGTGAGAGAGAGAGAAGCCAATGTTAAGAACAGTCTCCTCACATTCTAGGGCTGTCATTTTTTGTGTGTGTTTGTTTGTTTTGTTTTTTGAGACAGGGTTTCTCTGTGTAACCCTGGCTGTCCTGGAACTCACTCTGTAGACCAGGCTGGCCTCGAACTCAGAAATCTACCTGCCTCTGCCTCCCAAGTGCTGGGATTAAAGGCGCGTGTGCCATCATGCCCCGGCGTTAGGGCTGTCATTCTTACTCATGACTCAGAACCCATTAGGGGTGAACCTTGTCTCCTTAGCAGTCTAATTCTGACAAGCTTTTTGAAAAGGGCTTCTGGAGGAGCGTGGGTGTTCGCCCGGTCCTGGTCCAGAGAGCCGATGGGCTGGTCAGGCTCCAGAACAACAAACCTGATACCATCCCAACCCTATTCTGCCCTGTCTGCTTCAGTGCATGACCCTTACGGGTCAGCACCAGGGGCTTCCTCAACCAGCTCAATGCCCTGTCAGGATGCAAGGGTCTCGGGAGCTTACCCTTTCTCCTTTAATGTGAAGAGTTCTGTAGTGCGATGAGCAGATGATGGGGTCATTTGTTGGTCCCTGAGGCCTGGTCCATACCCAGTAGTTTGGTCTTGTGCTCTTACATGGGTCTTATCTCCCTTTGATTGAAGTTTGTACTCAGGGTAATCCTTAGCAAGGGCTGTGGCCTGTTGTTTACCCTTGGTGGATCTTGCACCCAATACCCGGCTACCACCCCGGCTGGGAGCCCGAGGATGGGAGGAAGCACTGGAAGTGGCTGCCTTAGATGTCAGAGTGGGTCTTCTGTGTCTTTGTCCAGCATTGGACACACCTTTCCTCACACGTACAGCCTTCTCCAGTGCCTGGGTCAAAAGTTCCAGCTCCTCGAGGTCTTGAGAACTCGGTGCACATGCTATGAACGTCAAGAACCATGCAAGGATTCCTCCTCACTGTCCCAGGACGGATTCCCCCATGACAGCAAGCCAGAGAAAGGCCAGGGACAGCACCCGTAAAAATCAGCTGACGTTTACCTGGACTTGGGTCCTCTTCCTTGGTTTCTGGAACTGGAGATGGGGTCCTGGCTGGATCCCTGCAAAGACAGGGCAGCCATGGTATGGTCCAAACATCCTATCCCTAAGCAGATTCCCAGCCTCAGACCCTGAAGGATAAAGGGGAAGGATAGCAATGGCAACCGGAGTCTAAAAGCGTGCAGTTGTATTTGGCCTTCTAGGCCCTGGGACTCTGCATAATCCTGATGGTCCGAGGAGGGACTGGGTCCGCGTACCAGACCTGCAGCAGCCTCCTGGAAACGCGCAGGCTCCGCTCCAACTGCCGCTGCCGATCGGCGCAGGAGTCCAAGGCGCTCTGCAGCTCCGCTACCAGCCTGAGGACAGGTACTACGTAAGCCTCCAAACCTCGCTCCCGTCCGCCCAATTCCCTTCTGTTGCACGAGACCCACCGGTGCGCGCAATCTGCGGGTAGTAGGTAGTTTCCTTTAACACTAAGCATTTTTGCCGCCGCCAACGAGTCCCGCGCCTTCCGGGCAGAAGGCCGCCCACTTCCGGGTAGACTACCCAATCTTGAGCACAGCGTGCAAGTCCTGCTCCAAAACGCTAATCCATCTCAAGCTCCACCCATCATCCCAGGCTCCGCCCTAACCCCATCCCCAGGGCAGACGCAAAAGCTCTGTTGGAACCTGGACCTTGTTAAGGTAGATAAGATAGCTTCCGATTTGGCTAATCAGATAATGCTCTTCTGGCAGGGCATCCTTGACCCTCTAATGTTTGATTTTCTGTCTTAACCAGGTTTTGCCGAATCTACTTTGAAAGCAGAGATAAGCGGTCCTCCTGACTCCAGGATGACTTAGCAATCAAACATATGGCAGGAAGACGATGTTAGAACTGGGTCAAGGAACAGCTTAGGAATGTCAGGCGCCAGACGTGAACAACGAAGCCCAGGGAATCTGGAGCATGTGGCACTTAGAATAGGTCTGCTAAGCTGGTCTACGTCATGGAAGGTTGTGCAAGAGACAGATGAGTGTCGGATAGTAGGGGGAGGGGAAGCTGAAGCCCAGAGAATGGCCAGGAGCCTGTAGATAGAACACATGCAAACACAGCCGCTAAAGCTCAGAGCAAAGGTCTTTGCCCTCAAAGATCTACCAAGTTAGGCCAGCTTGTCAATTCATGGTTCATATTGATTTGTTTGGGATAGATTATCAGTACATTATTCTATGTTCTCCATCAAGTCGGCTTGTTTGTGCAACCTGATGACCTTGAACTCATGACCTTCCTGTCTCCATTTCAATGATTTAATTAACACTTGTGCCCAGGGAGGCCTGAAGCGGGAACTGACTCTTCTGATGTTGGAGTTACAGGTGGTGGAGAGTGGGCTTGCGGGTCTGAATTCAGGTCCTCTGGTCAAGCAACAAATGCTACAAACCAATGAGCTGGCTCTGCAGCCTCCTTCTCCCATCTCTTAGAAGTCTGCCAGTAGACACAGCTTTTCCATTTGTTTCTACAGTGAAAAATGTGTGGCTGCTGAAAGAAATGAGGTCAGGGAAAACAGTGCTCAGCAACTGGAGATAGAAATGATTAGTTCTAGAGCCCAAGAAGTAAGGTAACCCTGGTTGTTTAGGCATAAAAAGAGCAAGAAAGTTGTCAGCCCAGTGTCAAGTGGGAAAGGGACTGAGATCTAGGCAGTCCCATTGCCATACCTGGGATACAAGATGGGCACTCCTACTTACACTGGGCCTCCAGTAGCCCAGGGAAACTTAAGACCTGTGGAGACTAAGACCTCATAGAAGTCAGAGGGAGCCAGGTGTGTGCCTGGAGTAATTGTTTCCTACAGGTGCAGGCTGGACCTGGGCTGAGATTTTATTGTGTGTGAACCATATATATCTGTGTGCCACATGTAGACCTGGTGGCCACAGAGGTGAGATACCTACCAACTAGAATTTAAGGTGACTGTAAACCATCATGTGGGTGGCTAGGAAGCAAACCCAGGTCCTCTCCACAGGTAACAGGTACTCTTATGGGAGCCATCAGGGAGCCATGAACAAGGTGGGAGGCAGTAAAGGGATAATTACCACTCATGCATTTAGTCCTCATGGCATTCCTGTGAGGTAGGCATTCCTGTCCCCTCACGGGAGGAGGCTGACACATCCCAGGTGAACACTCAGAGGTGTAGGACAACAATCCAAATGCCTCTGCGGGTGGTCAGAATGCTGCTAACAGTAGTAAAAAGAACTGCCATTGGGATGGAACAGAAAACAGAGCTAATGACGTTTGTACTTGTGGTTCAAGGGTATCTGGGGCACCCTTGGTACTTTCTTTGAGGGCCAGCATATCTGCGCAGGCTTCAGCAGGCTCCCCAGGTGTTGAGGACAGTTGCCTCATAAACCACGAGGCACAGCATTCGCTGACAAGCTCATTCGCTGTATTCCCAGGGAATACAGCCACAAAAACGAGCAACTCTTCCAACTTCTCGTTCTCCTGCATCTTTGTGGACTTGGGGATTACAAGTGGTTGTTTATGGTTATCCTCTAGAAAGATTCACAAGGAAAAGAGCATATGGCTAGAACCAGGGGGTGGGAGGTATGAGTTTTCAGTTCTGAGGTCAGATGACCCAGGCCAGGCTGACTTGGAGCTTCGGGTCCTCTTGCCGTCCTTCTGCCTGCTGGGCCTGCTGGGATTGTTGATAGAGGCACTGTGCAGGACTAGCTTTCCTCTTTTTTCAGTTGAAGCACAGTAATATTGGGGATCTGTTATCTTTTTATTTAATACCCTCTATTTCAAATGCTTCTTTTTTTTTCCCCATTAGAAGAAATGTAGAAATACAGACGGGCAAAGAATGGCCTAGAAATTCAGTGCAGAAATACGGTCACATGGATACAACGGGACACAGACAAACCACTCTGGGAGGGACAGGGATGCCTGCAACCCCAGCTTTAAGGACCTCCCATGCCATTAGGCTATAGTCAACACTGATATGCAGGGACACAGGCTCCCTAGGCTGAGGGGGTGCAGGAGGAGAGTGCGGTTTTCACTTGAGAGCTCCCCACTGGTCTAAAACAAGACTTTCCAGCAAGGGTTTGAACTGTGTTAGGCCACCCAGGCTGCTAGTATTCCAAGGCTCCTGGCCTCAGAAAGTGAATGCCAACACAGAGGCTCATGCTCCCGGAGACAGCAGGACACAGAAGGGTAGACAAGGATGGGTTTCACAGGTGTGCATGATAGCTGGGTGGCTGTTGTCCAAGACAAAGAGGCTGAGCTTGTCACTGAGCTCACTGTCCTGACAGCTTGCACTGAACTCCCCTAAGGATCTACACAGTACCCATAGGCAGTGTCCTAGAGAAACAGCAGCCCTCCCTCAGTAAACATTCCCCATGGCGAAGGCTAACACACTCAGAGCTTCAGGAAGCCCAGGTTCATATCCTTGTCACTGTGTACAGACAGGTTTTGGCGCTTTACCGGTTGCTGGTGAACACTGCTCTCTGGGGAGTTTGGGGGACGACACTGTAAACATGACTTCTTGGCCTGATGGTGGCAAGGCTTTGTGCTTGAGTGGCTGCCCACAGAAAGCACTGAGGTAGATTGGGGAGAGCCCCCCATGCCACCATCCAGGGAGCTTATGGGACTCGAGCTGCTAACAGAGGAGTATCCTGAGGTCGTAACGTCCTTGCCCGGATCTCCCCTATTGCAAAGAAGGGGCCTGGGAGCTGAGGCTGGAGGTGCCTGGGTGCCTGGTGCTGGGTGGATCTTGTCCTCTGGCCAGGCCTCTTCATCACTGGACTCCTGGCAGCAATGTTCTTCTGGGTTCAGGTAGACCACACTGACATCAAGGAGTCTGCTGGGAGCTGTGACTGGGAAAATGTGGGGTGTTTATAGCTTAAGTATTAGAACTTAGGACCCTACAGATGCTCAGGACTGGGGGGCCCAGACTATTGCTTAGGTAAGAGCCTTATCTGTGAGCTTGATTCTCACTAGCTGGAAAGATTCCCCTTGATAACTCACAGGGCAGCAGAAAGTGACAAACTGGTCACCTAACTCACTTTATCTGAGTGGACACAAAAGAGAGCAATTGGAAAAGCAGGTGAAACTTGCCTAAGTCAGTCTTCCTGGCCAGAACACGGGGAAGAGGATCTCCTGCAGTACACACACACACACACACACACACACACACACACACACACACACACACACACACGACACAGATCTGCCTAAGTGAGGCCCTTCAACCAACAAAGACCCAGATAGAGATGGTATATCCTCTCTCCCTGTTAGGTGGGGTAAAACCCTTGACCCGAGTGTTCGCTTCTTTCCTCAGCACAGTGCCAGATGGCCCTCAGATCACATGTAACCCGCATGCCACATCCCTTCTCCAGCACGAGTGAGTGGCACTCACCATCACCCTCCTTCTCGCCTTCGCTCTCCTGGTCTCCCTCATAGCCAGAGCAGCAGTCCAGGCTCCAGTCCAGAAGGCTGCCTAGCAATGTCTCCTCCTGATTGGATAGCTCTGCGGTGGGCGTGGTGACAAAGCTGCCTCTATCCTCCTGAAGGCTGTTCTCTCGCTTCCTGCAATATAGGGAGAGTCCATAAGCCCTGGTCACAGATGGTAGCACCTGGAGAACCAACATGATGCTCTACGTGTGCCTTAATGCCCACATGCCCCTGGCTCTCACCGTGTGTTCTAGAAAACACACTTGATGCTAGGGCAGATGTGAGCCCACCCTCAGGGCAGGGGATCAACTGGAGGAAGAACTGAGCAAGGTTAGGCTTCAGAATAGGCCAGCTTTGGGCCCTGAGCCCTTCTTGTAACTGGCAGACTCATCACCCTACAGGATACTAGACACATCAGACAGGGACAATGCAGGGCCTGACTGCAGTCTGTCTTTGGGCAAGGCCAACAAACCTACCTACCTGGGGTCAGGGCTAGAGAACTACAGAGCAGTATGCCTCTGGGAGAGCCTGCTGTACTCACCAGGCCTTTCTGCTGCTGTCCCATGTTACCCCGGAGGTCTCTTTGGAAGCCCCTTCTGAAGGGTTATGTAGGGCCTTCTGGAGAGGTGGTTTAACACTGAAATTAGGCCCTTTAGAGGATCAGTGATCCACCTCTAGTAGGTACACATGTCTGTCTGAGATGTCCCCAAGGTTAACCCTGTCCCCAATAGTCAGTCAAGAGGACCAAATACAGAGCCCAGTGTAAACTGTGGCCCTCTCAGGAGGACCCAGATCTTCCCCCACTCCACAGAGAAGATGCAGTACAGATATTTTGTAGCAGGTTTTAAAGGCGGTGAACCCCACACTGCTGCTTCCTCCCACCAGAAGACCAGGGACCCACCCACCACAGAACACTCACGGCTCACAAGTCAGATATCACCCTAGCACCAGTGCCCAACCGAAGGCTGCTCAGGAGTACACAGGGCACTGAGGACTCCCAAGGCAGGGCTAGCAAGGGAGGAGGCTGGGTGTTAAAGGAGCCACAATTCAGTGGGTGAGTAAGCTATTCTAGGAGGTACAGCCAAAGCGCTGGTCTGGGAGATAAGGACAGACACAGGGTGGGCAGCTAAGAAAGAGACACTACTCAAGTCACAACCCAACTACCATCTGTGCCCAGCATGGAGCAGAGGGCACCATGATGAACAATGGTGTAGGCAGGGAGAGAACCTGATCAGGATTTACTGTGTACAGGACCAGCTCTCTGCAAGTAACAGAGATAAAACAAGACAGACAGGCTTGAACAACAACATCAACAGCAACAGCAACAACAACAACCAAAGGCGATGCTCGGGAACAGGCCGCAGCTAAGCCCCAGGGCCCTGGGTTGACCTGGGAGCTGCTGCACAAACTGCCTTAGGAAGCTTATATTTCTTGGTTGCTGTGTCAAGAAGGGAACTCAGACCTACCATCTGTGAGGTGGCATGCCAGTGGCGTGCCATGGCTGCAGACAGAGTAGACTTACCGTTTGCTCCTTCTCCCGGAGGGTGAGCTGAGGAAGGTGTGGATCTCCCCTGAGCCAGGGAAAGATGGGGGCTCGGGGCTTTCCTGTTTCACTCCTAATGCACTGCATAAGTCAGCATAGCTCAGGACCTGTAGGGAGGCCAGAGTGAAGGATCACAGAGCCATCCAGGTACCCACACCAGGGGCCTAAGTGACAAAGCGGGGTTGTACCTCTTCCTGGCTGATTTCCTCATAGCACTTATCCTCGAACCGCTGCTTCACAGCCGTCAGAGAGACTTGTCTGTAGTCTTTGGGTGCATCATCATGGAAACTGGAAATGGACACAGAAGCTGACATGTGACCTCCAGAGAGGCCAGCAAGCTTTCAAAACCAGTCCCATTGCCAAGGACACGTAGGGAGACTGGCAGCTCCTCAGGTGGTTAGTTTCCAAAGATCATGCACAAGAATGTTTATCTCACATAGGAGCAGTCAGAGGTTGGGATAACGCACATGTCTATCAACGGTCAGATGGACAAAGGTCCATTCAAACACCAACACACATTGTAGTTTGACCCAGAAATGGGATACTCAATTGGGAAGCCAGATTCACAGACCGATAGGTTGCATGACTGCTTCATTCGGAGATGTCCAGAACAGGCAAAGCCACGGATGCGAAGCAAGGAATGGATGCTGGGGCCAAAGAAGTTGGGAGATTGCTAAGTGATGGTGACACAGTGGGGGATTGCTAAGTGATGGTGACACAGTGGGGGATTGCTAAGTGATGGTGACACAGTGGAGGATTGCTAAGTGATGGTGACACAGTGGGGGATTTCTAAGAGATGGTGACAGAGTGGGAGATTGCTAAGTGATGGTGACAGAATGGGGTTTACTTCCAGGGGTGGTGAAATGTTCTAAAATTCATTGTACAATTCTGAATATAGTAAAAAACTTTTAAATTTTCAACTTTCTCTTCTGCTTTGGTTTTTGGAGGCAGGATATCTCTGTGTAACCCTGGCTGTCCTGGAACATGCTCTATAGACCAGGCTGGCCTCGAACTCAGAGGGATCTGCCTGCTGGATTTATTAAAGGCAGGCACCACCAGTGCCCAGCAAGTCATAAAACTTAAATGATCAGAGTGGGTAGAGTATATGTTTAACATAAATAAAGCCCTGAGATCTATCCCTAGAATCAGAAAAAACACACAAAAATTCCCCCAACAAAAATCACACACACACACACACACACACACACACACACACACACTCCTTCTTTGTAGATAAACCTCAGGTCACAATCAGTGGAAGTAAAGGTGGAGGGCAGAGATCCTGAGCCTGTGACAGTCACCTGGCTTCCTCAGCATGGTCTGGGCACCACAAGAAAAAACAGGGTAGGCAAAAGCATAATAATACTGACAGGTCCTCATCACTGGAGACCAGTGGGGAGGCAGGAGGGCAGAGAAGGTGCTGGTGGATTATTCTAGAGAGCTCAGACTTTATCCTGGAAGCCAAGAGGAGGCTCTGGGCTGTACAGAAAGGGGCAGCCCCATGGCATTAGCAGTCACCATAGAGGCTAGACCTCAAGGAAGGTGACCAAGTGCAGGGAAAAGACACCTGCTGGGGCAGCCAGCAGGTCGTACAGATGAAGGAGGAGCACCCAGCATGACCTCTGGGAGGAACACAGAGGGAGAGCAGCAGCTCTGACACACAAGCAAGGTGTACTGGGCTGGATCAGGAGCCCTGGATTAGCTGTGAGTACTGGGAGTGGTTAACCTGGGGGAAGGATCCAAGCAGTGAAAGATGCCAGAACTACCTGGCTCCTCAGGGAGGCCATGAGGACAGAGAACCAGCCAGACAGTGCAGCGGGGAGGGAGAAGGACCCCAGGGAAGGAAGTGAGAAACAGGAGGGGCCAGACTGCAAGCCAGGAGGAGAGAAGGCAGAGGCATCCACAGGCAGCCACAAACCCAGCCCTGTGTCCACGACACTCCCTTTAGAGTCAGCAGCCCAGTGCCTGTCTACACCAGCCCTGTACCAATGTCCCCAACCTGGGACATGAGAAGGCACCACTTCCACATCCCCACCCACCCTCCCCACCGGTTTCTTTCTTTAAAATGATTTATTTTTTTTTTGTATTGTGTATGGGTGTTTGCCTGCAGGTATGTCTGTGCACAAGTACTGGGGCCCACAGAGGCCAGAAGAGGGCATGGGAAACTGTGGAACTGAGTTACAGGTGGTTAGGAGCCTCCATGTGGGTGCTAGGAACTGAGCCCAGGTCTCGTGGAAGAGCATCCAGTGCTCTTACTGACAGAGCCGTCCCTCCAGCTTCACCCACCCCAACTCTCCTTTCTCTGGTCCATCACTGCCTAACAAGATATCGGGACTGAGTTATTCTTGCCCCTTTGTTTTGTTTTTGAGACAGGGTTTCTCTGTGTAACCCTGGCTGTCCTCGAACTCAGAAATCCACCTGCCTCTGCCTACCGAGTGCTGGGATTAAAGGTGTGCGCCACCATGCCCGGCTGTCCTTTTCTTTCTTTTTAAAAATTCATAGTCAGGCATGGTGGTACCAGCCTGGTCTACAGAGTGAGTTCCAGGACAGCCAGGGCTACACAGAGAAACCCTGTCTCGAAAAAACAAAAACAAAATTCATACAGTACATTCTGAACATGGTTTCTCCTCCCCCATCGCCTTCCCACTTCCCACCCATTCAACTCTAAGCCTTCTTTCTCTTTATGAAACAAAAAGGCAAGCAAACCAGAATTTTAAAAATTGTGTAACACACACACACATACATACACACATACACACACACACACACACACCATAAAAACACAAAATCGGGAACCATAACACACTCAAAGACCCATAAGACAAAAATTGCCCTAAGCTATGAGAAAAAAACAAACAAACAAAAAAGCCCGGACACTATAAAAATCGAAGTTCATTTGTGTTGGTATCTGCTGCTGGGCACAGGGCCTAAGTTTAAGTGTGGCTTGTATACCCTGTGAGAGTCCATTAGACAAAACTGGTTTTTCCTATTCTGGCCTTTTTCCTAGTACCCAGAAAGGGTCTTGTGAGGTGAGCAAACACAGAGTCTGAAGCACAGATGGTGGGTAAATAGTTAAAGCAGAGACGGGCAGGCACAGGAGACTATCTTTCTGAAGACAGGGTCTTGGTACAGTCTAGGTGTCATGGAGCTGTGACAAGTAGCTCAGAATGACCAGGACTCACACCGTCCCTCAGCCCTCTCCAGTGCTGAGAGACTACAGATTCAGATTTGGACTTACCACTTCTTATGAAGGCTCAGGACACAGGGTATGAGGTCACTGTAGGAGAACCCAGTGAGGTCCCACAGCTGAGTGGTCCAGGGCTGTGCTGGGGAGAAAAGCAGGCCAGGCACAGTTCGGATAGTTCTGTAACATATACCCAGACTCAGGCTTTTAGTCCCTTTAAATACCCTTACTGGTGGGCCAGTAAGATGGCTCCGTGGGCAAAGGGCACGGATTGCAAGCCTGATGACTTAGAAATGATTCTGGGAAGCCACATGGTAGAAGAGAACCAATGCCTGCAGGCCACTCATCCTCCGACCACGGCATGGAACATGCACATAGAAATTAAATATAAATGTAAAGTCAAAATTAAAAAAAACAAAAACAAAAAACTATCTTTGAAAAGACTCCATATAGGGGGCTGGAGAGATGGCTCAGTGGTTAAGAGACTGACTGCTCTTCCAGAGGTCCTGAGTTCAAATCCCAGCAACCACATGGTGGCTCACAACCATCTGTAATAGGATCCAGTGCCCTCTTCTGATGTGCCTGAAGACCTGAAGATAGCAACAATGTACTCATAATCATAGAATAAATAAATAAATCTTTAAAAAAAAAAAAAGAAAAAAAAGACTCCACATAAAGTATACACACTCGAAAAACTATGTACTGCTTCAGCTAGAACCATCTCCCAGAAACCCCCTAAGCTCCATTTCTTTTTTCTTTTTGGTGTTTCCAGACAGACTTTCTCTGTGTAGCCCTGGCTGTCCTGGAACTCACTCTGTAGACCAGGCTGGCCTCGAACTCAGAAATCTGTCTGCCTCTGCCTCCCAAGTGCTGGGATGAAAGGCGTGCGCCACCATGCCCGGCTCCTTCCAACCTCTCTTATCCAAGACCTTCCCAGGTCACCCCTCCACAGCCCCCAAGAAGGCCTCTCCTTACTCTGCCCATGCATGAGTCTGGCCAGGAGCAGGGCCGCAGAGGCCAGGCGGGCTGGGGCGTAGATGGACAGGCAGGTGTGCAGCAGGGTGAGTTCACAGAGGAAGCTGCAGAGGTGCTGGGTTCTGGGTGCGACAGGGACCAGTGTCAGCAGGACCTCTTTATAGTCAACCACAGTAGGGATCTAGATAAGAAGGAGGTGAATGTCACGTCTCGCCCATCAGCGTAACACTGAGGCACAGCCCAGCGGGGATCTGGCCTAGGTGCTCATGCTGGGGGCCCAAGCTCAGGGTTTCAGGGCAGCTAATGACACACCGCAGCCATGGCTTCCTGGTGCTTTCTCCACAGCAGTAGCGCTCAATGGCCTCAGCTTCTCACAACACCTCCCCGTGACCTCAAACAGAAGAAACTTTTGCTCAAAGGAGAAAGCCAAGCCCTACTTACCCGAATCTTCCCTTCCAGGGCGGAGATGATCTCCCCCATCACGCGTACCAAGTCCTCGTATTTATACGTGTTGTCTGTGAGCCACACAGCCTCTCTAATCGTCAGAATCTCTTTGCTGATGAACCTGGAATGAAGAGATGGGCTCTCAGGCCTGAGCTGAGGGGCCATGGCTCAGAGAGCCTCAAAGCAAAGCATGATGGGATGGCTCCAGACTCAGGTGGCAAAAGGAAGCTATGCAGCGGATCCACTTGCTTCAGACTATCCAAGAGCACACCAGGGCTACAAAGAGGGGCTCAAGACAGGACCCCCAGACCCAGTGGGAGAGGCATGGCTACAGAGCACAGACAAGAATGTATAAGTGTCGGGTCCCAAGGAAGCTTGGGACAAGTCTCAGTACCTGTGGCTCCCCCCAGCACTCCTGCCCAACCCTACCCTGGAACCTCTGCAATCCAGGGGCTGGCCTTCCCTTCCAGCAGTTCCGATCCCTACATAACCCAGCCATGTTGGTATCTGTTCTCTTGGTCTCCCACCCCTCCGTCCAGCCCCCTCTCCCCTCTTCCTCTCTGCGTCTCTCCCTTTCTTTCCTCTCTCATGGCAAACCACCAAGGAGCTGTCATGTCCTGATTTTCATCCAAAAAAAAGACCCATGAGTGACACTAATTTAGCTCTATTTCTCATTATGACTTTACGGATAATGTTTTGGTTTTGTTTGACAACCCCTTCAGCTCCTGTCCTATCTTCTTGACAGCATCTCAGTATAAAGAATGCAAACATAAAAATAGGTGAGCTGCTGAGAGCAGAGGTGGAGAGGAGGGGCTAAAGCACAGTAGGTGGTCTACACACAGCCCTCCCAGTGTAGGATGGCTACACACAGCCCTCCCAGTGTAGGTGGTCTACACACAGCCCTCCCAGTGTAGGTGGTCTACACACAGCCCTCCCAGTGTAGGACGGCTACACACAGCCCTCCCAGTGTAGGTGGTCTACACACAGCCCTCCCAGTGTAGGAGGGCTACACACAGCCCTCCCAGTGTAGGAGGGCTATACATAGCCCTCCCAGTGTAGGACTGCTACACACAGCCCTCCCAGTGTAGGTGGTCTACACACAGCCCTCCCAGTGTAGGAGGGCTACACACAGTCCTTCCAGTGTAGGAGAGGTACACACAGCCCTCCCAGTGTAGGACAGCTACACACAGCCCTCCCAGTGTTTGGCCACAGGAATCCTGATTGTCCCTGAGGCAGGGGACAGCCTGTTCTCTGCTGTCCACAATTACTAACAATCAGGAACACTCTGCTCCAGTGGTCCCACAAGCACCCTCCCCAGCGAATGTGGACTGCACACCTGCAACCTTGGCAGAAGGGTCAGCGGAGGCAGCAGCCCCACCAGCTTGCTGACTTGCTGAGAAGACCTAGGATGTGAGATTCGGGTCACAGAGCCTATCTGAAGAAAGGTCTGGGATGTAGTAAGGTCAGATGTTCCCCCTGAAGTCCATAGTCCTCCTCCTGTGGTCACATGACCATGCTTCCTCTAGCTGGTACATGGACACTGGAAGGTGTTACAGTGTCCACTGTGGCTGGATATATATGCCCACATGGCTAACCTGGTAAGGAAGGTGGGCATGGAAGCTTTGGCAGTCACAGGAAGAACCACCCATGGCACTCAGAAGGGAGCAAATGTGAGCGACGCTCCTTCATCCTTCATCCCAGCGGCCCGGATGTTCTGCCCACAGGTTCCTTTATGAGTCAGCTTGACCCAAGAGAGTCATGTGGGAAGAAATCTTACTAGACTGCTATGGGAGGGCCCAGCTCACTATGGGTGGTACGGCACCTGGGCTGATGGCTCCGGGTGCTATAAGAAAGAAGGCCCAGCAAGACATGAGCAAGGCCCTATGCAGACCCCTCCATGGCCTCTGATCTGAGTTCTTACCTCCAGGCTCCCTCCCTGCTCAAGCTCCTGCCCTGACTTTCCTCAGTGATGAACTGTGACCCGGAAGCATAAGCTGGAAAGAACTCTTTCCCCACCAAGCTGCTTTTGATCACGGTGCTTTATCATAGCGCTAGGGACCCTAAGACAGTACGCAAGCGAGCCTAGGAAGAAGTTAGCAGAGATGTGAAATGTATGTCCTAAGAAACCGCAGACCTTGGGCTGGTGAGATGGCTCAGCGGGTAAGAGCACCCGACTGCTCTTCCGAAGGTGATAAGGTCAAATCCCAGCATCCACATGGTGGCTCACAACCATCCGTAATGAGATCTGGCGCCCTCTTCTGGAGTGTCTGAAGACAGCTACAGTGTACTTACATATAATAAATAAAATAAATCTTAAAAAAAAAAAAAAAAAGAAACCGCAGACCAAGCTGGGACCATCAAGTTTAGAAGAGTAAGAAAATGCAAACTACATTTTGAAAAGCGCCTTCCACACTGCTTCCAGAGGCAAATCTAAGGTAATAGAAGGCACTGGCTAGGGGCGCAGCTTGGGAAAAACATGTGACATCCTGTGGCAGGCTCTGATGGGTGGGGGCTTTGGTGGCGGACTGGAGGATTCCATCTCAGTGACAGTTTATCTCTGATGACTGAGGAGGAAGGTACAAGCCAACAACAATGACCAGCAAGCTCTTCTTAGCCAACTGTCACCCTTTGACTCACGGGAAAGTGTGGTCCAGCTTAGGCCTTCCCAAGTCCATGCTCTGGGTCCCGAGACCGTGTGGGGGATACAGACATACAAAGGGTCAACTCTGCCATCCCTTCCTCGCAAAGGACAGTGGGATTGAAATTACTGTATTAACACAATTGAACCAGGTAAGGCACTTAAGAGTCATTTCCCTTAAAAATCAGCAGCTAGGACTCCGAGGACGGTGGCCTCTGCACCTGGGGGACCAGCACATGAGTACCTCAGCCCTGCCAGGTGGTCAAGGCTCCTCACCGGGTACAGATGACCATGCAGGCAATACCCAGGAGCTGCAACTTGTATCTGGGGACCAGCCTCCTTCGCAGGTACCGGTCTACACACTCCACAGTCAGGTGAAGACACAGGCTTGTAAAGTCCTTCATTGTGGCAACTTCCACCAACCAGTCGATTAGAATGTACCTGCAGAAAGAGGGCCACCTGTGAAAACTAGGACAAGAGTCACTGCTGCCATTTCTGCCAAGTCTGTTCAGCTTGAGCAAGTGGCCTCATCATTTTGAAACCACTGGTTTACCAAGTCCGAGTCACCCGTGGCAACTCCCAGGAGGCTGGTTGGTGGGTTCACACATCTCTGCAGCCTGCACCAAGGCCCCGAAGACTGCACATCCCCAGTGTTCACAAATCCGAGTCAGCCCTCAGCCACCAAAGCACTGGGTGATCTCAGTCCCTAGTGCATAGGCAGTGGGTACCAAACAGGCAGCACAACAGGGCTGGGGACAGATCTCAGCTCTCAGAACCAGACAGAGGGTTTCAGCTGCTCTGCATCATCAAGCACTGTCTGGGCCCTCGGGACAATGTTCTGCAGAGCATCAAAGAGCCAGAAATGCCACTTAAAGGGAGAGCCACTCAGTGCCTGTGCTGCTGTTCCCTCATCTGGCACCCCAGATGGATGCCCAGACACAAGAAGGCCGACAGAAGTGTCCCTCTCTACCAGGGACTTAAAGCCTGGGGACCAAGGCCATAAAAAAATCCCAGGAGACTCTCGTAAGGACACCCTAATAAGCCCAATGCCTCTTTAGGCAAGAGATCCTTGTTTAAAGCTGAGGGGTTAGATCAACAGGAAGCAAGAGAACAAAGGCGTAATGATGTGGACTCCTGGGGAGACAGAAGGGGCAGGCTTCATCTCAGCTCAGTCATCCTCATAAGTTGAAGGAGGGATAGGGAGTTGGGCTGAGGTGGCGAGGAACAGGACAGGCAAGGTCTACTCCCCACCCCAACCCCCCAAGAAGGGTCAGGGGGTTGAGGTTTAAAGCAGACAGGAGTGAACAGGCTAGGAAATTCCTCTAAGCAGACATACTTAACAAGCTTAATAATCTGACTTCTTTTTAAAAGTCATCATTACACTTATTTTGTGGGTATGGGTGGTTAAGTATGTGTGGTCGCATGTATGACAGGTATGTGGGAGACAGAGGACAACCTTTGGGTGTTGGTTCTGTCCTTCCACGACATACATAGGTCCTGGGAATTGAAGTCAGGGTTTCAGGGTTGGCGGCAATCACCTCCACCTGCTGAGCCATCTTACTGGCCCCAGAGATCTGTTCTTAGAAATCAGATTATTGGGCTATCAACAGCACTAGGATTAAAGGCATGCATCAACCTGGGGCTCCCCAATAATACTAGGATGGCTGCGCACAGAACCTCTGGGACCCACCCATCTCCACTTCCTAAGTGTCAGGATTATAGGCACATGACACTCCCTCAGACCTCCAGTACTGTGTACCAAACTCAACTCGCCATTCTTGTGCATTGAGCAAGTTACTCACCGATGCCAACTCCATGGCCCCAGGACAATGATTTTTAGCATTTACTAAACATAGTTCATGTTCCAAGCAGTGCTTGCAAGGGGACCAGAGGTTTCCCATCATAAATCAATATTTTA
Organism: Mus minutoides; assembly: GCA_902729485.2. NCBI lineage: Eukaryota > Metazoa > Chordata > Mammalia > Rodentia > Muridae > Mus > Mus minutoides. Next base: position 3,908,129 of record LR756420.1, on the reverse strand, counting down.
CTTGAAATTTCAGTTGAAAGCTTAAAACACCATTCACATGTCCCTAATTCTAGGTACCCTCAAACACACTCTACAATTTATTGTGTTACCACTAACGTTTGAAGCCTGGAATAAAGACAGTTGTGCTGTGTATCACAGTAGCTACCCCAAGGGATGGGATGGTTGGGATAGGGGTAAGGAGGGGTTTGCCAGCTCCCTGGGTCTGACCTCTAGTCACTGAGTGGCGCGTGGTGGTGCACACCTTTAATCCCAGCACTCGGGAGGCAGAGGCAGGCGGATTTCTGAGTTCGAGGCCAGCCTGGTCTACAAAGTAAGTTCCAGGACAGCCAGGGCATACAGAGAAACCCTGTCTCGAAAAACCAAAACAAACAAACAAACAAACAAACAAAATGGAGTGATAAGTCTCATCATTTCATAATGATGTTTTGAATAATTTAGCATGCTTTTCTGCTTTAAAGACTTTGGTGGCTTATACCTGCACTCTCAGAACAATGCAGGAGGCTAAAGTAGGATAACTAGAAATTCAGGGGCCAGTCTGAGCTACAACAGGCCTGGGAAGTTGGTTAAGTATTTGCTGAACAAGTATTAGCACTAGCATTTGGATCCAGAACCCATGAAAATGGCAGCTGTATGTGGTGACCAGCTGTTAACTCCAGCTGCTGTGTGAGGCTGGGGTGGGAGCCCCAGAGCAATACAGTCAGTGAGCTCACTGTTAGGCCAGCTTGGGTTTGTCAGAGAGACCCTGCCTTATTGAATGCAGTAGAAGAAACAACAGAAGATTCGTGACATCAAATTTGGGTCTCATGTGCATGAACACACGTGTGCACCTTACATACATGAACACATAGAAATGGGGGAAAAGTAAAGAAAATTATCAATGTGGAGAGGAAATACTGTCTTCATCAAATTACTAAGCAGCTCACAAGCTCACAGATTGTAATAAGTTGGCAAAGCAATGGCATGTTGCCCAGGGACAGGTAATACAGGTTTGCTCGCCACCAGGTCAAACACAGCTCCGAAGGCCTCACCTCATGGTGTCGCTGAGCCCCTTCTGCACAGAGAATATCTGCTGTTTGTTGATGGCCTGGGAGGCCTGGAAGAGCTGGCAGACGGACTCACTGCAGGCCTTCCCTTCCAGTCCAAGCTGGCTTCCACCTGTACAGGCTTTGGCCAAAGCCAGCTATGGGAGAGAGAGAGCACAGTGTAAGTCCTGGCCTGTCCGCTCAGAGGGGCTCAGCCTGGGCCTCCTTAGCAGCACAGCTAAGAGCTCTAGGACTTACTTTTCAAACTAAACTAAACAAATAAATACAAATCTTTATATATATGCATGTTTTGCCTATGTGTATGTCTGCATCATGGGTGTGCCTGGTGACAAGGAGGACAGAATAAAGTGTCAGGTCCCTAGAACTGGAGCTACAGATGATTGTGAGCAACCACGTGACTGATGGGAAATGACCACAGGTCCTCTTGGGAGAGCAGCCAGAGCCCTTAACCACAGGGTGTATCTCCAGTCCCAAGTTTTCTCTGTTATGAAATGGCGCATCGATGGCCCTGGAGTCAGATGAGGGTGGACTGAGATGTGTCAACACTTAGGAGTGTGGCACCCACAGACTTCAGTGACCACTGTCAACAACATTTACATTTCACCTGTGTTTTCCTAGAAAATTGTAGCTTGGTGTGTATGTGTATTTATGACCAGAGTTTATTCTCAGCATCTTTCTTACTCCACCTGGCAATATTACTAGTTTTTCCATTTGGAGGTTTCTGTCTGTTTGTGGACCATTTGGTTCCCTCCCTGTTGAGTTCCCAGAACAGTTGTGACTTTCCTCTACACGTATCCAAGGGCTCTTTCCGTATCTGAGGACTCTCTCCGAGGTCCGTGCTCACGTGTCACTTATAACAAACACCTCCTCTATTTGACATTCATCAACTACCATCACTAAAAATATCTTGGGTTAGAGAGATGGCTCAGTAGGCCGAGATTCAATTCCCAGCACCCACATGGTAGCTCAGACTGTCTGTAACTCCAGCTCCAGGAGATCTGATCCCCTTTTCTGGACTCTTCAGATACCAAGAAGACACAAGGAATGTACATACAGGCAAACACCCATATACAATAAAAAAACAAATAAATAAAATCTTACAGATGTTATGTATTATTGACTCAAAACCAGAGAAAAGATTAAATAGAACACATTAATGAGGGGGCTGGTGAGATGGCTCAGCGGGTAAGAGCACCCGACTGCTCTTCCGAAGGTGATAAGTTCAAATCCCAGCAACCATATGGTGGCTCACAACCATCCGTAACGAGATCTGGCTCCCTCTTCTGGAGTGTCTGAGGACAGCTACAGTGTACTTACATATAATAAAATAAAATAAATCTTAAAAAAAAAAAAAAAGAACACATTAATGAGACAGTTCTCAATGCTCATTTAAAGCTGTAGCTCCAAATTCATAAACTTCCTCAGCCTCTTAAAGACAAAGATTAAGCTCCTATATTTGGCAAATGTTACCTTTTTGTTTTGTTTTGTTTTGTTTTGAGACAGGATTTCTCTGTATAACCCTGGCTGTCCTGGAACTCACTTTGTAGACCAGGCTGGCCTCGAACTCAGAAATCTGCCTACCTCTGCCTCCCGAGTGCTAAATGTTACCTTTTTTAACCTGTTGTATTTATTTCTACTTATCTGAGAATGATCCTATTTTCTGATTTTGTTTTGAATCACAATATAAATATTTTTGGAGATAGAGGTTTTTCAAAGGGGTGAAGATCCACAGGCTGAAAACATGCTGCTCTAGACACTGTCTTAATCAGTGACAGATGGGGGAGGACCCAGCCCATTGAGGGTGGGGCCATCCCTGGGCTGGTGGTCCTGGGTGCTATAAGAGAACAGGCTAAGTAAGCCATGAGCAAGCCAGTAAGGAACACCCCATTCACAGCCTCTGCATCAGCTCTTGCCTCCAGGTTCCAGCCCTGCTTGACTTTCTGGCTTCCTTCAGTAATGTACATGGAAGGGATAGCCAAATAAACCCTTTCCTCCCCAGCTTGATTTTTTGGTCGTGGTGTTTCATCACTGCAATGGTTATCCTAACTAAGACTCTGTGCATGTGAGCAACTGCATGGCCGTGATGTGCACGGACAGAGGACATCTTTTGGGACAGCCATATGACTCTTGGAGAGCAAACTCTGGTCATCAGGCTTGGTAGCAAATGATGAGCCATCTTATTATTAGCACTTTTTGTAAGCCTCTGACAATCTTAGACATGAACACAACAGACCATCTGTTGATATTAATTTCTTTCCTACCATTTGAGATGTTGAATATCTACCATCCATGTGGTGGGGTAACAAGAACAAGCTTTCCCCCGTTGTGGCAATCTGTAAAGATGTCTTGTTTGTTCTAAAGCAGCTCCCTCCCTCCCCCAGCTCAGGATGGAACCAAGGGCCTAGCCTGCAAGTTCTCTACAGTTGGCAAAGCAGGATTGGCTGAAAGCTAGTTCTAAATTCTCCATTTCCTGCCTGAACTAACTAAGTAACCAACAGGAGCCCCCCAGCCCTCCACTCCCAGGCAGCCTTGCATCTGTCCTCACATAAGCATGGTCTACAGAACAGTGTTCCAAAGTGAGCGCTGCGCATTGTGAGAGCAGCACTGAGAACTAAGAGGCTGTCGGTAAACCAGCAAGAGTAGAAATGGGCCAAGGTAATCAAAGAATTTCTGGGGTCTTCTTAAACATTCAGAACTACTAAACTCCTTTTAAGGTGCTCTAGGGGCCAGGGATAGCTCAAAAGTTTAGGAAAGCTTACTGATCTCACAGATGACCTAGGTTCAATTCCCAGCATCCGCATCAGGTGGCTCACAACTGCCTGTAACTCCACTTCCAGGAGAGCCAATGAATGCCCTTTTCTGGTCTCCATAGGCATTGCATGCACATGACATGTACATACAGACAAGCATATGCATGTAAACAAGTAAAAAATTAAAACAAAATAAAAAGACTCAGGTGGGCGTGGTGGCACACGCCTTTGATCCCGGCACTCGGGAGGAAGAGGCAGGCAGATTTCTGAGTTCCAGGCCAGCCTGGTCTACAGAGTGAGTTCCAGGACGGCCAGGGCTATACAGAGAAACCCTGTCTCGAAAAACCAATAAAATAAAATAAAATAAAATAAAATAAAATAAAATAAAATAAAAAGACTCAGCTCTAGTCCTGGACCAATCTCACAGCTTCCCTAAGTTTCCCATTTAAAGCCTAGGCAGGCCTGCCCCAAGGTTCAGAGAAAAGAATCCAGAGCTCGAAGTCACCTGTGCTTCCCAGCAGCCTTTCGCAGCGTAGTCCCTGAGTTTCCGGAAGCTGTGGAGGCATCGTCCAGGGTCAGACATCTGTCAACAAGAGAAAGTTATCCTCACACAGCTATGTCCTGAGAGGGAATCAGAACTTCCCCAAAGGTTTCTAAATATCTTCTCCCACACTCTTCAAGTACACTGGCTTCCCTAGCCTTTACCCCCCAAATAATGGTAGTTTGGGGGGCGAGGGGGTTAATAGTAGCTCACTAAGCAGGATTATCCAAACCTCTGAGAACCTAGGATCTGAAAAAGAAGCCTCCTCTTTGCTAACCATGTTTCATCCCAGGGCCACATGAAACCGTGTTTATGCGGTCTATACCAGGACCACATGAGACCATGCCTGTGGTCTATCCCAGACCAGATGAGGCCACATGGACTGTGGTAAAACCCACACCAGATGAGGCCACATGAAACCGTGCCTATGGTAAGCTCTACTTACATCCACCTTTCTGTCACTTTCCCAAAGGAGGTATGAGCTGATCAAGCATCCCTGACGAGAAGACTCTTCCAAAAGGCTATGAGCCAGCTTCCTTTTCTCTTCGTCCTGGAGAGAGACCGAGCACTGAGGGTTCTTCCTCATCGCCTGCCCAACAGCTTCCCTCTCCTACTCCTATACCTCCACGCAGCCATACGGAGTGCTGACTGATCATGGCAGAAATGAGGCTGAGAAGCAGCCAGTACTCAGTAACTGACCAATAGGGAGCCTGGCCTCGGGGCTCTGCTCTGCGCAGCAGACGGTGGCACTGGGTCTCACCGCTCACCCACCTCCCTTGTCTCGCACATCTTTTGCAGCATTCACTGGAAGCTATTACCTAGCCTACGACCTGCAAAAGGGACCCACAGATCACAGAGCCCGAGAGGAACCTCAAGGGAGGTGGGAACTCTGCAAGGCCTACGTCAGGAGAGGATAGCTGTGCCGGCCTGGCACCTCCAACACTCACCCCCCCCCTCCCAGGCAGTGCAGCCCCAGGCTCTCGGGCAGGGACCCCCTCAGGGCAGGGCGTGGCTCTGTATTCATCTCAGGCAAAACTCAACTTACCTCAAAGAGATTTAGCACCCTTCCCAAGCAGTGTAGTATGGAAGCTTTATGACTCTTAAAAAAACAAAAAACAAGCATGATTCTTGGCAGACATTTCTCCCCAGCCCTGTCCGTATCTCTACCCCACTACTCCCCAATTTCAGTTTCCAGCTACAGGTGTTTTATTCAGTTTAAATCTTAGATTTCCAGCCACCAACACATTCATTAAGAATCCTCTTTTCAAGCCGGGCGTGGTAGCGCACGCCTTTAATCTCAGCACTCAGGAGGCAGAGGAAGGCGGATTTCTGAGTTCGAGGCCAGCCTGGTCTACAAAGTGAGTTCCAGGACAGCCAGGGCTACACAGAGAAACCCTGTCTCGAAAAACCAAAAAAAAAAAAAAAAAAAAAAAAACAAACAAAAAAACAGAGCTACACAGAGAAACCCTGTCTTGAAAAACCAAAAAAAAAAGAATCCTCTTTTCTTCTTTTGTTTTGTTTTTTTCCTTTTCTTTTAATTTCCCCCCCCCCTCTGTCCCCACTCACTCTGGCTCCACTCAGGCCATATTTATTTCATATATGTGGATACACTGTCACTGTCTTTAGACACAGCAGAAGATGGCACTGGATGCTCATTATAGATGATTGTGAGCCACCATGTGGTTGCTGGGAATCGAACTCAGGATCTCTGGAAGAGCAGTCAGTGCTCTTAACCCCTGAGCCATCTCACCAGCCCACTAAGATACTTTCTACCAAATCAGTTCAAGATGCTTCCCCTACAACTACTCCCCTCCTCTCTCTTCTTTTCAGGAGCACTATAGCTAGAACCCAGGGCTTCTAGAATGCTAGGTAAGAGCTCTCTGCTGAGCTGAAGCCCAGTCCCACACTCAGTCTTCGGCACCTCCACCTTGACTTTAAATGGCCCACGGAACGTGCTTCAGATTGTCCCACTGGGACACTAACTGGACTTAGAGATGCTGTGTCCCAGGCCTTGCCAGGACTTACTCTCTGTAACTGACACTCCGCCCGGAGGCTGTCATGAACCACAGCCTTGCAGCAGCTTCCGGACACTGACCACGGTGGGCGGATGAAGAGCCAGATGAAGGGCTCAGAACCCGTATTCAGTCTCTCAGCTATACTAAAGAAGCGAGAGGCCTTCAGGCCGTTCACTTCTGCGCAGGCCTCATCCGACACAGACACTGTGGGAAAAACAGGGCAAAGCCATGATGTCTCTGGGGAATGGGAAGAGAGCACCAGTCTTTCTGTCGAAGTCTAAAAGCATAAACTACCACACTGCAAAGCTTTGGAGCTCTGTGGGGCAGGGCTCCACTGCTCTAAGACAGGCCCCCTTCTGGGGTCCTTCAGGAAGCCAGGATTCTGACCCTCAAAGGGATGGTGGCTCCCACATCCTCCACCTTCCTCCTCGAGGGAAATGATCCTGTGAATGATCGGAAAGAAAGGTTCTCTTAAGGATGAGAATATTGTAAATGAGAACAGCAGTGGTTGAACTACCTTAGGAAAATACAGAAACCATCAACCATGAACTTCGCATAGTGTAGGTACAAGAATGATGTCTGGGTATGGTCAACTGACAGGGGGGTAGGGTAGGAGCCTCAGTTCTCCTCAGTCTGGAAGAGGCCACCAAGGACAGGGACTATAAGCAAGACAGCAGATCTTTAAGCTGTAGGAAACTGGTATTCTATACTCTAAATGCTATACATTTTGAAGACCAGGACAGCACAGAAGCTCATTCCTCAGGTGTCTTTATGGAGCAGCTGGCGTTGGGGCTAAGGATTCCCGTGGAACCATGGCTGCCTGAGGCTCCATCCCTGAAGAATGAGGATGCTCATTTCTTACCAAGGCTTCACAGGATGGCCAAGGAAGGAAGCTGCCTATGTCCATGCGGAAGCCTTGGTGTTACCTGGCCTGATTTGCCTGAGCACCTCCTATTCTGGGGCTCTGCACAGTCATCCTTTGCTGACCCAAATTAGGAAAGGGGGTGACTTCCTTAGAACCTATATCCAAGTGTCAAGGGCAGACATAGGGCTGACCACCAGCAGGACCTAAGCTGCCAAGTCTCAGAAGGGTTGAAGGCGTCTGCTTAACTCAAATTCCAATACATGCAGGGACTCCAGGACTTACAGCCTTCATTGTAGAGGTAGGCAATCCCCAACTTCACAGCAGCTTCAAAATTTCCCTTTTCAGCAGCCCTAAGGCAGGCAGAGCATAAACCACATTATTTTAGGTAATAAAAGGTCATTTGACAATCACAGCCCTTGATGTTGAAAAGTTTATTTTCTGATTGAATTTTTTTTCATGAAATATAATTGAATACTGTTTATTGATTGCATGCTACAATGTGGATGAACCCTGGCCCCTTTGCCAATCACAAAAGGTCAAGTACTTATGATCTGTTTACATGAGATGTCTACAACTGACAACTCCAAAGACAGAAGACAGTTAACAGATTGCCAAGGGCTTGTGGGCTTTAGGGAGACAGAACCATGCCTGCTAAACAGTAATGGATTTCTTTTTAGGATGATAAAAATGATATAAGTTGGACAGTGTTCATTTTGTACAACTGTGAATACACTAAAAACCAAGTTCCACCTGAAACTCCACTTCAAGAGGATCTGGCGCCCTCTACTGGCATCTGTGGGCATTGCACACAGGCAGTGCAAATACAAACACATGCATGCATAAAAATAAATAAATCTTTATATATATATATTCAGAATCAGCTCAAGCATGGCATACTGTAACTGGAGGTATCTACCTGGACTTCACTAGCAACTCGAATAGATAAGGGTCTGGGAAGTTAAGTGCTCAGGAGGAAAATCCTGTCCTGAGTTAATTTCTCAATTGTGATAAGCAAAGGCTCAAGCTCAGTCCCCTGTCCCAAGGACATGCTATGAAGCTACTAGGGGGTCTCAGATAGTGGGCCTGGACACTGGCAATGGGGGTCACAGATTATAGGTTTGCCCCATCTGATTTGCCTCTCTTTTAGTCACGACTACAGTAGGGGCATGAGTCATTCTGTGACCAATATATCAGAACTGAAATTACTCAGTTTTCAACAGAAGGAAAAGAAAGTTGAATACCACTTCCATGAGGAGGTGACTCACATCTGAGTCAATCAGGAATAATCACAAACCAAGTGGGACCCTCTGGAAATAGGGCAGGCAGAGGAAGGCAATGGTGTGGCTAGAAGCAGGGGCCTCAATGGGTGAGCTCTCCAGTTTCAGGTCTCTTTCAGGGGATGAGAGCAACAGGAAAACAAGTCCTGAATCAGGTCCTGGGAAACTAGCCCGCACACAAACACCACCAAAGGTTGAAGGAGATCAACACTCTTAGAACACAGGCATACCTTTCAAAGAGCTTCAGGTTCTGTGGAGAAGGCCACAGTTCCTGGAAGCTGGCAGATGCCCACACACTGGCATGGTTGTCCACCAGGTACTTGAGGTGGGAGTGGACCTGCAGAGCAAACAAAGTCATGTGAGAATCACTGAGGGACTTCCCAAATCCTTGTTCCTGGAGGCTCCTGGATATGGGACACACATAGACATGTCATTCTCAGCATGGTGAAGAACTCAATTTCCACGCATGAAAATAAGACTGCTTTATTCAGAGATAAGTCAGAAAAGAGTTCCTCTGATGTTCTGAGGCAGGAGGAAAGACCTATGCTAAGAAAGAGATGAACCTGGCATGGAGCCTTTAATCCTAGCACTTGGGAGGCAGAGGGAGGCGGATTTCTGAGTTCAAGGCCAGCCTGGTCTACAGAGTGAGTTCCAGAACAGCCAGAGCTATACAGAGAACCTGGCATGGTAATTCACACCTTAGTACTCACTCACTGGAGGCAGGGGCAGGTAGCCAACCAGGGCAGAGGGTAGTGTCTCTGTCCAAGGGAGGGAGGGAGGGAGGGAGGGAAGGAAGGAAGGAAGGAAGGAAGGAAGGAAGGAAGGAAGGAAGGAAGGAAGGAAGGAAGGAAGGAAGGAAGGAAGGCACCTTTGCAAAGAACTGGGGAAATGGGCTAGTGCCAGGCAGGACAGAAATCTGTCTTGTGCTGGGCAGTGGTGGTGGTCTATACTGCAAGTTTATGTTAACAAAACCTAGAGAGATGTCTCAACAAATAAACGGTGAGGGAAAGGGAAGGGGAAGGGGAAGGGGAAGGGGAAGGGGAAGGGGAAGGGGAAGGGGACACAGCTCTTCCGTATCCCAATGGAAGTGAGCATGGCTTACCCTTTAAAAGCCAAGTATGGCACTGTTCACCAAATTTTCAAAGCAGACACCAACTTTCTAAAGGCATCTCTCTCTCTCTCTCTCTCTCTCTCTCTCTCTCTCTCAAGGCCTAACAACTCCAGCTGTCTATCAAGCTGACAGTGCTGACACTTTCAGGGATATTGATAACCTCAACAATACGGTTTTGGTTTTTTTTTGTTTTTTTTTTTTTGTTTTTTCGAGACAGGGTTTCTCTGTATAGCTCTGGCTGTCCTGGAACTCACTTTGTAGACCAGGCTGGCCTCGAACTCAGAAATCCGCCTGCCTCTGCCTCCCAAGTGTTGGGATTAAAGGCGTGTGCCACCACACACAATATGTTTTAAAAGACAAGGTACATCAGGATCACCCTAATCTACAACACACTTTTAAAACATAGATATGCCACATAACAAGCTGGCATGGTGTCTCTAGCCACCAGCATTCTGGAGGCTGAGGCAGGAAAATGGTCATGAGTTTTAAGCCCTGCTGTGCTACAGAAAAGCTATCTTGGAAGATGGGGAAGTAGCACCTAACATTCTGAGTTTCCAATGCAAACCCAGAGTTCCAAAAACTGTACAACAGTCCAAACGTGGCCATCTGTAATAGGACTTGATGCCCTCTTCTGGTGTGTCTGAGGACAGCTACAGTGTGCTCATATACATAACAAATAAATATTTAAGAAACAAAAAACACTTAAAAAAATCTTATATAGGCATTTTGCCAGCTTGAATGTGTATGCAGCACATCTGTGCTTGGAGCCTGAAGAGACCAGAAGAACTATTAGATCCCCAGAACTGGATCTACAGTTGGTGTGAGCCTCCGTGTGGGTGCTGGAAATTGAATCATGGTCCTCTGGAAGAATGGTCAGTGCTTGTAACTGCTGAGCCATCTCTCCTGCCACACTGTCTTCTTGAGATACAAATTTTACGGCAATAAAAGGGTCTTTTTCTCTTGAAGTAAACATTGCAACGTGTTCTGTCAAATCTCAGTGTGTAGTCCTTATAATGGAAACATCTTATTATAACTGAAACACTTATTAACAGCAATACCATGTTTGACAGGCATGATGCTGAAGGCCTGTAATCCCAGCTCATGAGAGGTAGAAGCAGGGGGATCAGGAGTTCAAAGTCATTCTTGGCTAAAAAGGCACTTTTAGGATCCATGGGTCCTAATGCTGAGCTAAGTGAGACACAGTCATAGGTCATACAAGCAGGGTAAATGGTCCATGATGGCCATCCCAATGCTCCAGGAGTAAAAGGAGGATCATAAGCTCAAGATCAGTCATTAACTTGAGATTCTATCTCAATCAATCAATCAATTAATAAAACCACTCTTGGGGCTGGGGACATAGCACAGCAATTAAAACCGCTGGTTGTTCATCTAGAAGACTAGGGTTCAATTCCCAGCATCCCCTAAAACAGCTGATAATTTTCTGAAACTCAAGTCCCAAGGGATCAAATGCCCTCTTCTGGCCTTTGCAGGTACTGCATGCACATGGTGTATATAGCATGCAGGCAAAACACTCATATACATAAAAATTAAAAAAAAAAAAAAAGATAAAACCATGCAATTCTTTTGCTTCAAAGTTTAATGCTGACATTTAAAAACGTGCAATCTGGGGCTGGAGAGATGACTCGGCATCAAGAGCTCTTCCAGAGGACCCGGGATCAATTCTCAGCACTCACATGGCAGCTCACAATTGTGTGTAACTCCAGTTCCAGGGGATCTAATACCTTCACACAATCATACATGCAGACAAAACACAAGTGCATATGAAATTTAAAACACACACATAAATGTACACAAGATCTTTACAATATGACCAACAACATTAGGATTGGTATTGTTTCCATATGGTAACTCACAGCCCGGACAGCAAGGATGTCCCCAACAGAAAGCCATTTCAGGATATGAAAGAGCACATCTTCCGGGAGACTCAAGATGGTCAAGTTTCTGGGTCTTCTTTTGAGTCTTCGTTTAGTAGGATAACAGAAACACTTGGCACACCTACAATGGATCACTTAAAGGGAAAAAAAATTCACAAGCCTTGGTGAGATAAAAAGTTGTATCTAAAGATGATTTAATAGTTACTGTCCTCTATTCATACAAGAGACTAGTTTTAAAATTAAAAATACCATATGAATTACTTAAGATACCACCATTCCTTTTATAGGAATATAGGGAGAATATCAGGTGACATGTAACTTGAATGTCGGAAACTTTCTGATCCGAGATCTACATGACAGCCAGAACTGGAGAAAGCAGCCAACATTGATGAACATTCATGATGTTTTCCTTGAACTGTACTCAAGAAAGCACTTTCGGGGCCAAGAAATTTCTCAGCAGTAAAGGCTAGCTCACAACCAGTCAGTAAGATCCCTTGGACTTTTGCTGTATACTTTTGCAGGCTGGCCTCAAATTCACTAACACAGCTGAGGTTACCCTTGAACTCCTGATCCCCCTACCTCTACCTTCGAAGTATTGCATTCTAAGTGTTAGTCACTATGGCCAGTTTACATTGTTTATATGTGTACATGTGACTAACAGCATACCGTAGAGTATGTACCAAGGGACTTCCATAGCATAGACTGGGAACTCAAATTAGCAGGCCATTCTGTATAACATGGAGGCCAGATCCATCCCAGAGCAGGTCTCAGCTTGGCAGATGGTCAGAGCTGCCTAGTCCCCAAACCCAGGAGTCTGCCACACTCAGCTTACAGTGAAAATCACACCTTCCTAACACTGTGGACCCTTTAATACACTCAGTTCCTCATGCTGCAGTGACCCCCAACCTTTAATAAAATACCTTCATTGCTACTTCATAACTGTAATTTTGCTACGGCTATGAATCTTAAAGTAAATATCTGATATGCGGGATGTCTGAAATGCAACTCCTGTGAAAAGGTCGTGTGACACCTCCTAATGGAGTCGCGCCCCAGATGTTGAGAACTCAGGCACACAGCAACTGGACCCAGACATGCTCTTCAGATGAGCTCTCTTCCCTCTCCTACAGTGGGTTGTTCCAATATTTACTTCAGCAATCCATGCTTCATTCAACGCCTATGGCTTTTTCCCCTATTTCACAAGGGGCCGCCACATCACCCTCCGTAAGGACCTGCTTTCCTGCCTATAACTGCGCCTATCTTTCTACCTATTTTTCCTCCTCACACAGAGGCAAAAGTGGCTGTTCCCCGGGCCTTGATAAAGCTTCCCATCAGGAGGTCTCTAAGAGACCAAACTCTTCACCTGAGTCTTATTGGAAACCAAATTTACAGCAAAGGCCAAATGTATACCCAGAGAGCTATAATTCCCAAACATTCTAAGAATATTATCATAACAGTTTCTTGACTCATGTGCTCTAGAGCAGACAACTGAAAGTGTTTAACCACTCTAATAAGTGAAATCGCATCCCCAGGTCGTGAGACGTTTTCAAGGGACAGATCCTGTTGCCTCAGCCAACCCTCAGGTGATCAAGCCGCCCACAAGAGTCCGGACAGGACCTGAAATCGCTCTATATCATGTGGATTGCCCACGGCTTCACAGAGAAGTGAAATCGTAGTTTGCTAGGTAGAGAACCTGGGTAACAGGAGAGACGTAGGCGCCGGGCGGGCATTTAAACCGCGCGGGCGGGCGGGCTCGCAGTCGGGGATCCGTGCCTACCCCGTGCTTTGGGGGATGCGACGCGCCCTCCCGGGTCACAGGGGCCCGAGTCCATGCTCCTCCGGCCTCCGTTCCGTATGACCCATCGCCTACCCGGCTCCCGCCGGCACTCACCGCCGCCGCTCCCCATCGCCGAGCTCCCTCCACTGCCGCCTTAGACCGCTCTCAAGCGCGCCCGCGCCTGGGGCAAGTGCACGGAGCGCCTCACGCAGGCGCCGACCCCACCCCCGCCCCGTTTTCAAACGCGCCGGGAGCTCCTACTGGTAGGACTACAGAGTTACGCCCCCCAGATCACTAGCCTCTCCTGCCCAGCAAGCTCTGGGCACTTGTGATTGGCCACACCAGGACGCGAATTCAAACGCTGGCTGTCTATTGGCCTATCTCTCGTGGTTGACCCGCCTTCCCCGCTGAGCGGGGGACGGAGGCGCTCAGCTGGCGCCGGCGGGTTATCCTAAAAAGCCCGCCCGGAGGCAGAGAGGACTGGTCTTCTCTCTCCGAGACTTGTCCTGCCGTCGGGATTTGGTCGTGGCTACTACCTGCCCCTCCCACGCGAGCTTCCGGCCGAGGAGACTGCATTTGGAGGCGCCAACTCAAACTGATGTGGAGATTGCTGAAGCTGGGCTCCGATGCCGGGCAGGCACAGTCAGTCTGCTGAGCGATGTATTCCGTCTTCTCATGAGATGATCTGTCGAGAAAAGACAAGTCGTCTCTTGAGGGTGGAGAGCAAGGAATCGGCCCAGGCTTATCCCCACAGCTTGGATCAGCCTGTATCCCCTCCCCAAAGACAGCGGTATCAAGACCTCTAGTGGGTCTAAGACAGTTAATAGGGAATGGCTGTTCACAGCACAGAATATTAGAGAACCCTAGAGCAAGACTTGGGTTTTGCTCCTCATTTCTGCTGATCTCCATGCGGGACCCTCACATCACAGTGTCTCTTTTCCGGGAGACTGTACTGTTTTCCACTCTGTTACTCTCTTTCTTTCTTTCTTTCTTTCTTTCTTTCTTTCTTTCTTTCTTTCTTTCTTTCTTTCTTTCTTTTGGTTTTTCGAGACAATGTTTCTCTGTATAGCCCTGGCTGTCCTGGAACTCACTCTGTAGACCAGGCTGGCCTCGAACTCAGAAATCCACTTGCCTCTGCCTCCCGAGTGCTGGGATTGAAGGCGTGCGCCACCACTGCCCAGCTACTTTGTTACTTTTTTATCTTCCTCATTTGTACTTTGTTACTTGGGACAGAAGCGCTGTTTTCAAAATTTGCTTTTGGTAGCCCCTGGAAGGTATTAAAAAATTAAATCCAACAATGAGCAAACCCGCTGTCAATCACATTTCAGAATCCATAACAATCTCTCTGGTCCTCTGGTTACTCAGAATTACAAAGTCATCAGTTGATCAGTTGTCTTTTTTTTTTTTTTTTTTTTTGGTTTTTCGAGACAGGGTTTCTCTGTGTAGCCCTGGCTGTCCTGGAACTCACTTTGTAGACCAGGCTGGCCTTGAACTCAGAAATCTACCTGCCTCCGCGTCCCAAGTGGTGGGATTAAAGGCGTGTGCAACCACGCTCGGCTTTTTTTTTTTTTTTTCTCTACCTTGTTTCGTATCCTACTCAGTTTCTCTTATTTATCTGGAGGCAGGTTTTGTTGGTTTTGATAAAGGGTCTCCCGATGCCCTTCGGCTAACAACCTGACACTGCTTAGAGTCATCTGAGGGAGACTCAGTTATGTGATTGCCCATATCAGACTGGTCTGTGGCCATGTCTGTGAGGGATTGGTATGATTGATGACTGAGAGGGTTCAGCCTCTCACCACCTCTGGTGGCGCTATCCCTAGGCTATATAAGAAAGCTGGGTGAGCATGAGCCAGAAAGCACTGGTCCATGGTCCTGCCTTGATTGAGCTCCTGCTCTGACTTCCTTCAGTGATGGATTGTGACCTGGAAGTGTAAGACAAATAAATTGTTTTGGTCCTGTTGTTTGTTACAACAGAAAGCAAACTAGAAAACCCCACTTAGCCCAGGCTGACCTATAACATGAGGTCTGTCCTGCTTCAGCTTCCTGACTGTTGGGTTACAGTTAGGTACCACTTCTGTCACGTTTGAATATGCTTGGCCCAGGGAGTGGCACTATTAGAAAGTGTATTCCTGTTGTAGTAGGTGTGTCTCAGTGGTATGGGCTTTAAGACCCTCATCCTAACTTCCTGGAAGCCAGTATTCTGCTAGCAGCCTTCAGATGAAGATTTAGAACTCTCAGCTCCTCCTTTACCATGCCTGCCTGGATGCTACCATGTTCCCATCTTGATGATAATGGACTGAACCTCTGAATCTGTAAGCCAGCCCCAATTAAATGTTGTCCCTATAAGAGTTGTGCTGGTTATGGCATCTGTTCATAGCAGTAAAACCCTAACTAAGACAACTTCACTTGGCCAAAATATTTCTATGCTTTAAGAACCAGGTGTTCTCTTGGCTGTAGATCTGATCATGCCCTGTCTCCTGGTCATACCACTGTTGAACCCCTATGGCTAAGAGCTACTCTACCAGAGTATGAGGTATACCCATCCCCATTGGGCTTCATGGGATGAGAGATCTCAGGAAAGTCAGCTCTTGGGAGCTGAAGATCCCATGTATTTCAGGGAGACACAGACCACACCCAAGCAGTAATTTCCAAGCAAACCAAATGTAAAGAGATCTGTTATTAAGCAAGGCAAAGAGACAGGGTGGCTGAATCTGAATGGGCAGACAGTGTAGCAAATAGGTTTGCAAGTATTAATTTTAAGAGGAAAAAAGGTGGAGGTCTGTGTTAGAATGAGCTAGGACACGATAGTAAGTTCTGATTGGGCATTTTAACTAGGTTAGTCAAAGTAATGAATTTTGATTGCTGGTCCTTGTGTTTTGATATTTGGACTTTGGTGATCAGTCTCAGGAATGAGACAGGCAGAGCAACGTGGCCAAATAATCGAATGGACCTTCGGGGTGTGGGGTGGGGTGGCTTTAGGAATGTGATCTAACAGTTTAGCAAGGGGGAGGGAAGGGGAAAGGGCAAAACCTGTGGGTGCCATGTTTGCCACGCTCGAGCCTGCTAGGACCCTTCAAGGATTACTTAATGAAATGTTAGTTGACAACCTGGGGATGAGGAAGACTCCAGGATCGCAGGCTACAGAAGGCAAAGTGTGCAAAAGTTAAGTAGTAGGAGATCCTGGGGGACCTCGCAAGAGGCTGAAGGGAGCATGAGATACAGCAGAGCCCAGGGAAGTCTCCATTATGAAGGGTCTAGGAATAATGTGGAATTATGCACAACAGGCACCTGAAGAAAAGATCAAGAAACCATCTCGTATGGCAAACAGGTTGCATGCACTGCTGAGAAGACCCTCTGCAGGGCTTGAATGTTCTATAGATGTCTGTCAAGTTCTTTTTATTTCTCTATTTTTCTATCAAGATGATCTTCAAATTAGGATGAGAAGAATCTAGAATTTATCCACTACTGTCATTCTGGGGTTACTCTGTGACTTTATATTTAGTAGCATTTATTTTATAACACTGGGTGCACCTGTGTTTGGGGCATTTGTTTAGAAATGTAGAGGTTTTGTTTTGTTTTGTTTTGTTTTGTTTTGTTTTGTTTTGATGGCCCCTAATCAGGAGGAAGTGACCTTGATTATTTTTTCCACTAGTTTTGGTTTGAAATCTATTTTGTCAGGTGTTAGACCAGCCACGCCTGCTGGTTTCCTCGGCTCATCTGTTCAGACTGTCCGTTCCAATCCTTTCACTGTCAGGTACTGTCTGTCTTCTATGGTGAGATTGGTTTCTCAGGAAATAAATAAATGGTTCCTATCTTCAAATCCAATCTACTGATCTGCGTAGATAATTAGTTGTGATTAAAAGGTGTGCGTTGACCAGGCAGTGGTGGCACACACCTTTAATCCAGCATTTGGGAGGCAGAGGCAGGCAGGCGGATTTCTGAGTTTGAGGCCAGCCTGGTCTACAAAGTGAGTTCCAGGACAGCCAGAGCTACAGAGAAACACTGTATTGAAAAACCAAAAAAAAAAAAAAAAGGTGTGTGTGTGTTGGTTTCTGTCTTCTTTCTGATTTTGTAATATGTGATTATTACTCCTCTTGCTTTTAATTACCATTCTATCATGGTTTATTTCTTTTAAAAATATTTTATTTTCATGTGTATGAGTACTTTGCCTACATGCATCACACCTATGCCTGGTGCCCTCAGGGGTCAGAAGAGAGTCAGATCCCTAGAACTGGAGTTATGGATATTATTGGCTATGCTCTTAAATGCTAAGTCATCTCTCCAGTCCATTCTTTCTTGCAGCCTTCTGGAGGAATTGTTTTGTTTTGTTTTGTTTTTCTCTAAAGCCTAAGAATTCCTTCAACTCTCTTTGTAGTGGCTTAGTGATTTTTTTTTTGTTTTGTTTTGTTTTGTTTTTTGAGACAGGGTTTCTCTGTATAGCCCTGGCTGTCCTGGAACTCACTTTGTAGACCAGGCTGGCCTCGAACTCAGAAATCCGCCTGCCTCTGCCTCCCGAGTGCTGGGATTAAAGGCGTGCGCCACCGCGCCCGGCTGTGATTTTTTTTTTTAAGATTTATTTATTTATTTATTTATTACACTGTATCTGTCTTCAGACTCACCAGAAGAGGGCACACCAGAAGAGGGCATTAGATCTCATTACAGATGGTTGTGAGCCACATGTGGTTGCTGGGATTTGAACTCAGGATCTTCGGAAGAACAGTCTTACCCGCTGAGCCATCTCAACAGCCCTAATGATGATTTTTTTTAAAACCAGGGAAGGTTTGTGTTTCTCCTTCAGTTATGAGAGATTGCTTTGCCGGTTATTGCTGGGTATAGTCTGGATTATCTGTTCTTCTGTTTCTTTTTTTTCCCATTTTTTTATTAGATATTTTCTTCATTTACATTTCAAGTGCTATCCCATAAGTCCCTTATACCCTTCCCCTGCCCTGCTCCCCTACCCACCCACTCCCACTTCTTGGCCCTGGCATTCCCCTGTACTGGGGCATATAAAGATTGCTAGACCAAGGGGCCTCTCTTCCCAATAATGGCCGACTAGGCCATCTTCTAATACATATGCAGCTAGAGACACGAGCTTTGGGGGTTCTGATTAGTTCATATTGTTGTTCCATCTATAGGGTTGCAGACCCCTATAGCTCTTGGGTACTCTCTCTAGCTCCTACACTGGGGACCCTGTGTTCCAACCTATAGATGACTGTGAGCATCCACTTCTGTAATTGTCAGGCACTGACAAAGCCTCACAGGAGACAGCTATATCAGGGTCTTTTCAGAAAATTCTTGTTGGCATATGCAGTAGTGTCTGCATTTGGTGGCTGATTATGTGATGGACCCCCCAGGTGGGGCAGTATCTGGATGGTCCATCCTTAGCTCCAAACTTTGTCTCTGCAACTCCTTCCATTGATATTTTATTCCCTATTCTAGGGAGGAATGAAGTATCTACGCATTGGTCTTCTTTCTTGATTTTCTTGTGTTTTGGAAGTTGTATCTTGGGTATTCTAGGTTTCTGGGCTAATATCCACTTATCAGTGAGTGCATATCAAGTGACTTCTCTTGTGATTGGGTTACCTCACTCAGGATGATATCCTTCAGATACATTCATTTGCCCAAGAATTTCATAAATTCTAACAAAAATTATCGACTCATCATGAGGTAACACATTTACATGGTGTAAAAGACATAGGTAAGGAGACAACTCCCTGTAGACCCAAGAAAGGTCGAAGACCGATAATATTTATTCCGACGATACTTGTATCACCTCGTACACAGGAACAATGGTCAACCTTGTAGAAGACCCAATATGCCCAGGAGAGGTATTGCTGGATCAATTAGTAGTATTATGTCCAGTTTTCTGAGGGACCACCAGACTGATTTCCAGAGTGGCTCTACCAGCTTGCAATCCCACCAGCAATGGAGGAGTGTTCCTCTTTCTCCACTAGAGAAACTAGAGAGAGCATACACTAGCAGTCTGACAGCACACCTAGAAGCTCTAGAATGAAAGGAAGCAAATTCACCCAAGAGGAGTAGACAGCAGGAAATAATCAAACTCAGAGCTGAAATCAACCAAGTGAAAACAAAAAGAACTATTCAAAGAATCAATCAAACCAGGAGCTGGTTCTTTGAGAAAATCAACAAGATAGATAAACCCTTAGCCAGACTAACTAGAGGGCAGAGGGACAGTATCCAAATTAACAAAATCAGAAGTGAAAAAGGAGACATAACAACAGATCCTGAGGAAATCCAAAACATCATCAGATCCTACTACAAAAGCCTATACTCAACAAAACTGGAAAACCTGGATGAAATGGACAACTTCCTAGACAGATACCACGTTCTAAAGTTAAACCAGGATCAGATTAACAATCTTAACAGTCCCATTTCCCCTAAAGAAATAGAAGCAGTCATTAATAGTTTCCCAACCAAAAAAAAAAAAAAGCCCAGGACCAGATGGGTTTAGTGCAGAGTTCTATCAGACCTTCAAAGAAGACCTAATTCCAACTCTCCTCAAACTATTCCACAAAATAGAAACAGAAGGTACTCTACCCAATTCGTTCTATGAAGCCACAATTACTCTGATACCTAAACCACACAAAGATCCAACAAAGAAAGAGAACTTCAGACCAATATCCCTTATGAATATCGATGCAAAAATACTCAATAAAATCCTTGCAAACCGAATCCAACGATCATCCATCATGACCAAGTAGGCTTCATCCCAGGGATGCAGGGATGGTTTAATATATGGAAGGTAATCCACTATATAAACAAACTCAAAGACAAAAATCACATGATCATCTCATTAGATGCTGAGAAAGCATTTGACAAAATCCAACACCCCTTCACGATAAAAGTCATGGAAAGATCAGGAATTCAAGGCCCATACCTAAACATAATAAAAGCAATATACAGCAAACCAGTAGCCAACATCAAAGTAAATGGAGAGAAGCTGGAAGCAATCCCACTAAAATCAGGGACTAGACAAGGCTGCCCACTTTCACCCTACCTATTCAATATAGTACTTGAAGTCCTAGCCAGAGCAATTCAACAACAAAAGGAGATCAAGGGGATACAAATTGGAAAGGAAGAAGTCAAAATATCACTGTTTGCAGATGATATGATAGTATATATGAGTGACCCTAAAGATTCCACCAGAGAACTCCTAAACCTGTTCTTCTGTTTCAAAACTTGAAATACATCCTTCCAGGCATTCTTGTGTTTTAAAGTTTTAGTTGTAAGTTGTTGCCAGCAGCCTTGACTGAGAAAGAAAAACATTCTGTGTCTAAGGGCACTGTGACCGGTGACACACCAAGTGGGAGGGAAGGATCCACACAGCAGGAGTTTCTGCGCTAGGGATCTGGGAATGTGTTATTTCTTAAGATGTGTAGACTTGTAAATTCCCATGGGTTTCTACCCATACTTCCATGTCTTTTGCCTTCATTCTCCTGGTGATCTTTTAAGCAAAACATTCTATTCTTTATAAACATGGCTTAATAATTTCATAATTTCTAAATTTATGATTATCTTTGCATGTAGTTATTCTTTTCTTCTGTCTGTCTGTCTTTTTGTTTTTGTTTTTGTTTTTGTTTTTGTTTTTGTTTTTGTTTTTGTTTTTGAGACAGGGTTTTTCTGTGTAGTCCTGGCTATCCTGGAACTCATTCTGTAGACCAGACTGGCCTCGAAATCAGAAATCCACCTGCCTCTGCCTCCCGAGTGCTGGGATTAAAGGCGTGCACCACCACTGCCTGGCGCATGTAGTTATTCCTAATAAAAATGAGTACGAGGCAGTCTGGATGCTCAGAGCTTCTTGCATGCTTTGTGTCCCCAGCCTCCTGTGCTAAAAATTCCCATTGCAGACTCTGAGTCTTATTTCAGGGACTGAACTCCAGTGTGTCTGGCAGTAAGTCTGCCATTAACCATGAGAACAATGATTGGTGGGCCTTTATATGTGTTCTGTTATTTCTGTCTTGTGCTTTCAAGATACTTTTCTTTTTTCTTTTTCAAGAATTCTTTATTTTATGTATATAAGTATACTGTTGCTCTCTTCAGATACACCAGAAGAGGGCATTGGATCTCATTATAGATGGTTGTGAGCCACCATGTGGTTGCTGGTAATTGAACTCAGGACCTCTGGAAGAGCAGTCAGTGCCCTTAACCGTTGAGCCATCTCTCCAGCCCTCAAGGTACTTTCTTTATACTGTATATCTGCTTTAATATGGTGATGGCAGGAAGGCTCTTGTTTTGTTGTTTTGGTGTCCTAAGTGCCTTTTATATCTGAAAATGTTTTCAGTGCCCTCAGAGTGGAATTCTTCTCCTTTTGTTTGCTTTTTTCCCCCATAGTGTTTTGTGTATATTGGAATTCAACTTATACCTTCTTATTTTATCTTCGATCTTATTGGATCTGATCTTGTTTTCAAGTTCAGATATTTGCCCTCTCTTTGATCTGTTATTTATTTATTTATTTATTTTGTTTTTTTTCGAGACAGGGTTTCTCTATATAGCCCTGGCTGTCCTTTGTAGACCAGGCTGGCCTCGAACTCAGAAATCCACCTGCCTCTGCCTCCCGAGTGCTGGGATTAAAGGCGTGCGCCATCACGCCCAGCTCTTTGATCTGTTCTATTGTGAGAGTTTCCACAAAGCTTCTTTGGGGGCTTATGAATTGTCTTAGTTAGCTTTCTACTGCCGTGATGAAGATTATATATATTATATATAATGACCCAAAGCAGCATGTAATGGAAGGGGCTTGTCTGCTGGGCTTACAGCAGGGTACAGTTCCTCATGAAAGGAACCCAAGCGAAGAAGCTCAGGCCAGAAGCTTGAACACAGGAGCTGAAGCTGAGACCACGGTGAGAGCTGCTTCTTGGCTTGCTCTCCATAGCTTGTTCAGCCTGCTTTCTTACACAGTTCAGGGTTACCTGACCCTGGGGTGACATGACTCCCATCGAGCTGGGACTTCCTGCAACAATCATTAATCCTGAAAATGCCAGACAGATGTGATAGAGGTATTTTTTTTCTATTGATGTTCTTCTTCCCAGATAACTCTGGCTTGTATCAGGTTGACAAAAACTAACATTTATTTAATTTTCTTCACAGAGCTTTTTGTTTGACTAGTGTTTTTACTTCTTGCATTTCAGTTTTTTTTTTCAGTATTTTTTAAAAACTGAATTCCTGTTTGGTAACTTGCACCACTTTATGTCATTATCTATTTGTGTTCCCAGTCAGGAGCTGGTTTTCTTACTTTAAAAAAAAATATATATATGTATATATATAGTGTTGTGATATATGTATATATGTGTGAGTGCAAATGTGTGCACATGGCATGTGGAATACAGAGTATAACTTTTAAGATTATATAGTCTGTATTTTCTATGTGGGGTCCATGGATCCAGCTCAGGTCATCAGGTTTTTGGCAAATGTTTTGATGTGCTGAACCTAGCTGTGTGCCAGCTGATTCACAGCAATGGCCCATGTGACTTCAGCAGCTACTGGAGGATAACGAACCAAGGATGGTACAGAGGAGTATAATGGGATTTTACTAAGATCAGGGAGTAGGAAGGATGTAAGGTGGGTGAGGACAGAGGTAGATAGTAGATTGATTTTGATAAGAAAAAATAGTGAGGAAGTAAGGTATCTGGGAGGGGAAGCTGGGTTATTTTGAGAGTCCACAGACTTTAAGGACTGTTAAAGCTATAGAAAGTTATTACAAAGTAAAAACAAGGACAGGAAAAGGCTGGAAGGGAAAGACAGAGAAGAAACACAGTACATGGATGCAGGTGAAAGTATGAGAGCCCTCAAGGCAGGTGGAGGCAGGCAGATCCAGTTCCAGGCCAGAACTGTGCAGAGAGAACCTGTATAGTAAAGAATGCCTTGGGCTGGAGAGATGGCTCAGCGGGTGAGAGCACCCGACTGCTCTTCCGAAGGTGATAAGTTCAAATCCCAGCATCCACATGGTGGCTCACAACCATCCGTAACGAGATCTGGCGCCCTCTTCTGGAGTGTCTGAAGACAGCTACAGTGTACTTACATAAATAAAATAAAATAAATCTTAAAAAAAAAAAAGAATGCCTTATAGGAGCCTGGGTGGAGAAACATACGGAAGAATCTTAAAATCTAACTGAGCAATATACAAACTAAAAAACCATCGTGACACATGTTTGCAAGAATGGAGATTAAATACTAGTGAGAAGTAGGAGGCATGCTTTGGAGATGGATTGCTGACACACGTGCATTGAGGCAGGAATAACATCCTCAGATTCTCTGGCTCTGGCAGGTGCCACTTAGTGTCCTGTAGGGAGGACTGGGTAGGAAAGAGGAGGCCTTTGTTCTAGGTTCTGGCAGTTTCCTTGAACCCTGACCTCCCCTTAGGTCTGTTCTGTCCCTGCAGGTCATGTGAGGAGGAGCAGCGCCTCCCTTAAAGCCCCCCCCCCCCTTTGAAACTCATAAACAATTTTATTAGGAAAACCACAGAGCAGGCAAACTGTAAATACCTCAAGTTGCCCAGAGATGGAGAGGACAAGCCAGAAAGCTAGGGCTTTTGAGTTAGGTATGGGAAGTTTATGGCCAGCAGGCAGCCACAACACAGGAAGCAGCCACAGGGTAAAAAGTGGCATCATGTTAGGGGAAGCGTGCTTAGAGAAGAGAGAGAAAGGAAAGGTTATGCTTTTCTGAATGATTGAGAACATCAGGCAGGCTTACAAAGCTGCGTGGCTGTGATTCTCTAAGCACTTCAAAGAGAGCAGATAATTCTGAGAAAGAAAGGTATATTATTCCACTAAAGAAATGATTATTCCTCCTGTGGTGGTTTGGATGAGATTGGCCTCTACAGTCTTGTGAGTTTGAATGCTTGCTCTCCAGTTGGTGGAACTGTTTAGGGTGGCTTAGGAGG
Organism: Mus minutoides; assembly: GCA_902729485.2. Lineage (NCBI taxonomy): Eukaryota > Metazoa > Chordata > Mammalia > Rodentia > Muridae > Mus > Mus minutoides. Next base: position 3,883,961 of record LR756420.1, on the reverse strand, counting down.
TAGGGTGGCTTAGAAGGTATGGCCTTGGTAAAAGAGATGTGTCACTGTAGATGGGTTTTGAGGTTTCAAAAGCTACAGCATTCCAGTTAGCACTCTCTCTCTCTCTTTCTCTCTCTCTCTCTGCCTGTGGTTGTGGATCTAATGTAAGCTCTCTCAGGTGCGTACATGTACCACACCTGCCTGCTTACTGCCTTTATCCTCACTGTGTGGTCATAGATGGACCCACCATCTGAAATTTTAAGCAAAGCCTCAGCTAAATGGTTTCTTTTATAAGTTGCCTTGAACATAGTGTTTTGCAGTGACAATAGGAAAGTGACTGAGACACCTCCCTCTTTTTGACACCTCCCTCTTCTTGACACCTCCCTCTTCTTGACACCTCCCTCTTCTTGACACCTCCCTCTTCTTGACACCTCCCTCTTCTTGACACCTCCCTCTTCTTGACACCTCCCTCTTCTTGACACCTCCCTCTTCTTGACACCTCCCTCTTCTTGACACCTCCCTCTTCTTGACACCTCCCTCTTCTTGACACCTCCCTCTTCTTGNAAAAAAAAAAAAAAAAAAAAAAAAAAAAAAGAAGAAGAAGAGAGTTAAACCGGGCGGGCGTGGCACAAGCTTTTTATCTCACCATTCGGGAGGCAGAGGCAGGTGGATTTTTGAGTTCGAAGCCAGCCTGGTCTACAAAGTGAGTTCCAGGACAGCCAGGGCTATGCAGAGAAACCTGTCTCAAAAAAAAAAAAAAAAAAAAAGCCAAAAAACAAAACAAACAAACAAAAAGAATCTAGTATCAGGGCTGAAAAGAACATGGCTCAGCGGTTAAGAGCACTGACTGCTTTTCTGAAGGTCCTGAGTTCAAATCCCAGCAACCATCCGTAACAAAATCTGGCACCCTATTCTGGAGTGTCTAAAGACAGCCTGGTCTACAGAGTGAGTTCCAGGACAGCCAGAGCTACACAGAGAAACCCTGCCTCAAAAAAACAAAAAAGAATCTAGTTTCATTCTGCCCACATCCTGAGAATTGGAGTGAGTTAGAGTTTAAGCTTAATGGACTAATTTTCCTTTTCTTTTCTTTTCTGTTCTCTTCTCTTCTCTTTTCTTTTCTTTCTTTTTGGTTTTTTGAGATAGGGTCTCTCTGTGTAGCCCTGGCTGTCCTGGAACTCACTTTATAGACCAGGCTGGCCTCGAACTCAGAAATCTGCCTGCCTCTGCCTCCCAAGTGCTGGGATTAGAGGCATGTGCCACCACTGCCTGGCATGGATTAATTTCTTAGGCAAGGAGACTTTCAAAACAGGAGAGCATTCAGGCTAGCTCAGAGAACACAGATATAATTGTTAAAGAGGCCAGTGCCACTGGAGGGAAACCTGCACTGTACTGAGACAGTACCGAGTAAAAAAGTTGTTTGGGATACTCCCCCATTTGTCTTGTCAGAATCCAATTTTATTTGAAGATGGATGAATTGAAGGGGTTCCTGGCTCCCCAAGGCCAGCATGCAGAATGTGATACAGCTGTGGGCCCAGGGGGCCTGGCCACATATTGAGCCCACAACAGAGCTTGGCAGTGTTGTCTAGACAGTACTTGTTTTTTTAGTCATGAAAGGCAGGTAGATCTCTGAGTTCAATGCCACCCTGTTCGACATAGTAAGTTCTGGAACAGCCAGGGCTACACAGACAAACCATGTCTAAACAAAGAAACAAAATAAACAAAAAGCCCAGAACAAAACAGGCTATGTGTGATACAGCCTACAGATCCAGAGTGTGTGTGGAGTGGGGGAATGGGGGGACTACCAAATCCTTTGGTGCCTGGAAAATTACACCATGAGCTCTAGATGTTGAGCATGGAGCTAGCTAAAGGATTTGGTTTTTAACCTATGGATTTGGTGTTGCTTTGGCCTGACCATTCTTGACTATGCTCTATTACTTCCATTTTGGAAGGAGAATGTTTACTCTCTGCCATTGTATATTGTAAGTATATAACTCATTTTGGGCTTTACAGAGGTTGCCTTGAGTCTTCGATGATATGAACACTTTGAGCTTTTTAGCCATTGAAATTGTTAAGGACTATGGGACGTTTGAAGTAGCCTTGCATCTTGCATTATGAGCATGAGATTTGAGGACAAAGAGTGGAAGGTCATGATTTAAATGATGTGCTTTGGTGTCAAGTTGACAAGGGGTGGGATTTTGATGATTAGCCTCAGTTGTCAACTTAGTGAGGTCTAGAACCACTTGACAGATAGTCCTCTGAGCATGCCTGTGGTGATTGTCTTGATTAGGGTGAGGTGGGAAGATTCACCCACTGTGGGTAGTTTCATTCCCTAGGTGGGATACTGGACTGTATAAAAAGGGGAAAGTGAGCAGAGCATAGGCATTCATTGCTTTATGCTTCCTGACTGTGGATGTGGCCACCTTCCTGACTGTGGATGTGGCCACCTTCCTGACTGTGGATGTGGTCACCTTCCTGACTGTGGATGTGGTCACCTTCCTGACTGTGAATATTCTTCAGAGAGCTGCTTTAAGAGCTGCCATCTTAACCTCCTTGCCATGGTGGCCTGTATCACTGAACTATGAGCCAACATAAACCCTTCTCCATTAAGTTGCTTTTTTAGGGAATTTGCCACAGTGACAGACAGAGTAACTAACAGCAGGCTATGCGCACCCAGGCCACCCTACACTAAGCTCTTTATTACAGAAGGACAGGCTCTGAGGGAGGTGGAGATGGAAGTGGTTTGGGAGATTGAGAAGAAAGACGTGATGGAGGACTCGAGATAGGCCTAGAGTTAGAGGGTGGTAAGGGGCTGGCCAGGACAGCTTGCCCTTGTTGGATCTTTTCTTTAGTGGAGGACTCTGGTCTGGTGAAGTTCAGGAAGATGTCCTCTAGGGATAGCTGTCTGATGGAGTAGTCTTCCAAAATGTAATCCTTCTTGGCTTGTTCCATAATGCTAAACACCTGTACAAAGGGAAGCCAGTTGCTGCACATAAGGCCACCCATAGGTGACATGACACACACAGGAAGAGGTGATGTGGGCAAGTGCAGAAGAGGCCACCCTTTGAGACCTGTGACAAGGCACACAGTGTGCCTCACTCCACTGGTACAGAGTGCCCGCAAAGGAGCCAAAGCTGTGAGCTCAGCTGTCTGCTCCTGTGGTAGAAACTGTGCCAGAAGGTGGGTTTCCAGGTGGGTGTCTGTCTTGCTATGCTATGCTAAGCATGTGACTAGTATATCCTCTCTAGGCCTGCCCCCTGTTCTCTGAAATCTGGGTTGGGAAGAGCTGACTTCCCAAGTTCCTTGCAGCTCATGCATTGTACCCTGTGACTTCTCTGCACAGACATCTCCATGGTGTTGGCAGAAGACACAGGGATGCCGCTTTTGGAGAGAGGGTGACATAAGGGGCACACTCACCTTCGCCCAGCTGAGGTTTGGGCTAGGCAGGTAGTATTGAACCATGTTTTGGTGCTCGTCTTCCAAATTGCTGCCTGTACAAACACAGAGACTGTTTCTAGGAAGGCTGGACTGGAGGGCTAGGAAGGGCAGCCTGAGTGCCCAGAATCTAGGGACAGACTGCGTAGCAGCTAATAGGTTAAGGCAGGAGCCCAGGCCCCGCCCAGCACCATCACACACCTGGGAAGGTCAGGTCCACAAAGGCCTTGAACTCCTCTAGCACCTCTTGCTTCCCCTCACTCCGGACCTTGGCCTGCAGAGAGTAGCCGCTGCCAAACTTGCTCTTGAGGTGCTGCGGGCTNGATGCCCACCCTGCATGACAGTCTTGTGCAGACAGGAGAGGATCTGTGCCCAGACCAGGCCATTCCTGATTCCCCATGCTGAGAGCAGCCACATGCAGAGCCTGGGAAATGTCCTAGCTGCACCAGCTGTTGCCATATCTTCTGCTCATCTGGTCCCATCCCAGCCACCCATTCTGGCTCTTCCACTGACCCACAGATGCCCAAACTCTACCTGTGGGAGGCGATGACGATGGTCTTGCCAGACTCACGGACCCGTCCCACAGTGTCCCACAGCAGGCGCCGAGCCACAGGGTCCATGCCAGTGGACGGTTCATCTAGCAGGATGACTGCAGGCTCTCCAACGAGGGCAATGCCAGTGCTTAGCATGCGCCTGTTACCACCACTGGGCGAGGGGGGACATAGAGGTGGGAAATAGAGGTGGGAACACGGAGAATGTCACTGTGGTGTCCAGGGCTGAAGCCTGCATGCATGCTCAGCACCCAACTCTCGCCTTCTCTGAGGCGCTGCACACTCTGGGTAGGGCTTTCAAAAATAGCCCCACCATCTTCACTCAGGTTGAATAGAGACTTGGTTTGTTCACTGAGGGTCTAAATAGTTCTAGATGTGCAGATTGAGATAAGCCTCTTCAAGGGTCTCTTTGAGAGCCAGGGGTGGGCACGACCCATCTGAGAGTAAGGTATAGGACTATTTTAGTTAACAGCTTTTCTTAAGATACTCACTGTGGAGTCCAATCTGGCCTTGAACTCTCCATCCTCCTGACTCAGCATCTCAAGAAGTGTATACTACCATACTGGCTTTATTTATCTTTCTTTCTTTCTTTTTTTCTTTCTTTCTTTCTTTTTTTTTTTTCCGAGACAGGGTTTCTCTGTATAGCCCTGGCTGTCCTGGAAGTCACTCTGTAGACCAGCCTGGCCTCGAACTCAGAAATCCGCCTGCCTCTGCCTCCCGAGTGCTGGGATTAAAGGCGTGCGCCACCACGCCCGGCCCCACTCTAAAGTTTTTAAATGTATATTCTTTTGATCCTCAAAATATGCAAGAAGATATAACAAGCTGCCCCAGACTCGAGTGGACAAATTGGGGGAGGGGCGGTGACTCTATCTGACTCCTGAATCCATTTGGCCAGGGTCAGAGGCGTCTTTCCACTTTCCAGTTCCAAAGATGAAGTGCTGACCGACAAGGGCACCAGTGTACAACTCCAGGGGAGAAGAATGTGGACAGTCAGTTCTAAGCTTTAACTAAGCTAGTATGAGTTAGGTAGGGTTCTGTCACTGGCAACAGAGATAAACTACCTCAGACTCCTTGGGAGACATATTATGGTGAAGTAACAATGGTTGGTTTTTATATGAAAATCTACCCTGTCTCAAAAAAACCAAAAAAAATACATATATATACCCTACCCCAATAGGAAGCTTGACATGAAGTAACAGACACAGAGATCTGTCTACCCTGTTGTTATAATCACACATAATAACATAGACTTCTTAGCCACAAAAATTGCTTGGGATAGAGACCAGCTTCCTTCCACCCCCATCTCCACCGGCACAGCTGGCACAGCTGGCACAGCTCAGCTTCCTTCCACCCCCATATCCACCGGCACACCTGGCACAACTGGCACAGCTCTTCTATGCCTGACAGGTTTTACTCTACAATCCAGTTCTGAGAAGAATTGGGGTTATCTTGCAAATGGAGGTGGGAAGGGTAAGGGAACCCCCAAATCTCACCTATAGGTCTTCACCAGCTTGTCTGCGCACACACACATGAGTAAGTTCTCAAGGATCAGGTCGACACAGGCTTTAATGTGGCACTCAGGGATGCCCCGGATACGGGCATACATGACAAGCATCTCTCGTCCTGTCATGAAGTTTAGCAAGGCATCAAACTCAGGACAGTAACCAATCCACTGCCGCACCTGAGTTACAACAGCCCAAGAGGGAGATGTATCAGAGTGAAGCCTCTTCCATAGTTTCCCCACACCTCCAGCTCAGTGCTTCCCAGACCCTCCCTTGGCCTGCTGCCTCAGTTTTGTTCTCTTAAATATCCATGTCTACTACAGGGAGGCTCATGCAGCATGAAGGAGCCATGTGTGGGATGACAGTATGCTGGGTGGTCTTAGGTTGTATCCTTTGCTGGTAGTGTTGGTGTACCGGCTTCTAAGGGATGAAGGAGAAGGAGGAGGAGGAGGAGGAGGAGGAGGAGGAGGAGGAGGAGGAGGAGGAGGGCTTGATTCCTCCTCTTGCCCACATGCCCAGAAAACAGAAGCACTCAGTGTCCCCTATTTTAGGAGTCAGGAGAAGCCATCTTAATTTTTACTTTTATTTTTTAAAAATTACTTCTCTCTCGGGCTGGTGAGATGGCTCAGCAGGTAAGAGCACCCGACTGCTCTTCCGAAGGTGATAAGTTCAAATCCCAGCATCCACATGGTGGCTCACAACCATCTGTAACGAGATCTGGCTCCCTCTTCTGGGGTGTTGGAAAACAGCTACAGTGTACTTACATATAATAAATAAAATAAATCTAAAAAAAAAAAAATTACTTCTCTTCTTCTCCTCCTCCTCCTCCTCCTCCTTCTTCTTCGATGTGTGAATGTGTGGTGAATGTGTGGGGGGGGGGGGATGGGTGTACGTATGACATCGTTCTTAACTGGAGACCAGAGGACAACTTTGGGTTTCAGAGATAGAGCTCGGGCTTTTGCAGCAAGTGCCATTTCCCAATGGCCTATCATTTCCTCTCTATAAATGTTTTCTATTAGACATGCAATTGATATGTATATTATATATATGAAACATTTTCATGAAGGCCACTGGAGTCTCTGCCGGGGCTTGTGGTCTGGTGGTGTGTATCCTCCAGCTCTGTGTGCTAACGCCGGGTCTTACACAGACATGCTCTCCTAGAACAAGGCTGCTTGCATGCTGGAATCATCACATGTTTACTGTTGTTTAATGTGCTCTTCTAACAGGATATTATAGTCTGTAGCTCTTCCTGTGTCGCCACAGCTCTACTCCCAACTCACTTCAGCTGCTATATACCCAGAACGGGTTTTTAAAATATTCTTCTAAAATTAATTAGATTTGTTCTTTGATAATTTCATATGTGTATACAATGGGTTCCAATTACCCTTAACTTCCCTCATCTCCCTCCGAATGTTGCAACTCCACCTTCCTACATGCATGCCGCCTTGTTTTGTTTTGTGACACTGAGTTTAAGCAGGGCTGTCTGTGTAACCATGGGTTTAGAATAAAAGATCCCTTAGAGCTTGGTGGGCTCACTAATAGTATCCAGCAGAAGACAATGACTCTCTCCCTAGACTCTTTCACCGAGAAATAGTTCAGTAGGGATGGGTTAGGCCAGGGGCGTTTCTTGGATTTCATTTAGAAAGTAACTAACTTGAGATCTTTAGACATATTTGAGTTACCTCTGTCTTTTTGTTATTATAAATGTAGAGCTGACCACCCTGGTTCAAGTACTCTCCTGTCACAGACATTAAGATGAGTTAACACAATTTTTGCTTTCCTCCCTCCCACTCAAGAAGCTGGATAAGGCAAGGCTGTGCCATCTGGGAATGGAGGTGATGAGGACAAGACACCTGGGCACGAGGACAAGGCAAACACAAAGCCACCTGGCGTGTCTGCTTAGGGAAGAAAGGGTCAGAGGTCGTTAAGAGATAGAACGAGGAGTTGAGTCCCAGGTGACCTGGAAGACAGATGCCTTCAGATCTGAGACAACTGCTGAGAAGAAAGCCACGTGGGTCGCATGAGGGTGCTTCAAGTATCTCTCAGTTAAATATGGAGCTTTCTTGTCGACCAGCTTTACCAATTTATCTTAATGTTTATTTTATTTCTGACTTGTTAAGTTCTTGTTTGTTTTGTTTTGTTTTGTTTTGTTTTGTTTTGTTTTGTTTTGTTTGAGAGACAGGTATTCCTGGCTGTGTATTCCAGGCTGGCCCAGAACTTACTACATGACCCAGATTAGCCTTAAACTTGTGAACCTCCCATTTCCATGTCCTGAGCCTGGCTCAGAACCAAAATTTTTATTGCCTCCAAGAAACACACCTAGCCGGGCGTGGTGGTGCACGCCTTTAATCCCAGCACTTGGGAGGCAGAGGCAGGCAGATTTCTGAGTTCGAGGCCAGCCTGGTCTACAGAGTGAGTTTCAGGACAGCCAGGTTTTACAGAGAAACCCTGTTGCGGAAAAAGAAAAAACAAAAACAAAAAACAAACAAACAAAGAAACACACCTTACCATCAAGACACTACCTTTGGATAAAACGATGCAAAAATGTATTCCAAGCAAATGGAACTAGGAATAAAGCTGGCATAGCTCTTTTAATGTCTGATAAAATCAACTTCATGCCAAAACTAGTCAGAAGAGATAAGGAAGGAGACTATCTGATCATTAAAGAAAAAATATGCCAAAAGAATATTGTAACTCTAACCATTTATGTACTAAACGCAGGGACACCAAATTTCATAAAAGAAACACCATAAAATCTAAAATCACATGTAGACTCCAACACGGTGACAGTGGACGGCGTCAGTACTGCATACTCATCAACAGACAGGTCATCTGGGCAAACTAAACAGAGAAAACTCTGGAGTTAACTAAATCATAAATCAAAAGAACCCACCACATTTACAGATCATTCCGCCCCCACACTAAGGAATAGACTTTCTTCTCAGAGGTCCACGGATCTCTCTCCAAAACTGACAACATGGTTGGACACAAAGTAATACTTAATAAATATAGGAAAATTGAAATGATATCCTGCATTTCATCTGACCATGAAGGAAGGAAGGTGGACCCCACCATCAACAGAAATGGCAAATGCACACAGTTCCAGAACTAGACAGCACATGTGAATGAGAACTGGGTCAATGGGGAAACCAAGAAGGAAACTTAAAATGTTTCAGAATTCAATGGAAGGGAAAACACAACAGACCAAAAATCTACAGGGATAGAGCAGGCCGCGCTGAGAGGGACGTTTGCAGGTCTAAGTGCTTACGTCAAGAACTGAGTGCTCTCCTGCTGACAACTTAAAGCTGCACTTGAAAGCTTTAGAAAAACTAGAACAAACAGCACCCAAAAAGAGTAGACTGGAAGAAATAATTAAACCCAGGGCTGAAACCAAAATGAAAAACGAAAACAAAAACAAAAACACCCAAAGAATCAGATCTTGAAAATGTTCACAAGATCAGCAAAACTTCAGCCAAAATAATCAGAAGGGGAAGAATATCCAAGTTAATTAGAGACTAAAAGAGAGACGTTACAGCAGATGTGGAGGACATTCAGAGAGTCTTAAGATCATACTTTAAAAATCTGTATTCCATCAAACTGAAACTGGTCATGGTGTCTCTTCACAGCAACAAAACCCTAAGAAAGCAGTTGGTACCAGGGACTTGTGTATTACTGTGATCGACCTGATCATGCTTTTGTTTGGAGGAATGTGGATTTGGGGACTCTGGAAAGCAGGGGAATGATTTAAGTAGGTCCCCGTGGACCATCCCTGTAGAAACATGGAAGACAGGCTGGCGAGATGGCTCAGCGGTTAAGAGCACCGACTGTTCTTCGGAAGGTCCTGAGTTCAAATCCCAGCAACCACATGGTGGCTCACAACATCTGTAATGAGATCTGACGCCCTCTTCCTGATGTGTCTGAAGTCAGCTACAGTGTACTCACACATAACAATAAATAAATCTTTAAAAAAAGAAAAAGAAACATGGAAGACAGATGTGCTGAGGGTGATTTGAAATGTGGGGGCCTGGCTCAAGAGGTTTCAGAGGAGGAGAAGAGTATTAGTATGTTGCTTAGAAATCATTCTTGTGATATTTTGATGAAGAATGTGGCTACTTTTTGCCCTTGTGTGAAGAGATTTAGATTAATTGCATTGACAAAGGGACTCTCAAAGAAGCCTCATTTAGACCACCAAGAACAGCAGCAGCAGTGGAATGGAGTCGGCCAAAGCCTAGGGTGCTACAGAGGGCAGAGATAGAAAAATGATCCAAGCCTTTTGGAGGAGCCCAGATCATGTGTGGACCCCAGACATTGAAACAATAAGCTGTGAAATTAAAGTTGCTTTGGAGACCTTAAAATGTTCAAGACGCCAGAGTCGTGACATACCTGCTAAGGACTGCTGCTAACAGTGAGTGGAACCAGCCCAAGAGAAAGAAGTATGTTTTTGTCATCAAAGCTGAAAGGACTTAGAGATTTGAAGAGTGCTTTAACATCAAAAATGGAGATGCAGAGTTTAGAGTTGGCTCACTTGATTTTTGGTCTTGCTTTGGTCCAGTATTTCTTCACTATGACATTTGGAACTGTAAATGTACATCTTGTGCCATTATATGTTGTAATCTGCTTCTTTTTAAAAATTTTATTTATTATTATACATAAGTACACTGTAACTGACCTCAGACACACCAGAAGAGGGCATTAGATCTCATTATGGGTGATTGTGAGCCACCATGTGGTTGCTAGGATTTGAATTTAGGACCTTCAGAAGAGCAGTCAGTGCTCTTACCAGCTGAGCCATCTCGCCAGCCCTGTAATGTGCTTTTTTTATATTGATTTTATAGGGGAATTACATACAGTTAAAGAGACTGCATAAATCTCAAAAAAAGACTTTGAACTTTGGAGTTTTAACATTGTTGAGACTGTTGTAGACTATGGAGACTTTTGAAGTTGAACTAAATGTATTTTGCATTATGCTATGGCTAGGTATGGCCTCTTGCAGATGCCTGATCACATTATGACTCCCCAAGACTGTGAACTGGAAAAAACCTGTTTCTTATTGTGGTGTGGCTCAACCCTAGCAGACATCTTTAATCCAAGAGCTTTCTGTAAACAGGATTAAATAAAAGTCAATTATAGGTCAAGAGGCAGAGCAAGCAGCCAGCTGATGGAGTGAACATAGGAAAAAACCATAGAGAATGGAGGGAAATCAGGAGGAAGACAGAGAGACACACAAGAAGCAAAAAGGAGGAACCCTCTGTTTGAAGGGTTTTTATGACAGTGTGGAGAATGACTTTTTCCCTCTGGGACATTAGTGAAGTAGGCAGGTCAGCTGTGTGCTTTCTCTGTTTCCCTGACAACCCCACCATCTGGCTCCTGAGTCTTCATTTGTAAAATCAAACTTACTGGATTTTGTTTTATAAAAAACAACAATGGCTCCCATAGACTCATGTGTTTGAACAAGCCTATGGGGGCCATGGAGTAGAATGTGGTGGTTTGAATATGCTTGGCCCACAGGAAGTGGCACTATTAGGAGGTGTGGCCTTATTGGAGGAAGTGTGTCGCTCTGGAGGCAGGCTTTGAGGTCTCTCTCTCTCTCTCTCTCTCTCTTTCTCTTTTTTTTTTTTTATTTTGAGGTCTCATATATATGCTTAAGTCTGGCCAATGTGAGAACCTCCTTCTGGCTGCCTTCAGAGGGAGATGGAGATTTCTTGGCTCCAACAGCACCATGTCTGCCTGCAAGCTGTCATGCTCCCTGCCATGATAATAATGAACTGAACCTCTGAAACTGTAAGCCAGACCCAATTAAATGTTTGCCTTTATAAGAGTTGCGTTGGTCATTATGTCTCTTCACAGCAGTAGAACCCAAACTAAGACAGCAGGGATTCATGCATTTATGATTATAAATGAATGTCTTTTGCAATGCTGAACAAATTTTAGCTCTTGTCCAGTTATGGAAGCTGAGTTCTACAATTTGACACAGAATTAGAGTTGGCTATGTGGCTACTTGGGAAGCATCAGAAAGTACGCGGTGGTGGGTGTCAGAGAATCAAAAGGACTGTTCAGGGATAGAATATGAGAACAGTGATATGTGTGGACATCACTTAGGAATACCACAACCTTCAGAAATAGATACAGAGCTACCAAAAGAGCCAAGTATAGAGGCACATGCATATAATCCCAACCCTTAGGATCAAAAGTTTGCGGTCAGCCTGGGCTATATTGTGAGACTTTGTCTCTAAATAAAACAAAGGATTTACTAAAAGTCTGGGAAAGAATCATTTGTGATAGAGATGGAAAAGGAGAGAGTGGAATAAGCAAAAGAAGTCTTGAACCTGGAAAAGGCCAGTGGTTCCAGAGAAATAAGGAAGATATAGACTAGGGTGACTATGTAGAAATGGGTTCAAGAGAATAGAGCTGAGGGTTTTTGTTGTTGTTGTTTGGTTGTTTGTTTGCTTGGGGGGTTGAGCATCTATGCACCATGGCTGCTAACTGGATAACTAGAGTGGTACCTTGATTGTCAGGCAGGTGAGTATCCCTTAGAAAGGACAGAGGAGGAAGAGGAAGAAGTGGATAAGGGGAAAGAAGAGGAGGGAAGATACGGTAGTGGAGACACTACTATGGGGCTCACTGTGTTTCTGGCTCTTGTAAGCACTTGAGAGACAGGGTTACGTGAACAGCCAGACCTGTGACAGAGTACAGAGAAGCATCTCAGATGCATATTTAGATTTGGAGGTTACAAATGACATAGACACGTGAGCTTTTTAGAGATCAAGTCCCAGCTTCATGACCCGGAATCCTGTATCTATCCCTCAAATTTGTTCCAGGCCACACCCACCTTCACTATGTCAGACTTGATGTTGAAACCCTTGACAAAGGCATCTCCAGAAGTGATGGGCTGCTCGCTGGTCAGCAAGTTGAAAATGGAAGTCTTCCCAGCTCCATTGAGACCAAGAAGGCCAAAGCATTCCTCTTCTTTAACAACAAAGGATACCTTGTTCACAGCCAACAGGGGTACCTTCTCTTTATAGACCTGAGAGACACAGAACAGAGATGTAGAGAGGAGGTTAGCAGCCAGCAGACACTGCACTCCTGACCTAGCTCCCTCTCTCATGACCCAAGCTCAGTCTACCTGCTTCTTCCTACAGCCCTTGCACATTGTCGCCTTTGTTCTTGGAGGTAAGCCATTACTCTTTGTCCCTGAGCAGGTAAAACTCATTGATGTTGCTGAAGAGTTTTACATTTTGTTAACCACCAAAAACTAAAGGGAAGCATGACTGACAAACTTGGGGGCAGGGGAATGCTATAAAATACCTGGATGTTTGAAAGATCTCTCAAGGTTCTTTCTAAGAATCTCAGAAACTTAGGAAGCTCCATTCAGTTTCCAGAGTCCTTATCCCACTTGGAACCTCCATAATTGTTGTCTGGATACAGGAATGGTCAAGCTTGGTATGCTCTCCTATTCTTTCTTGGTTTTTAGCAAGCGTGGCTCTCATTCCCTCCTGTCCCAGACCTTTCCTTTACCAAGATGATCACAGAAGAGAAGGTAGAGATACAACAGTTTCTGTCTCTGGGCATGAATGATCTCATGTGAGCTTCACACTTAACCAGAGATACCTCACTAAGTCCGTCTTCCCAGAAATCCATCTGCCATTGTTCACAGGCCACAGGCCCATCAGAAGGGAGATTCTGTGTGTGAGAAGCCAAGGCACACTGTCGTGGTTTGAATCGGTACGGCCACCATAGACTCATGTGTTTGAATGCTTAGCCCATAGAGAGTGGCACTATTAGGAGACATGGCCTTGTTGGAGTAGGTGTGGCCTTGTTGGAGGAAGTGTGTCACTGTGAGGGTGGGCTTTGAGACCTGGTGTTACACACAGTCTCCTTCTGCTGCCTTCGGATAAAGATGTAGAGCTCTCAGGTCGTCCAGCATCATGTCTGCCTGGATGCTTCCTTGTTTCGTGCCATGATGATAAATGTACTGAACCTCTGAATCTGTAAGCCAACCCCAGTGAAATGTTTTCCTTTATAAGAGTTGCCCTGGTCATGGTGTCTCTTCACAGCAATGCAAGCCTAACTATGACACATGGCATATGTTTGTAATCAGGGTATTTAGGAGGCAGATGTAGGATGATCATGAATTCAAGGTCTATGTAGGTCACATAGCAGAACCCTGCCACACATCAGGCAAACAGATAACGGAGCAAAGCTGAGTCTAACTTTACCTTTGACACTTCTTTAACAACAAGAGGGTTTTTCTTTATTAACATTTCCAAATAACGCTTGATGGTTTCTGTCTCCTCCAGAACATCTTCATCTTCAGGTTCTGTTACATCAAAGATCATTCCCTACTTCCCCAAGACAAGGGTAGAAATGTAAGTGTTTTTGAGGTTAGATGATAGAGCTTGACTTGGGTCAGAAGTGATGGGGGCCCTAAACACAGGTATCTACATTTATAGTTTCTTGACCATGATGAGGTAGGTGGTCAAACCACAAAATGTCACCTTTTTAATAACACAAAGAGCTTAAAACCCAGGAATGTCAAGATAAAGCAAAAGCTTATCTCTTTCAGTTTTCTCTAGAGACCTTGTGACACCCTGAGCTAACAGAACAGACCTCCCTCCAGCCCCCTTATAGTTGTCTACAGAGGTGTTTCATAAGGTGAGTTATTCTGGCAAGCTAGAGTTTCATCCCTAGTCAGCTGAGGAGCCAGCCCTAAATACACTCCAGGTGACCAGTATGTGGACCAAGGCTTCAGAGGCTGCGTCAGGGCCTTCTTCTCCTCTGTGGTCCCTGGGCATGAGCTGACACCTCTCTGCCTGGACATTATAAACAGATGGCTGGATGGCCTCAGGGACCCTCTGATATGGAAAAGCAAGGTAGCTAAAGAACACAGGAAGGAAGCTTAGAGCCAGACCTTGACCTGTTCTTACATGACTTAACCCCAATTAACTCACCGATTTCTTCTTCCAGAAGGAAGGGAAGAAGCCAGAGAGCCTGGATTTCAGTGCACGGAATGCATTGGCTTCAGTGAGGAAGAGCAGGGTGATGTATACAGGTCCTAAGACGGCCAGGGCTGTCAGATACTTTCCTATCCCCAGAGATTCCCAGGCATAGATGTTCTCTTGGACCACATATCCTTCTACTAATATGAAATAAGCAGATGTTAGCACACCGTTTTGGCGATTTTCAAAGGCAGTGCTCATCTTAAATATAGCAAGTAAATTCACAAAGTAGCCAATATTACCAGAGAAGCATCACTGTTAGCAATGCTTCTGCCATGTTAGCCATGCTTCCGCCACACCCTAGCAGAAGGTGAGCAAGAATGCCTTTGCTTGCTGCCTCTAACCTCTGGAAAAACAATGCAGTGAGCTGAGCTCGGTGGGTCACACCTGGAATTGCCAAGTCTTAGGAAGTTAAAGTAGAACTGCCACAAACATCAGACTAGCATGGGCTACATGCCGTTCTAGGGCGTCTTATGATGTTTGAGAGACTCTGTCTCGAAAACAACAAGGACAACAAAAACAAACCAACAAGACAAACATCCAAAACCTTGAGACTAAATAGGGTCATGAGCCTGTGTGTATGTGTGGGGGATTCACTGCTGTTATTCTGCTAAATGAATGTAGCAATCAAATGACTCCTCCACTCACTCAGTGCATTGCTCAGCCCTCGTCAGAGAGATGATAATTAGCACAGGAACCCATGCTCTGTATGTTTGCAAAGAGAAACTCTGGCGTGCTCAGCGCTAAGTGGGATGTCTGTGTGATACCTTCTTCTCAAGGCTCAATGATCTAAGCCAAAGAAGGGGCAGGAAGGTTGTAAGAGCTAGAGGTGGTTGGTAGATAATTTCAAAGAAACTGCATTTTCAAGACACAACAAGGAAGAGGCTGTGATAACCTGCACAAGATCTCCACAAGCTCAAGCCAGACAAAAATCCAAGCCCAGAGGGGAAGTGGGCACGAAGTTCCACCCCTCACCAGGAAGCCATTTGCCCTTGATAACTGTTGGTAGGAGGAAAATGAGTTTTCTTCAGTGGAGTAATACTGCATATCAACTACACTCCAGGGCAGGTTCCATGCCAACACAAACTGCAGCCTATTCTTGCTTGTTTTTTTTTTTTTTTTTTTTTTTGTTGGTTGGCTGGTTAGTTTGTTAGTTGGTTTAAGAGAAGAACCTGAAGTTCGGTGGGTAGAAAATGGAAGTTGGGGGGAGGGGAAAGAGTAAGAAGATTAAAATAGTTTATGAAATTCTCCGAGAATAAATAAAATCATTATTTAAAACAACAATAACAAGGGGGTTGTTCAAATGGCTCAGGGGTTATAGCACAGGTTGTTCTTCCATAGGACCCTGGTTTGGTTTCCAGCAGCCATGTGGTAGCTCAAAACTGTCTGTAATTCCAGTTCCAGGGGATCTGATGCCCTCTTCTGGATTCCGAGAGCACTGTAGGCACACAGACATACGTGCAGGCAAAACACCCATGAAACGGAAACTTGTAGCTCCTTTAGAAAGTTATGTCAGGTGTGCTGCTGAAGCAAACGCTCGAAGGAGTGTTTTCCTGAAGTGGACACCAGTAAAAAGATGTTTTACTAAAATAGACAGGTGAAGGAACGTTTCAATAAAGCAGACACAGGGAAAAGGATGTTTAACTAAAGCAGACTTGTGGAGAAACAGTTTGCTGAAACAGACACAGGTAAAAAGATGTTTTCCTAAAGCAAGCACATAAAAGGACGTGTAATAAAAGATTCTTCACTCACGACATGTGTCTGTTGGTTTGCATTACATGCATTGTTGAGCTCTGTTGTCATGACTCCACAGAGAGAAATGCATCAAAAAACTTCTCAAGAGGTTCCTGTGGCTTCTTGCTGCTTCTGAGGACTCAGGCCGATTGGCAGAGTGATGTCAGCTGAGACAGACTTCCATGGAATTTTGCTAAGACAGACTCGTGGTGAGGCAGGACCCATGGAGGACATGTGATGTTTGGAGGGTATAAATAAGACTCATCGGATGGTGACGGGCTGGGCTTGCATAGCAAGCTTTGCAGCGCTTCTTGGTCCTGCATCATCTTTGCTGAGAGAGGTACAGCTGAGAACTTCTCCTGCTGTCCCTGGTGGTCCTGCTGACTCGTGCTGACTCATGCTGCTGCTGCTGAGGGCCACCTGTCTCTCCTAGGCTGTGCCTCTGCTGATGATCCGTGTTTGCTGTCCCAACGCTGCTAAACTGGACTGCTGGTGTATCCATAAAGTACTTCCGAGTAGATCCAGCCACTGCTGGGTCCTATAAACTGAACTGCTGGTTTCCTGACAACACAGATGGGATTTGCTCCAAAAGTCAATTTCTAAACAGGTCAATTTCCCCCACATCCTAGTAATCTTTCTTTTCCACTACCTCTGGTAGGTGGTGAGTGAGAAGGGAGGTTAAAGCATTTAAGAACCATCATTTAAAGTAGATTTAAAAAATTTAAACACCAATACACATAAAATAAAATAAATGAAAAACAAGAAGACAACAAAAGGCTTTTCTCATTCTGTATTATATAAATACATATAATTTTTTGTCAATTTAAAATAAGAGAGCTTGAAAATGTAGCTCAGTGATAGATCATGCTTAGCATGGTTGAGCATTAATATTAATAAGAGACATTCCTATGCTGACATGACATCTATCTAAAGCACACAATGCTTCCATGTTTGATTGTTCTTGCAACTGAACTGGCCCCTCACGTAGAAACATTCCCGGAGACTTGCAGGTTAGCTCAGTGGCAAAGGACTCGTTTAGCATGCAGGAGACCCTAGAGGTTTCATCCAGTGCCATGACATCAAATCGAACAAAATATGATCTGTCTTAAATACTGTAAAGATGTGTATTTAGAAATTATACACTAAAATTATGTTCATGGAGGAAACAGAAGAGAATGGTGTAGGTATCGTTTCCATTTCCTTAAACATGGCTTAGCTTTGCTCATAGTTCTTTCATATCTTTTCTTAGATTTATTTATTTACTTTATGTATATGAGTACACTGTAGCTATAAAGATGGTTGTGAGCCTTCATGTGGTTGTTGGGAATTGATTTTTTTTTTTTTTTTTTTTTTTTTGGTTTTTCGAGACAGGGTTTCTCTGTATAGTCCTGGCTGTCCTGGAACTCACTTTGTAGACCAGGCTGGCCTCGACTCAGAAATCCGCCTGCCTCTGCCTCCCAAGTGCTGGGATTAAAGGCGTGCGCCACCACGCCTGGCTGAATTTTTTTTTTTTTTTAGGACCTCTGCTCAATCCAGTTGGCCGGGCTCACTCTGGTCAACTCCGCTTGCTCAGTCTCTGCTTGCTCTGGCCTAAAGATTTATTTATTATTATACATAAGTATACTGTAGCTGTCTTCAGACACACCAGAAGAGGGTGTCAGATCTCATTACGGGTGGTTGTGAGCCACCATGTGGTTGCTGGGATTTGACTTCAGGACCTTTGAAAGAGCTGTCAGTGCTCTTACCCGCTGAGCCATCTCACTAGCCCTTATCATTGTTCTTAAATGTGTTATAACTACTATTTACATAACATTTACATTGTATTAAGTGTTTTAAGAAATCTAGACATAATTTAAAGTTTGGGTGAGCAGATTATGGTGTAGATCAGTGGTAGAACAGTTGCATAAAATGCACAAGGCTCTGTATTAGATCCTGTGTCAGACACACACACAGAGAGACAGAGACAGAGAGAGATACAAAGAGAGAGAGACACAGAGAGGAAGATAGACAGAGAGGGGAGAGAGAGATAGATGGAGAGAGACAGAGACAGACAGAGAGAATGTGCAGCTATGCATAGCTTTTATGCACTTGCCATGCCTTTTCACAGGAAAGGGCGAATGCTGCAATGAATTTTAGTTTGCTGGGGTGGCACATGCCTGTAATAGGTAAATCTTTCCAAGTCCAAAGCTTGCCTGGTTTAAATAGTGAGTTCCTGAACAGCCAGGGATACATAGTGAGACTTTAAGCTAAGTGGTTGTGGCACAACCCATTAATCCCAGCACTCGGGGAGGCAGAGGAAGGGGTCGGGTATGTGTGTGTGTGGTGGGGGTGTCAATCTCTGAGTTCTAGTCCAGCCTGGTCTACAGAACGAGTTCCAGGGCAGCCAGGGTTACACAGAGAAATCATGTCTCAAAAAAAAAAAAAAACATAGGGACAAAAGAAAAAGAAAGAAAGGCCAAATTGTATTACACAAACCATATAAAGATAAAAATGTTCTCAGCAAATTTCACTCATTACTCACAAACATCATTGCAGTCAATATCACTCAAGTTCTTAGCACTGCAAAACTTTTTCAGCTCAAAGTTATAGTACAAGTTGGACAAGGCCATTCCCAGGCAATGTCCAGGAAGAATTAGGAAAATATGGTCCAAGGAGTCTGAGAGTTCCGTGTAACCAAGATCTGCAATGAGAACAGAAAGCACCAGTTTACTAACATAAGGGAAAGTGCCCTGTCATCTCTCTCCTCAGTCACTTCTGGAGTCCAGACGTCACCATCTCAGGCCTCCAGACCAGACCGTGGGGTCCTGACTCCTGGTGTTGACTCTCCCCACCTCTGTGCATTCAACTCTGTTTCTCTGTTTAGTTCCTTGGATCTGTCTACCACTTCCTTTGTCCAGAGAGCACACTGTATCTGAGAAAGTCAGAGGCAGCAGGCTCCAGCCGGGCTGTGTGAGCAGAGAGGAAGGGCCGAGGGGTGTGGGCTGGAGGCGAGCAGACCCAGACAGAACAGGGATGGGAGACAGCTCTACCTTCCCCTGTCCTGAAGATTGAGCCTAGGGACTTGCACATGCTAGGCAAGCATTCCACCATATCCCCGGCTCCAGAGCGTCATCCTGAAGTCAGACAAGGAGTATAAGGTCCCTTCCTCCATGGTTTATGGAGACTAAACTGTCATGAAGGGTCCCTTAGGAGAGAAGACAACTCCCCAAATCAGAGAAAAGGGAAATTGTAAATCAAATTTTAAATGAAAGTAAGGAGGACGGCTGGGGAGATGGCTCAGTAGTTAAGAACACTGGTTGTTCTTCCAGAGGACCTGGGTTCAAGTCTCAGCAACCACATGGTGGCTCACTGCAGTCTAATTCCTGTTCCAGGGAACCTGACACCCCTTTACTCCTTTCTGGCCTCACTTACCAGGCATGTAAGTGATGTACATCAGATATTCATGTAAACACTTATACACAAACCAATGTTTCTTAATCTTATGTATATGAATGTTTTGCCTGTATGCTGTATGTTGTATGTTTGTACATCCTGAAAGCTAGAAGAGGGCATTCAATCCCCTAGGATGGGAGTCACAGATATCCGTGAGCTGCCGTGTGGGTGGATGCTGGGAATAAAACTGGGTCCTCTCTGAGCCGGGTGTGGTGGCGCACGCCTTTAATCCCAACACTCGGGAGGCAGAGGCAGGCGGATTTCTGAGTTCGAGGCCAGCCTGGTCTACAAAGTGAGTTCCAGGACAGCCAGGGTTAGACAGAGAAACCCTGTCTCGAAAAACCAAAAAAAAAAAAAAAAACAAAAAACCAAAAAAACAAAAAAACTGAGTCCTCTTGAAGAACAGCCGGTGAGTGGTCTTAACTCCTGACCCAGCTCACCAAGCCCCACCCTCAAAATAAAAATTACTTTTAAAAATAAAGAAGAGGGGGCTGGTGAGATGGCTCAGCGGGTTAGAGCACCAGACTGTTCTTCCGAAGATGATGAGTTCAAATTCCAGCAACCACATGGTGGCTTACAACCATCCATAATGAGATCTGACGCCCTCCTCTGGTGCGTCTGAAGTCAGCTACAGCGTACTTATGAAGAATAATAAGAAATGAATCCTTGGACTGGAGAGACCAACCAGAGCAAGCGAGGCTATCCAGGGACGGCTGGAGCGAGTGGGGAAGGCCGGAGCTAGCGGAACGAGTGGGGCCAACCAGAGCAAGTGGAGCAGTTAGGAGCGAGCAGGGCACACCGGAGTGAGCAGGGCAGGCTGGAACAAGCGGGAGCCATATGGGGGCGGCCAGGAGCGAGTGGGGCAGGTCACAGCAAGCGGAGCCGGCGGGAGCAAGCGGGGTCGAGCAGAGCGAGCGGGGTTGACCGGAACAAGGGGAAAAAAATAATAATAAAAATAATTCTAAAAAAAAAATTAAAAAATAAAGAAGAATGTGGAAGGGAAGGAAAATCCACCTGAAGGGGTTGTGTGCTACATCCACTCCAGTAGCAACCCACGTGACAGGCTGAAAAGTCTAGGCATGGTCCCAGAGCAAAAAGCCTGGGACTTTATTCTCCTAGAATTGTGGCATCCTGTATAAAGAATGCTCCAACGTCCTTGATTTAGTTAGTAAACAGATCTGTGTGCTTTCCCCTAATATTGCTTCATTATAAGTGCTTCTAAGGATTCATATTTTAACATATAGCCAAGTTAGATCCTAGGCAGTCCTTGATCCAACCTTGAGCATGAATAGCTAAGTCACTGCCCTACACAGGAATACACCACTACCTAGGAATAAGGAAGTTTGCAACCTGAGAAGGAACCAGACTAGATACTTAGAACTATAGCTAGCTGAGTTACACCCAGATACAAGTATTTACAATGGCCTAGGGGGAAGGTGGACTACTACAAGGGCAAGAAGCCCTAGCCCCTGGCTCCTAAGTTTAAGCTGACCTCAGGTGGAATTGTTTTTGATCCCAGTGTTAACCTTGAATCTTATCCCAGTTGGTTCTTGCCAGTCCTTCCCCGCTTGTATTACTGTTTTGTTATCCTACTGGTGTGTCACCTAACCCCCCCCCCCCATTTTCTTCTGTATAAAAGTCTGATGCTCAGGCTGGTGAGATGGCTCAGTGGGTAAGAGCACCCGACTGCTCTTCCGAAGGTGATAAGTTCAAATCCCAGCAACCACATGGTGGCTCACAACCATCCGTAACGAGATCTGGCTCCCTCTTCTGGAGTGTCTGAAGACAGCTACAGTGTACTTACATATAATAAATAAAATAAATCTTTAAAAAAAAGAATCCTCAATTAAAAAAAAAAGTCTGATGCTCAATTTGACAAAATACACTCAGATATTACACACTCCCTTATGTGTCCTGTCTGTTTGTCACTCGCTGAATCTTTGCCCATTTCCTCAAGAGAACTTGACCCACGTAGGCAGGGGACCCAGAGGGCCTGTGGCAGTTGTGAGGTGTAAATGCAAAAGAAAAAGAGCATTGTGGGGCCAGGCGATGCCCAACAGTGAGGAGCCTTCTGCTCTTAGGACTGGAGTTTAGTTCCCAGCAACCATGCCAGACAGCTCACAAACAGGTCCCTACAGCTCCTGGGGATCTGATACTGAAAGATCCTGAGAAAATGTAACAGGCCTCAAAGACCCCGAAACTAGAAAGAGATTTCATTATTAGTAGAAAGCCTTTACATAGCTAAACATAATAGCCTGAACATTTCTTGAATCTGTGTGCTTGCCCCTACTGTTCTTTGAATGCATGTATTTGCCAACTGCTATAGCTCACTGCCAAGAGTTTGTGAGTTAGNTTTTTTGTGGGTGTGACAGCTGTGGCTGCTGGAGGAGAGATTCCTGCTCCCTGCAAAATGTCCATGTGATCCCTTACCTTTCTCACTGGTGATGGTGACAAGGAGCACAGGGCTGATGCTCAGGAAGGTGAGCATCACCACGAGCTTCACACACGCACTGCCAGGAGTGTTAAAGGAGAAGCTGACCGTGTACACCAGAGGGATGATAGCCCAGCCGTAGAGCATCATTATCAAGACCACCGCTGGGATGCTCTCGTGGTGTGCAAAAGCTTCTTCCTTATACCATAAAAACACCAACTTAAGAGAGAGGAGAGGGAAAAAAATTGGAAAAGTCAGTAAGCATCCTGAGTGCTAAGAATATAGTGAGTTCAGTTTTAACTTCTTTATGTATTTGTGGGGGATGGAGGCACGGGAGGACCATTCTCTAGGGTTGGTTCTTCCCACCATCTTTTATGATCCAGGGATTAAACTCAGGTCATAAAGTCTGTGACAAGTGCCTTTACTCACATGCCCATAAGCTCAGGTTTTAAAGCAAGGTGCTAACAAGTTTCACAGGCATTCGCTAATGAGAGATGCTGTCAGGGAGCTGCCCTGACTATCAGTCACAGAGCAGCACAGCAAAGGATGAGGAGATGCTTGTAAAACAGAACAGAGCAGGAAGTGATCCACTCTGCACAAAGTAATCAGGTTGATTCCACCACAACCAAAGACTTCAAGCCCGCTTCTCCAACTATCTACTTCGGAATGATACATACATGTCTCCAAAACATGGTCTCTCAGTGACTTGAGGCAGCAGCTCTGTGAGGACTACACAAACAGCACCGCACAAGCTACCCACTGCCTGAAGATATCAGAGCTAAATGAACTTGCCATTCCAGTCAGCCGGTTCTGGCTCAGCAGGTGGTTCTTTCCGGAGAAGTGTCCCCGTCCCCCCCCCCCCCAGGACAAGATGCCTGTACCGCTAGGTACTCACCACCAGCAGCAGAGTGGGAATGAGGAAAGAGATGAGGTCCCACAGCAGAGCTGAGAGCCAGAACACAGCCATGCTGACTCCACTCAAAAACTGGAGGCTCTTAGACTTAATGCTCTTCTCTCCGACCGTCAAGATGGAGAAGGAGCTTGACAGGAAAGCTATTCCAAAAAGAAAGTTGACAACAAGGTAGTGTCCTTTAGGGCCCCTGCAAAAGATAGGAAGCAACTGTGACTTGCAATGTAAGCACTTGAAATGAAAACGAGAGAAGCAGGCAGGAAAGCGAGAAGTCCTATATAGAAGCAGAAGCTTGAGGTGGGGAGAAGGGCAGTCTCACGCACTGGTACAGGATCGACTCTGAGACCTCGATGGCTGTCTGAGGCTGAGGATAGTTGGTTGTGGTAATTGAAGCATTGGCGCCAGAAAGCAACTTGAAGAGAAGATTGTCCACCAGAGTCAGGGCCAGGCCAGGGGAGTGGTAGGCCTGGTTGTTGAACAGCGCCTTCACTGTCGTATGGTTATTCACGTCTTCAAAAGAAGCTGCCACCACGTAAAGCTTATCAAAGCCCTCAGGAGCCTCCTTTGCCTTCTTCAGTAGGAAGTCCTCCACAGAACCTGAGAGGAAGCCAGAGGCACACTGGGCAGAGAGAATGCTGAGAAAACATGGCACCAGTCCCAGTGGCACACAGTACACTCATTATGGGCTTCCCCAGTCTTCTGCTCTTTCTGGGTACCCCATTACCAGCCTCACACAAACCCAAAGGCTGGCTTCCTCCTCTCCGGCTCTCTATTGAATTCCAGCCAATCTCCAAATCTCCATTTCTTAAGTCCTTTTGAATCCCAACTACCTTTTTCCTTTCTAACACCTCAACCACCCCATAATGGCTTCTGGGACCATGTGTTCCCAAACAAAACTCCACACCGTCTGTATGGTATCTGTATACTTGGTGTAGGAGGACATACCTAATACCTACCTACTTGCAGTGGTTCTGACTCTAGGCAAAGCCACACATCCACGTAGTATAAAATGCTCCTTCTCCTTTGCTTTTGTTGTCATTTGTTTTTGAGACAGAGGCTTACTATGTAGCCCAGGCTGGCCTGGAACTCACTCTATAGACCAGGCTGGCCTCAAACTCACAGAAGCAGATTGGCCTCCTCTGCCTCCCGAGTGCTAGAATTAAAAGTATGCACCACCTTGCCTGGCTTAGAAATCACTTTCTGTGTTATGGTTTGGAGGTAGTTTGTTCCCTACAGAAGCTATAGACAGGCAGTCCCCAGGGCAATCACACTAAAAGACGGTGAGAACTTTGTTGTGGATGACCGTGTGGGCTGGATGCTTCAGCCTTAAGGGTTATTATTGCTGTAGTAGGCGTGGGCTACTTCTCGTTGGAGGTGGTGAGTTCTAGCCATAGATTCAGCTTCCTCTTCCCTTCCTCCTGCTACCACATACAACTTGAAGCTCTCTTCAGAAGCCGAGCAGATGATACCTTACTCTTGACCCTCTCAACTCACCACACATTCCAGAACAAACCTGTACTTTCTTCTCTGTTGCATGTAAAACTAGTTAGTCACTCTCTGGATTCTTGGCCTCATGTCCTTACATTCATTCTTACTGCATCTATGACCTTAAGAGTCCTGTAAGCTTGCAGGTCCTCCTGTTGTTGGAATGCCTTACAAGTCCTGTAAGCTTGCAGGTCCTATTTGAAGGCCTTTGCTTATTTTTCCTTTTTCCACTACTCAGATGGCACCTGGAATCCTCTAAAGATGGCATGTGTCTGTTAGAATCGCTGCTACCATTCTGTAACCATCTATGAGTTGTGAGAGGTTCAGAAGTTCCCTGACAGCTGGTACTAATTCTGCTCAATATCATATTCCCAGTACACAATGCTGTATGTAATAGAACACCTACATATATATAAACTTTAAAGCTGAAAAAGACCTTTACTGATCTAAGCAACTAATGATGACTTTATTACAGACTGGACACCAACTATATATAATATTCATTGGAAAATTGCTTCTAAGGATACAGTAAAACAGAGTTATCCCAATTGATACACAGAAACAGGAGCTTTACTAAGCATAACATTTTAAGCCACCTTTCTGTAACTCTAACAAATATCTGAGATAATCAACTAGTAAAGAAAAAAAAAGATTTGTTTTAGCCAATAGTACAGTTCATGGTCAATTGACCCTGTTGCGTTGGGGTCTGTGGTAGAATATCATGTGTGAGACCCCAAAGTGTTTCCCCCTGAAATGTACAGCCCCTAAAAGCTACCCCAAAGCCTGTTTCCTGATCTCTAAGAATACAGCCAGTGAGAAGCTCTTTGTTAGCAAGATAACCCAGCTTGCCTGTCTGTGTCAGAGACCCAGAGATAACTCCAAGGACAGCTCACTCACTCTCTTTGATCCTTCAGCAAGGCTACCCCACCCCACCCCCCTGCCCAGAGAAGAGCTGTAATCTAACACCTCCCAACTCCTCCCAACTTCTCACTTTTTCCTTAAAAGCCCCCTAATGTTGAGGCTCCTGGTCAAACTCCCTAGCCCCTTGGGGTAAAAGGAGCTTCAGCTGGCTGATAATAAAAGTCCTCTTGCAGTTTGCATCAAGACCCTTTCTTTTTTTTTTTTTTTTTTTTTTTTTTTTTCGAGACAGGGTTTCTCTGTATAGCCCTGGCTGTCCTGGAACTCACTCTGTAGACCAGGTTGGCCTCGAACTCAGAAATCCACCTGCCTCTGCCTCCCGAGTGCTGGGATTAAAGGCCTGCGCCACCACACCCGGCTCAAGACCCTTTCTTGTGAGTGATTTGGGGTGTTGCCTTTCCAGAGTCAGAATGTGAGGGAGTCCTTGCATTTCTAAGTCTTTCACATGAAAGGGGTGTGGAAGTGCAAAGGAGTCTCCTCAATGATGGAAAATGGAAAAGGATCCAGAGGGCCAGGGATATAACCACCTGCTTTCAAGGATATGCTGCTGTTAGTGACCTGGGTCAGACCTTCCCCTGTGCTCAATTTCTTACAAGGCTCCACAACCTCTAGAAAGACACATAGGGTCTCACCTTTAGAAGCCAGAATCTAAATGACATTTTCCTGAGCCTTCCAGCTATTCAGTCTGATGTCAGAGAGCACTGTGTGGTTCAGAAAGCCACAACCTCCCCCGGGGGGGGGGGGGGGGGGGAGCAGGCTCACTTCCTGCTCAGGCCCCGTGCCCCGCTTCTTACCTTGAATACGCAAAGGAACATGTCCTGCGGCCACAAGCATTTTTACAAAGTTATCTGAAAGTTGAGGGTCCAGGTGGGAATTCTCAGCAATAAAAAATGGAACAATGGTCTGGCCATACATTTGTAAAGTCAGCTCCAGGGGCACGTTATCCAGTTTCCTTAATTTGAAGCTGAAAAAGGTGAGGCTTAACATAACAATCGCCAGCGGCAGCAGAACCTGCACAGAGAGTACCAGCATCCAGTTGCGCCGAGAATATGTGACCTTTTTCAAGAACATGGCGTAGAATTGTTGGCAGAGAAGACAGAACTGTAGTTGAAGAAGAAGGTAGGTGTGGTGTCAGCGCACTGATAAGAGCTGGGGGCGCTGAGGTGGCTTCTGCTCATGGCCACTCACAGCCCCTCACCTCAACTGTCCCAGAATCTGCCTTAGGTTAGGATGCTATGATGTCATCATTTTAACCTGTACTCAGAGGATGGGAACACCCCTGGGGAAGGAATCTAAGGAGCTTCAGACTCCAAATAGAAAAGATGCCATGTTTTCCTGCCTTAAAGACTTGTAAAAAACTAAATTTGGTGAGACTATGGAAGAAATGACACCATCAGTGGATGTTGTATTTAAAAAGAATTCTTAGGGGCTGGAGAGGTGGCTCGTTAGTTAATACCACTGATTGCTCTTCCAGAGGAACCAGATTCAGTTTCCAGCACCCACATGGTAAGTCACAGCTATATTAACTCCAGTTCCAGAGGATCTGATGACTTCTGACCTCCACGGGCACCAGGCACATGAGATACACAGACAAACATGCAGGCAAAACACTCATACACATACAACAGTCTTTAAAAAATTCTTGCAGGGTGACTGACACACAACTTTAATTCCAACACTCAGGAGGCAGAGGCAAGAGAATCTTGTGAGTTAGAGGTCATCCTGGTCTGTACAGAGAGTTCCAGGGCAGCCAGAGCTCCATAGTGAAACCTTAGTTCAAACAAAAACAAAACAAA
Organism: Mus minutoides; assembly: GCA_902729485.2. NCBI lineage: Eukaryota > Metazoa > Chordata > Mammalia > Rodentia > Muridae > Mus > Mus minutoides. The sequence continues at coordinate 3,856,795 of LR756420.1, read as the reverse complement.
AACAAAAAAACAACAAAAAAAAACAATCCAAGAAAACAAAAACAAAACCCTCTAGATGAGTATAACTTAATTTCAAAGTACTCTTTAGCTTTCAAGTTCCACCTCCACTCAGAGATAATTTGTATAAATAGGGGAACCCAAAAACATGTCTTTGTGGTAATGATAATCAAATCAAAATATGCACGTATAAGCCCAAAGGTCCTGGGAGCTAACACAGCCTGGGGTGGGAAGCTGTCTGGGTCAGTGCCACATGTGTTCACATGGCCTCTCTGAGGCGGCATGGGAGAGGACATGGGAGAGGGCCAGGTTCCACATTTACACAGCCTTTTGCCTAGGAGCCCCTGTGGAAAGAGGCCTCACGATCGGGTTTAAATCAGGCATTCTAAATTCCTGGATGAATAATCCACAGGCCACTGGAGGGCTCTGCCAACCATTGAGGTTTCCACTTCTGATGTGATGGACTCTTGCCTTCAGAGCTCTCCACAGGTCTGTGTTAACTCATCTGAGGGCAGACAGAGAAGGACTTTATGGGAAGCTCAGGGGAGGTGCCTTCAAAAGCACACCATGGCCACGTGGCACAGATAATGAGATAAATGATTGATCCAGAAAGAGATAAATGATAAATGATTGATCCAGAAAAAACAAAAAGAAAAACCCACACATGTCCTAGCTTTATGAATAATAATCCCCTTTACCATGTGGCTCAAGATTATGAAACAAG
>LR756420.1:3743520-3855974 GCA_902729485.2 Mus minutoides | reverse complement strand
ACCTAGACCTACTTCACAGTGCAATGATCATGTATTTTCACCAGTGTAAGTACTTCTTTCAGTCTCTTATCTGATGAAGAATGGACAAGACCCCTGCTAGGATGTTTTTGGATGCTGTTTTTCTATTGGATAATGACCGTTTGTGGTGGTTTGAATGAGAATGGCCTCCTTAGGCTCATATATTTGAATGCTTGGTTTTCAGAGGGTGGACTGCTTAGGAAGGATTAGGAGGTGTGGCCTTGTCAGAGGGATGTATGTATCCCACATGAGACCTAATCTCTCTCTCTCTCTCTCTTTCCCTCTTCCTCTCCCTCTCCCTCTCCCTCCCCCTCCCCTCCCCCCTCCTCCTCCCTCTCTTTGCCTACAGATCAGGATGTAAGTGTTCAGCTACTACTCTAGGGCTACCCTGATTGCTTCCCTGCCTCTATGTTTCCTGCCATGATGGAAATGGACTATTCCTTTAAAGCCTCCAATTAATTGCTTTCTTTTATAAGAGTGGCCTTGATCATGGTGTTTCATTACAGTAATGGTAACCCTGAGACACATTTGCCTTTGAACTAGAACAGGTTGTGTAATACTGCTGAAGCCTGATGGACCCATCCTTTCTTCTTAGTTTATTGACACAAGATCTCTATAGGTATCCCAAGCTGGCCATGAACTCAGAATCTGCCTGATTCAGTCTCCTGATCATTGGGATTACAGGCATGTATTACTAAACCCAGCTCCTTTTATTATTTATTTATTTATTTATTTATTTATTTATTTTGTTTGTTTTTTTGAGACAGGGTTTCTCTGCATAGCCCTGGCTGTCCTGGAACTCACTCTGTAGACCAGGCTGGCCTGGAACTCAGAAATCCACCTGCCTCTGCCTCCCAAGTGCTGGGATTAAAGGCGTGCGCCACCACGCCCGGCTCCCAGCTCCTTTTTTATTTTTATTTTTTTTGAGACAGAGTCTATGTATCCTTGACTAGATTCATAGTCCTGGAATAAACTGTGTAGACCAGGCTGGCCTTGAACTTACAGAGATCTGCCTGCTTCTGTCTCTGATTAAAGGTGTGCCCCGTTATGCCCAGCCTAAACACGACTCTTGATTGAATGATAGCATGACCCCATCAATTAAACCACATTTGTGTATTTGAAATATGCTACTTACACCCGTGTTTAGTCTCATTGGCTGTTCAGTGCTCACTGAAAAGATCCTTGAGTGGAGACATTTAATACTGTCAACAGGAATTCTGTGATGCCAGGGAAGAGGATGAAGAGAGTGTCGCTTCTCGGTTAAGACATTTGTGCTGGGATCAGCCAACTTACAAACTCTAAACCAAACCAAAATCATAAGCAAATACAAAGTCACAAGCCAGTTCATTCTGTTCAGGTCTAAACAATGAACTTCATAGGTTTGGAAAAATGGTAAGTTAGAATAAGATTAACGTTGGTGCCAAGAAGTGTGTCTAAGTTGTATAATGGGCCACATGATCATCCATTAGCACTGTGTTGACTCCCCCAACTCTGTTCCAAAGATCTTATGCAACACTTTCATGATTACATTTTGTTACTTTGTTTTGAAAACAATTACATGAAAATTAAAGCAAAATAATTATTAGTTAATTTTATGAGCAAAACTATAAAAGTCAAAAACAACAACAGCAGCAACAACAACAAAAAACAAAACAAAAAATAAAAAGAATTGTTAGGCCAAGCATGGTGGTACATACTGTTAATTCCAGAACCCAGGAGACTGAGGCAGGCAGATCTTTGTAAGTTTGAGGCAAGTCTGGTCTAAATAGTGAGGCCCAGGACAGCCATACATATAGACTCTGTCTCACCACTCTCCAAAAATATGTTTGTTGAATAATAATACCTTGAATATATAATTAATTTAACATAGCTAATATCCCATTAGATCAAAAGTACCATCCAGAGGCTTGACAGCCATTCGGCAGGACAATTAGGAAAAAGAGTTAAGCATTGGGTTATGTTTAAATGGATGATATTCAAGATCCCTTCCAATACTAGGTTATTTGGAGCTGTCAGTGCGTGTGTGTGTGTGTGTGTGTGTCTTGTGTATGTGTGTGCACAGATACTTTTGATGACAAAGAAAGATGACTGGTGTCTTCCTTTATTCATTTCCATCTTATCCCTTGAGACAGGGTCTTTCTCTCTCCGAACCTGACAATCTCTGGTTTTTGCTGGGCTGCCCAGGCGGCAAGCCCATCTTCATGCTTGCATGGCAAGGGCTCTTACCCACTTAAGCCTGCCTTCTGGTTTTATTTTTGCTTACCGTATAAACACTTCCTCCATAGTGGTGACAGATGTGGCAAAAGTAGAGATTCCCAGCTCTGTCTGTCTCAGTTCCAAGTCAGTGAATAAAGCCTCAAACCTAGATGGGAAATAAAGGTTTTAATAGTGTTCTTTTGTAAAAAAATATATATATATATTTATTTTATGTATATGAGTACACTGTAGCTGTCTTCAGACACACCCAGAAGAGGGCATCAGATCTCATTACAGATGGTTGTGAGCCACCATGTGGTTGCTGGGAATTGAAGTCAGAACCTCTGGAAGAGCAGCCAGTACTCTTAACCACTGAGCCATCTCTCCAGCCCAGGGGGAATAAAGGTTTTATTTCTGAAAGATGGAAGGTGAATCCTTTACCACCCTTAGCTTTCTAGAGCAGAGAAGACATGGGGTTTGTTGTCAAGATATCTGTTCAGATCTTAGTAAACTTGTAATAACATTTGTTTTGGAACGTTCCTATGGAGAGAAATGTAAACTATATCTAGTACAGAGGTGACATTTTGGTATTTTTGAGCCCCGGCATAAAAAGAAGTGACTGGCTTTCTCTCTCCCTTAGTTAGGGTTTCTATTCCTGCACAAAACATCATGACCAAGAAGCAAGTTGGGGAGAAAAGGGTTTATTCAGGTTATACTTCCACATTGCTGTTCATCACCAAAGGAAGTCAGGACTGGAGCTCAAGCAGGTCAGGAAGCAGGAGCTGATGCAGAAGCCATGGAGGGATGTTACTTACCAGCTTGCTTCCCCTGGCTTGCTCAGCTTGCTTTCTTATAGAACTCAGGACTACCAGTCCAGGGATGGCACCACCCACAATGGGCTCTCCCACCCTTGATCACTAATTGAGAAAATGCCTTATAGCTGGATCTTATTGAGGTATTTCCATACCTTTCTCTGTGATACCTCCAGCTTGTGTCAAGTTGACACACAAAACCAGCCAGTACAATTGACCCCCCCCCTTTTTTTTTCAGTCCCTCTTGGAGTACCTTTTCTTGGATTCTGCCTGCCATCCTAGGAGAAGCCAAAATCATCTGAGAGACAACCTAGTGGAGTACTGGATGCTGCAGTTAGCAGCTCTAGTTAAGAGTCCAGTTGTTAGCCAGCACTGTTTTTCCAGGTGTGAGAATGAGTCACCTTGGAAATTCTAGATCATTCTGGCCCCAGGAAAAAACTCAAGGTGGAGCAGAAGAACCGCAGCTCAGAGCAGCCAACATAGGAATCTTCTGGGGGCGGGGGTGGACAAGTGTGCAAGGGCTTGGGCTGAATCTCTAGGACAAAGGGGGAACATGAGAAACACTAAAATAGTTGCCAATTTAAGCCAGAATTTTTTGAGTTGAGTAATTCAGTAACCCAGTAATGTACAAGTGATCCAGAGGGCACTATGGCACTTTTTTTTTTTTTTTTAAACCTTCTAGATTCTAGAACATGTGTCATGTTTTGGGGGCAAGGACAGTGAGGTGAAGGCAGGAGAGGCTTCAAGAGAGGCCTCAGTGGAGGCAGGAGAAGAGTGAGGAGATTAGCATTTCCTGGCAGAAGGCTTGGTAGCACCTTCAGTTGTGTTATCAGGAAAGACTAAAAGGGTGTTTCAGCTGTGGCATGGCAGGGATAGTCTTCTGTTGTCTAAGAGCAGATGAATGAAGCTAGTATCCACCAGTTTGTATGGAAAAGAAATAATGTAAAAGACAGTCAACAGCCAGTGGATGAAGTGAAAGGCTGATTAAAACCTCTCTTATGGGGCTGGAGAGATGGTTCAGTGGTTAAGAGCACTAATGCTCTTCCAAAGGACCTGACTTCAATTCCCAGCAACTACATGGTGGCTCACAACCATTTGTAATGAGATCGGATGCCCTCTTCTGGTGTGTCTGAAGACAGCTACAGTATACTTACATATAATAAATAAATCTTTTTTGTTTGTTTGTTTTGTTTTTTGAGACAGTGTTTCTCTGTGTAGCCCTAGCTGTCCTGGAACTCACTCTGTAGACCAGGCTGGCCTCAAACTCAGAAATTCGAGTGCTGGGATTAAAGGCATGCACCACCACCGTCCAGCCCATCAATAAATCTTTAGACCATAGTGAGTAGAGGTCTGGTGCATCTGAAGACAATTACAGTGTACTTACATATGTAAAACCACTCTTATGAAGCAAAACCATCAATATGCATTCCCTGATCCTGAGAAAGCAGAAATATGAGACTCATGTCAACCTAGAATTTAGAATTTCTGAAGACTAGTGTATGGTATTTTCCTTTATTTCTCTTTTTGAATGATGCTGTCTTTTATGATCACCATTACATGCTCAGCTCATCTGGTGTATTTGGATCAGAAAACATCCCTCTCTAATTCACAAGTCTTCAAGAAGAGCCAATGAGTTGAACCCAAGAACTATACCATACATAGTTCAGATAATGAGGTCCCTAATCTTATACTGATCCTGTAATAGGACTATTTTGCATGCGGGCATGTGTAAAGGATGTGGATTTTTTGGCCATGGTGGGCCTGTGCTAATGACTCCAGTTCATACCTGGGTATGGTCTTCTTAGGAAGTGTGAATATCATTTCTTCTCCAATACTGGACTCCAAAATTGCATTCGGTATGTGGTGATAAATAACTTTAGAGAGCTTTGAGGTGTCGCAGAGAGGTGTTTTTATTATAGTCATATAATATTCTGCACCTGAAATACCATGTAAGAGACGATGAAACCGTCTTATTCTTTATCCCATTCTTCTTCGGTCATCACTTTCTGTACTTCAGAATGGAGAGATTTAGGGCAAAGAGAGGGGAACCTTGTAAGGTTTAAACTGTAATGACCTGGTTTTGCTCTTGTTTCGTAATCAGGAGATGGACTGGTAGCAAATCTAACAGTGCTAGGCAGTGAAAAGGGGTGGCAAACAGGGGTCTGCCTAGGTCCTTAGGAATTCTGAACAGAATGCTATACATTGTCAGGTACTCTGAGAGTAGTGGGTTGAGCACAGAGTCCAAAGGTGTGAGATTAAAGGCTGAGAAATGGGCTAGGAAGTATCTGTAAGGGTTTGTAGGGGCGCTGCTGACTAGGGTGCTAGCATGTGCTCAGAGAGAGAGAGAGAGAAAGAGAGAAATATTTTGAAATGAAGGCCAATTATAGTTTGCAGACGGGTTAGACCTGGGCTGTGAGAGAGGGGGGCCTTGGGATTTGTTTGGGGGTTGTTTGTTTCAATTTCATGGATTAGATTTTTTTTTTTAACCCCAAGAAAGGATAGACTAATTTGGTACCTGGATGAAGAGGCAAGAAACGGACAACTGAAAGATAAACAGGGTCTTCTCATCCTAAGTCTCAAAGTTACCTTTTACTTCATTTCTGCCTTGTTTTCCCAAGACCTTCCCCTAGACCAAGAGAACAGGAAATCCAGAGAAGCTTGCTCCCAGCCAAGATCAGGACCCTTCCCAAAGACACTGATCCTGACCCAGGCTGGAGGCTGTCTGGGCTCCCACTGCCCACTGCTCACCATATTTCTGCTTGAGGAACGATGGTGACCCGCAGCACTGGAGCTCCCCCTTGGCCAAGATGGCGATTCGGTCTCCCAGCAGGTCAGCTTCGTCCATGAAGTGAGTGGTCAGCAGGATGGTGCGGTCACTCTTCTGTTGCTGGAGAAGGTCCCAGATGGCCCTCCTGGAGGGGGAGTCCATGCCTGAGGTGGGCTCATCCAGAATCAATACCTGGAGGGCAGAGGTCCGAGCTGTGGGACCCTGTGCGGCCCTAGTTGTGGTTGTGATAAGCTGCTGTCACTACCCTGGGTTTGCCCTTGTGTGGGAGCCTGACTCAGCTGTATTGAGAGGCCAGGCCCCCTGCCCTATACCTTAGAGCCCGCTATGAGGGCGATGCCAATGGAGAGCTTGCGCTTCATGCCCCCACTCAGGAACTTGGACCTTGAGTTCCACTTGTCCTTCAGACTGAGGATGTGCAGCATCTCCTCTATTTTCTTGCGACAATCCTGAGGAGACAGACCTTTCAACTGAAAGGCAAGAAATGGAGGCTGTGAAGCAACTAATGCTGATGGAAGCTGAGCCTTCTAATCAAGACTTGGATTGCATAAAACCTGGGCAGGGCCGGGCGCGGTGGCGCACGCCTTTAGTCCCAGCACTCGGGAGGCAGAGGCAGGCGGATTTCTGAGTTCGAGGTCAGCCTGGTCTACAAAGTGAGTTCCAGAACAGCCAGGGCTACACAGAGAAACCCTGTCTCGGGAAAAAAAAAAATAGGCAGAAACATTCTTTTCAGGGAAAGGGACAGAGGAAGATATGAAGTATGTAAGTGAATAAATAAATGTGGGGAATGTAAATAAAATCTGTTCTTTCTATCTAAGGTTAAATGAGATAGATGAAAGAAGTCTCACCTTTAAAGAAATCTGTAAAGATGCAAAGAGACTGCCTAGCAAAAATTTCTCCTCCACATCAACACCAACCTCCCTGCCCCCTTCTCTGGTTTATTTTTAGACAAAGTCTCACAGTGTGGCTCTGGCAGGCCATACAGAACTCACTCAGTAGACCAGGCTGGCCTCGCACTCACAGAGATCTGTCTGCCTCTGGGTCCTTAGTGTTGGGATCAAAGCTGTGTGCCACTACTGCCTGGCAAATAAACACTTTTCTAAGGATCAAAGTATTTGCTCAAAGTTTCATCCTGTTATCAAAAGCTGCTTATGAGTGATGTCATTCTGAGTTAGCCAACTACATAAGAATGTGAGGCCAGCGTCTCACCAATCAGGCGGAGGCAGAGGCAGAGGCAGAGAGCTCCTACTGTGTATGTTTGATTGCTTGCCTTGACATGGTTATCCAACCTTCTGCAGCATTAGAACTTTCACCTTGTTGAAATACTTTGGGTTGGCTGGTCATGGTCTTAGACCCTCAGACCCATTTCTAACAGTAAATGACTTAAAAATAAGTGCATGGGTACATTAAAAAAATGTGTTAGGACTAAGTGGGATTTCTCAACATATGTTTTTTTAGAACTACTGTTTCATAGTAAAGAGTTTATGTGGCCTCTTTCGTCCCTGGTTCCTGGCATGGACTCTCTGAGGTTTATATGGGCTCTTTCCTCCCTGGTTCCTGGCATGGACTCTCTGAGGTTGGGGCTCCCCAGGTGACAGAGAACATTTTTGTTACCACCGGGTCTTCAAGTCATATTGTAGGTCACACAGACAAGGTGATCGTTTGGTGGTAGGGATTGAACCAGGGCCTCATACATATTAGGCCAGTGCTGTATCAACTAAGCTACCCCCCCACCCACAAGTTGGTATCTTTTTACACTGGCAATAAACAGTCTAAAAGAAAGAAAGAAAGAAAGAAAGAAAGAAAGAAAGAAAGAAAGAAAGAAAGAAAGAAAGAAAGAAAAAAAGAAAGGAAAAAAGAAAGGAAAAAAGAAAGGAAAAAAGAAAGGAAAAAGGAAAGGAAAAAGGAAAGAAAAGACTCTCTTTAGCTGAGCATGGTGGCACATACTTGTAATCCCAGCACTCAGGGCAGAAGGATCACTGCAAGTTGAAGGCCAGCACTAGTGTGCATAGCAAGTTCTAGGCTACCCAGAGCTACCCAGGAAGAATTTGTATAAAAGCAGAGACGCATCCTTCCCTCTTCTGACCTTGGATGGATATCACTGTTGTCAGAATCTCAGTTCTCCTCCGTTTCTGTACACCTGTCTTTATAGATCTACCTCAGTGCAGTATGGCCGTAGCTTTATAGTAAGTGCTGGGTTCAGAAGTGCGACTTCCTGACCCTGTTCTGGTCTTCAAGGCTATTTTGATTATTTTGACCTGTTTGTACTTCCAGGCAGGTTTTGGAACACAAATTTTGTCCATATGTACAATAAATATTTTAAGGGCTCTTTGAATGGTAATGGCATCATAACATTATTAATAATGTTCAACTTTCTAATCCTTTTTTTGTGTGTGGTTTTTCGAGACAGGGTTTCTCTGTATAGCCCTGGCTGGCCTGGAACTCACTCTGTAGACCAGGCTAGCCTCGAACTCAGAAATCTGCCTGCCTCTGCCTCCCAAGTGCTGGGATTAAAGGTGTGTGCCACCACACCAGGCCCTTCTTTCCTTTTTCAAAGTTAGACTTACCTAGTTTATGTGTGAGTGTTTTGCCTACACATATATCTAGCCCACATGCATGTTTGCTGCCCACAGAGGTCAAAAGAGAGAAGAGGGAGTCAGAGCTCCAGAACTGGGGCTGCGGAGGGTTGTGAACCACTGTGGGAGTACTGGGAACCCAACCCGGGCCCTCCGCAAGAACAAGTGCTCCTAATCATTGAGCATCTCTCCAGCGCCCAGAGACATTGCAGTGTGTATGTGTGTGTGTGTGTGTATGTGTGTGTGTCTCCTGTGTGTGCGTGTGAATGTGTGTGGCATGTGTGTGTGGCATGTGTGTATGTGTGCAGGTTTATAGCAAACAAGAAAACGTTTGTGTATCAGAATTTACTGTCAATAAATGGGAAATAAAAACAGTGAGTATGCTGGGCAGTGATTGCACACACCTTTAATCCCAGCACTCAGGAGGCAGAGGCAGGTGGATCTCTGAGTTCGAGGCCAGCCTGGTCTACAAAGTGAGTTCCAGGACAGCCAGGGCTATACAGAGAAAACCTGTCTCGAAAAACCAAACCAAACCAAACCAAAACAAAACAAAACAAACAGTGGGTAGTATTAGAGAACGTTTCTGCAGACTATATCTATTCATCAGGGGCTTAGTAGCCAGCATCTAATTAATGTCTCTCAAATAAATTACTAAAGGATAAACAACTCAACTAAAAAATAAAAAAGGATATATAGAGAGTTTCTCCAAAGAAGCACACAAATAGCTTCTAAGCTCCAAAGGACCCATCCTCTCATTTCTGTGAGACCAGAGAGTACTTGTAGTCAGGCCTCAAGTTTCAGTGAGACCCAGGGGCATTAAGGGAACAGGCCTTCTGCTCCAGAGAGCCCAGAGAGCACCTTGAGACTAGATTCCCGGCTCTCATAGGGGGATCTGCGAGCGGTATAAGGACAGGTCTCCAGTTCCAGTGGCCTTAGAGGTCAGTGCAACGTATGAGATTAAGCTCCAGGATGCACAGAATCCCCTGAAATATTGCGGCTCTGGTTCCATGATCCCTATGGTCAGTGTGAATGTGTGGTTTTGACATCTGAGGCTCACTGAAGGGCTTGGGGAGTCTATAATACTGCGGTCCTAGGTTACTTCGGGCCTTTGGCTCTAAACTTGGCTTCCAGAAAGTACACAGACTCCAGTGGGTCTGGTGTTTGATGTCCTTTTCCCAGAATTACAAGATGGCCAAGGTTTTGCCTCCACCTGGTTGTCTATGGCTTAGTGTACAGCCTGCCCTCAGTGCTACTGGCACACAGCCAAGATGCAACTGCTCCAGCAACTTCATTCAACACCAGCACCAAAACCCATGTAGGTAACCTTCTAGGAAGAGTCACAAAAATAAACCATCCAGACTAAGCTGGAAGAAGGGAAAGTCAAAACTCAGAGACAGCCAGACTCCCACAGGTGTATAAGACAAACAAAGAAAAACAAAGAATAAAATACAACCACCAGCCATAACCCATTCCCAATCAACCAGCCCCCCTGTAAGGGAACCTAAAACTACAGACATAGCTGAAATGTCCAAGAGGAAATTCAGTCTTACTTTTTTTTTTTGTTTTTTGTTTTGTTTTTTTGTTTTTCGAGACAGGGTTTCTCTATGTAGCCCTGGCTGTCCGGGAACTCACTTTGTAGACCAGGCTGGCCTCAAACTCAGAAATCTGCCTGCCTCTGCCTCCTGAGTGCTGGGATTAAAGGCGTGTGCCACCATGCCCGGCTCTAAAGTCTTACTTTTTAAGAGAATTAATGAGCAAACAGAAGATACACGCAAATGCACGGACTCAGGAACTCATACATGACCTTGACAATACCGACTCCCGCGTGAATGAGCTAGTCAGTAAACCGGAGGAAACGTTCAAAATGTGGAGAAAAATTCAGTAAAGAGACTGAAACATCAGAAAAAATAATAACTAGAATCGGGCAGTGGTGGTGCACGCCTTTAGTCCCAACACTTGGGAGGCAGAGGCAGGCAGATCTCTGTGAGTTGGAGGCCAATATGGTAACAATAAAACAAAGAGAAAGAAAGAAAGAAAGAAAGAAAGAAAGAAAGAAAGAAAGAAAGAAAGAAAGAGGTAGAGAACCAAATAGAGATATTTGAAATGAAGAAGATAGTCAATCAAATACAAATCCCAACAAATTCTACCAATAATATACCAGACCATATAACATATTATTCATACTCTATAAAAGGATAAATTTCTGTGATGGAGGGCCAAGTAGAGACAATAATAGCAACAGACAGATAAGGAATTAAGTCATTAAGGAGCACCAGTGAAATTTCCAAGCAATCTGGGATATATTCAAAAGGTCAAACATAATAATCCATGGTATAGAAGAAGTAACAGAGATAAAATCAAATGCACTAAACAGACTATTTAATGAAATTACAGCAGAAGACTTTCCAAACACAGAAGTAGACACCCAACCACAAGAGGTACAAAGAACGTTATGTAGACCTAACTAGAGAGGAAAGTCTCCACGACAGGTCCAAGTCAGGATGTCAAGAAGAACAAATAGTGGGTCTTCCTGCCCACCTCCCTGTCTCTGTGCTGGGATTTGGTCTGGACTGAGCTTGTGTTGGTCTGGTACATGCTGTCAGAATCACTACTCATTTATATGTACAACTCTCCTGCTCCAGGACAGACCTACTTCTAAGAAAGCAGAACAACACAGACTGGACCCTGTGGGGGAGTGGGGACAGGGAGCATGAAAAAACCTGACTGGACCCTGTGGGGGAGCGGGGACAGGGAACATGAAAAAACCTAAGAGGTGGGGAGGTAGGGAATTGAGGGTGGAAATGGGAGGAGGGAGTTGGGTAGTAAATATGATCAAAATACATGGAATGAAATTCTCAAAGACCTAATAAAAAAATATCACTAGGCATAGTAGTGTACACCATTCAGCTCAGCGTTCAGAAGGCAGAGAGAGGTAGGTGGATCTCTGTGACTTGAGTCCAGCCAGGTATACATAGCAAGTTCCAGGCCAGCCAAGTTCTACCTAGTGAAACTCTTGTATCAAAACAAACAGACCATACAAGAATGAGATGGCAAAATTTATGTGATGTGTATTTTTTTTCCCCTTGTTCCGGTAGACCCGCTTGCTCCAGCCGCCCCTGTACGGCCTCCCTCGCTCCAACCGGCCCTGCTCGCTCCACTCGGTCCCACTCGCTCCGATCGGCTCCGCATGCTCCGGACAGCCCTGCTCGCTCTGGTTGGTCTCTCCAGTCCAAGGATTTGTTTTTATTATTCTTCATCAGTACGCTGTAGCTGACTTCAGACGCACCAGAGGAGGGCGTCAGATCTCATTACGGGTGGTTGTAAGCCACCACGTGGTTGCTGGGATTTGAACTCATCACCTTCAGAAGAGCAGTCGGGTGCTCTTACCCGCTGAGCCATCTCACCAGCCCGTGATGTATATTTTATCTCAATAAAAACTTAAAAATTGGGGCTGGAGAGATGGCTCAGAAGTTAAGAGCACTGACTGCTCTTCCAGAAGTCCTGAGTTCAACTCCTAGCAACCACATGGTGGCTCACAGCCATCTATAATGAGATCTGATGCTCTCTTCTAGTGTGTCTGAAGACAGCAACTGTGTACTCAAATAAAATAAATAAATTAAAACAAAAAAACAAAAAAACTCAAGTCACTTCCATAGCTCATGCCCCAGCTTCAGTATTTTCAGTATTTTGGGCTGGCGAGATGGCTCAGCGGGTAAGAACACTGACTGCTCTTCCAAAGGTCCTAAGTTCAAATCCCAGCAACCACATGATGGCTCACAACCATCTATAATGAGATCTGATGCCCTCTTCTGGCATGTCTGAAGACAGCTACAGTGTACTTATGTATAATAATAAATAAATCTTTGGGCCAGAGCAAGCAGGGATTGAGCAAGCAGGGTTGACCGGAGTGAGCAGAGGTCCTAAAATTCAATTTCCAACAACCACATGAGTACAGCTACACTGTACTCATGTACATAAAATAAATAAATACATCTTTTTTAAAAAACTGAAAAATTGAATGCAAAAAAATTGATAAAGATTCTAGAAGTCTCTTTTGTCCTAATATTTGGTCTTTACTTTGATACTTGATTTTCTTTGCTACAGAGAGATCCTTAATTCCCTAGAATTATCTAAACGAATGGGGTGTCTTTTGTTCGAATGTGGTGATTCTCAGCACACCGTTGGGTAGCTTTAGGGTTGGGGCTGGTCATGAGAAAGACTAAGCCACGATTGGAACCTCTACTCCCTCTCCTCCAGGAAAACTTGATAACTAATCTATCATGCTTACATAATAAAAATTGTGTAAACATTTCTAAGCTTCTCCGTGTGGGGTTCCTGGGTTTATAAATGCTTCGAAGAGCTGGGTTTGCCTCCTAAGGAGAGTGGACGACTCACCCCTTCCCAAGGCCTTGCTGCATCTGCTTCATCTGAGTGTTCGCTGTAGTCATTATCTATCTATCTATCTATCTATCTATCTATCTATCTATCTCTGTAATGAACTAGTCACTATAAGTTTACATTCCCCCCAGTTTTGTGAGCAGTCACAGAAAATACTGAAGCTGGGGCATGAGCTATGGAAGTGACTTGAGTTTGCAAGTGGCATCTGAAGTGGGAGGCAGTCCTGTGGGAGTGGATGCTTGGGTTGATGGGGAGAGTTAGCCAGCTCCAGGTAGCATCAGGACTAAATTACAGGATACCCGGTCAGTGTATACAGAACTGGATCAGACAGGAAACTGCCTCCCCACATTTAGTGTCAGCATATGGAGAAACATATACATGATCCCTTAAAAAGACCCCACCCCACCCCAGACTAAAGCAGATGAAGCAGAGCGCTGTAGCCTCTCTTACCATTCCTACTAAGGATGGAAGCAGACCCACTGCCTCTCTTACCATTCCTAAGAGTGGATGCAGACCCACTGTTCACCAACTCACCTGACCATAGAAATAAAGGTGGTCAGTTACTGTAAAGTTATCAAATAAAATGTCATGCTGTGGGCACCAGCCCAGGCTCTTCCTAATTTGAACCATGTCTTTTGAAATTTCACATCCATGGATATATGCATGTCCTTTTGAAGGAGTAATGAGACCTAGAACCAAGCAGAGAAGACATCCTAAAGTCATTTTCAATCAGAGGCTGTAAGAGCAGGAAGGCCTAACCATCACTCTGGCTCCATCTCTTCTCCCACAGATCAGTCTTGTTCCACTTTGTCACCGTCGCTCAATCAGCAATACCCGAGGGATACTTGTTCTGCGTGTGACTGTGCTTGAGAATATGTGGGAAAGACTGGAGACAGAAACACTTCCTGCGTTTGAGCAATTCCAGTCTGGCTTAATGAATTCAGTTACATGGGTGTTTGCAAAGTAAATCACACTGCTGCAAGGATTATAGCAAATCTGCACACTTAGTAAATCTGGTGGGGAAAGCACTTTGGAATGTAAAATGTTTTGACATGTGGTCTGAGTGGTAGGTCTAACTTTATCCTCATTGACATTGAAATATTTATTTCCCGAATGAATGAATGAATGAATGAATGAAGTTACTAACAAATATATACCAGGATGCACCTTGACGGCCCGACTACCTACATTATTTTTTCTCTTTATTCTTTTTAGAATGACAAGGGCAACACGTTGTTATCACAAAAAAAAGTTCAGAAAAAAGAAGAAAAGGTGTAACCAGAGAAACAGGCTGGAGAGATGAGCCAGATATTAAGAGCATTTGTTCTCAGAGGACTAGAGTTCAGTTCCCCAAACCCACAAGGTGGTTTACAAAGTCAGTAACTCCACTTTCAGGGGATCTGACACCCTCTTCTGGCATCCTTGAACATCAGGCACATACATGCATTCAGGCAAAACATTTATATGCATTGACTAAAACAATAAATCTTAAAGTAGGTGGTAATGACCCATGCCTCTAATACCAGCACTCAGGCGGCAGAGGCAGGAGGATCTTTGTGAGTTCGAGGCCAGTCTGGTCTACAGAGGGAGTTCTAGGACAGCCAGGGCTACACAGAGAGAACCTGTCTCAAAACAAAACAAAACAAAACAAAACAAAACAATGCCACCACCACTGCCACCACCACCACCAACAACAACAACAACAAAATCGACTTAAAAAAAAAACAACAAATGATGTTTAATAAGTTCCACCATGGAAAGATAACTACTGTTAAATTTAGATATATAGCCTTACCTAGTTTTATACACATTTTATTTGTTATTTATGTTTGTTGTGGTAGAGATAGATTGAACCTAGGGTTTCACATAGGCCAGGTAAGAGCTTTACCAATGAGCTAGACTCTTAAACACCATATATTGTTTTTATACTAAAATTAAAAATATAAGTTGTTCTTTTAAAATAACATTTTCTTTTCTGTTTTGTGGGTTTCTAGTTGTTTGTTTGAGACGAAGTCTCTATGAATGCCAAGCTGCCCCATGCTTTGCCATATAACTCAGACTGGTCTAAAAGTTCTGACACAGACCAGGCTAGCCCTTCTTGGCATGCACTGAGATGCTCCATTTCACAGACTAGCCCTTCTCGGCATGCGCTAAGATGCTCCATTTCACTGCTTGCTGTTGGCCATCACGTGTTTGTTTTTAGTATTATGGTGTATTCAGGCTATTTGTCTACAAAAAAGTGTATCCTTTTTATTTTTATTTCTTTATTTTTTTGAGATGAAGTTTGATTGCATAGGCCAAACTTTTGACAGACTTTATAGCCATGTACTACTATGCATGGCTAGAAACACATCATTAAAAACACACATTTCTTTACGTGCCTCAGTTGTGTGCATAGCAGGGTGCATAAGACACGTGGAGGCAGAGAAAAGCTCGAGGGAGCCAGCTCTCTCCCTCCACCACAGAGGTTCTGGGGTTTGAACTTAAGCCTTCAGCCTACATGTGGCGCCACCTCACCAGCTCAGATCTGTAGAACTCCTCAGAGCTAAAACTGACCTCATGGTCACAGAGCATGGCCTGTTTAGTTATCCAGCCCGCCTGTGCCCTTCCCAGGAAATCTCTGTGTGAGGTTTACTGTACAGTGTGACCCTGTGGTGTCCTTGGCACCTGACTGCCAGGATCCCTTTCCCTTCAGAGCTGTCACACTTACACTGGGGATATCTCCCCCCCTGCTTGGTCCCCCTGTACCTCCCTCCCACAGCTGTAATAACTCCAGTACACACATAAGATGGTTCACAACTAGCTGTGATTTCAGCTCCAAGAGATCCAACACCTTCCCTGGCCACTGTGGTGAGTGTTAACACATATCTGGTGAATGTTGAAGTCAGAGGTCAACCTCAAGTGTCATTCCCTGGGAACTGTATCGAGAGAGCTCACTCTCAGGGACTGGAGGCTTGGCTGACTGGGTTAGGCTGGTTCAGAGAGCCCCAGGGGTTCACCTGTCTCTTCCTCCCTTCGCAGTACTGGGATTGCAGTGGGCACTGAACTAAGTCATTGTCTTGTGTGGCAAGCTCCCTAACGTGGGGAACTGAGACTATGAGGAGGGAGGGCCTCTACAGTTATGCAGAGTATGTTTTCAGCTAACAAGAGAGCAGAGCCGGAACTCAAAAATGCCCAGCTGCCTTTAAAAGTCAGTGTGTTCTCTGGAGCACGACATCTTGGAGCCCTAGAATGCTGCAACTGGGGCAGCACGCACGCGCGCATATACACACACACACACACACACACACACTCATATTCCCACACATGCTCACACACACAAGTACACGCATGTTCACACACACACACACACACACACACACACACTCGTATTCCCACACATGCTCACACACACAAGTACATGCATGTTCATACACACAAGTACACACACACACACACACACACACACACATACACATGCATTCATAACAGCACCCCTCTCCAGTCCTCTATTTGTGGGAGAGCTGCATCACAGGCATCGAACCCAGTGCTGGGAAAGTACTAAGTCATTCATTTGGACCCCCGGCTTTTTAAAAATTAACAAACTTCTCCCGTTATAGGGAAATCCACAAAACTGGCCTCAGTGTGAAAGTCCACGGTGAGGTAGGTGTGTTTGGCTAGCAACCACTGCTACTTTCCCCTAGGCTTCCATATCAGAGACAACCACAGTGGAAGAGCAATATCAGGACCACGTCCAGAGGCCGGATGGATCGCTTAGAGGTTAAGAACACATACTGTTCTTATAGAGCACTGAAATGCAAGCTCTAGCTCACAACCACCTATAACTCCAGTTCCAGTAGATCAGATGTCCTCTCTGGCCCCTGCAGACAACTGAACTCACATGTACATGCTTATAGACAGGCATACATATAATTAAAAATAAATCACCTTTTGAAGGTGACAAGGTGTAGGAGCTGGGGGAGATAGCTGGTAAAGGGTTTGCCATGCAGGCATGAGGACTCAGCACCCATGTAATCGCAGCTCTGGGGAGGCAGAGGCAGAGGCAAGCAGATGCCCAGGGCTCCATAGCCAGCCGCCCGAGGCTAATCAGCAGGCCTCAGGTCCCCATGGGCAAGCCTGCTTCACAGAGCAAGGTGTACAGCTCTGAAGAATGACACTCGAAGCTGACCTCTGGTTTCCACCCACACACCCACAGCCGCATGCACTGCATGCACACCCAAGGATAAAAGGTGACACTACTCTAGAGTAATTATAGAAAGCATTTGTGCAGGGTAATAGTGGTGGCACATGCCTTCAATCCCAGCACTCGGGAGGCAGAGGCAGGTGGATTTCTGAGTTCAAGGCCAGCCTGGTCTACAAAGTGAGTTCCAGGACAGCCGGGGCTACACAGAGAACCTGCCTCTAAAAAACAAAACAAAACAAAACAATAACAGCAACAGCAACGAAACAAAGAAAAAGTCTTCATGTAAATTTATAACAGAGAATGTAAATAACTTCAGAGAAAAACGAAAACTTGATGAAATAGAAAACAATACATAACAATACATAAAGTTTGGAATTTTTCTGACATATTCACACACACACACACACACACACACACACACACAGAGAGAGAGAGAGAGAGAGAGAGAGAGAGAGAGTATCCTAGCACTTGTTACTTGAGGCTAGCCTGGGCTACACAATAGATTCTTTCTGCAAAAAATTATGGCCTTGGAAGCCTTTTGCTAGCCAATGTCCTGGGGAAGCAGCTGGATTCTACTTTTCTACTAAGTATCCGCAGATCTCATGAATATCATTATGTGTTTCCTAGCAGCATCTTTTTCACTAAGCCAGAGTTAATTTTTTTTGGGGGGGGGGTATGGTCTATAATTTTGTTAGAAATCTGTGATAGAGCTTCTACAATCTTGCACTCACATTGGGCATTCACCAGTATTTACAGTTCAGCCTTCCAGTCAATGAAATCTACATGTAATCTCTGTGCAAACACACTGTTCCAGCTCTGTGGGTCCGGAAGTAAACAGGGCATAAGATGGGATGGCGAGACAGAGAATTCACATACACATACAAATGAAATGCAGAAATCCTGTCCTCAAAACAAGGGACTGTAATAGGGAAGCCTGTGAGAGGAAATAGATTTCCTCAACAATCTATCCCTAGTACATGTTGGAGCACTTCTGGGTATATGCCCAGGAGTGGTATAGCTGGGTCCTCAGGTAGTACTACGTTCAGTTTTCTGAGGAACCACCAAACTGATTTCCAGAGTGGTTATAAACCAACCAGACGCCCAGAGCTCCCAGTGACGAAGCCATCAACCAAGGAGCACACATGGCTCCAGCTGCATATATAGCAGAGCATGGCCTTGTCATGCATCAATGGGAGGAGAGGTCCTTGGTCCTATGAAGGCTCGATAGATGCCCCAGGTGGGAGTGGGTGGGAGGGTGGAGGAACACCCTCATAAAAGCAGGGGGAGGGAGGATGGGGTAGGGGGGTTCCAGAAAGGGGGGGGAACCCGGTAAGGGGATAACATTTGAAATGTAAATAAAGAAAACATTCAATAAAAAAACAAAAACAAAAAAACAAAAACAAAAACCAATCTAGTCCCTGAGTTGCCTACTTGACACTTAGCCTATGGGCACAGCTGGACTTCTTTTCCAGCAGTGAGAACTTCACACACACTGGGAGAGGATTCTCTTAGCCTAACACATTAGGGACAGCCTGTATTTAAAGAGGTCTACCCCTCTAGAAATGCCTGCACCTCTGTTTAGGAAATTGTGGGGCTCAGTTGCAGTGTGACACACACAAAACCCACCCACTGTATGTGTTAGTCAACACTTGGCTTTCAGTCCTGATAGCAGAGGTGTGTGGCCAAGAGGGCCTCCCACCAATTGTCCGTAAATCCTGCTATTCTTCAAGTATCTTTACACTTATTTACTAAGAGACTTACAGCTGCGGGACTGAGCTGCTAACAGCTTCCTAGCCCTGTGCTACTCTGTGTGTAAGAACCTGTTGATTTCTGGAGCTCCGTCAAAGCTGAATATTCACCCCTTTGGTTTTGTGCAGAGCTTTATACATGTTAAACCTCCAATAAATGTTTCTTGAGTAAGTTTTCAAATTTCATAGGGTATCATTTCAGCTGACAGAATGTGAAATAATTATTTCAACATAAAAATTAGTCTGAAATGGGTATTTTAGGACAAGTCACAGATGCCATCCTAAAAGTACCTGTGGTGATCAAATCCAAAGATGTTTTCGTTGAGAGATTTCAGTTGTTGAGAGATTAGCAGTGTCTTATATCGAACAGGAAAGTCCTATCTAGAAAGAAACTAAGCATTGTTCATGCCGCAGTGAACGGGGTGTAGCTCTGTGGGCTGACTGAAAGACACAGAGATTTCCTTTTCTGCGTGTAGTTATGAACTGTAAGCATATACAACCAGATACCACAAAGATGGTACAATTAACAATAAACCAACCGGGCAGTGGTGGCGCCTGCCTTTAATCCCAGCACTCGGGAGGCAGAGGCAGGTGGATCTCTGAGTTTGAGGCCAGCCTGGTCTACAGAGTGAGTTCCAGGACAGCCAGGGCTACACAGAGAAACCCTGTCTTGAAAAACCAAACCAAACCAAACCAAACCAAACCAAACCAAACCAAACCAAACCAAACTAACATAAAACAATACACCATGTTTAAAACGTCAATGAAATTTAGCAGAGAAGTCCAAAATCTAGATCTGTGCGACCATTTGTTAAGAGCTTTCTCAGCAGAGCTGACCCATACCAGTACCTGTCAGAACAGAGCAGACGGTGGTTTTCCCTGCTCCATTGTGTCCCAGAAGAACAGTGATCTGCCCCTTGTACAGGTTCATGCTCAGATCTTTGATGGCTGTACGTTTACTCCTTCCCGTATAGAACACCTGTAGGAAAGTCAGGGCATGACTGGCAGGAGCATACCACAAAGAGGCAGTGCTGAAGAGTCCATCAAGCAGGGAGGGGGCTGGAGAGATGGCGCAGCATTAAAAGTTCATATAGCTCTTGTAGAGGACCCAAGTTTGATTCCAAGTATCCACATTGGCCGGTCTAGCCTCCTGTCCCTCTAGTTCCAGGGTATCTGAGGCCTCTGGCCTCTGTGGCACCTGCACTCATGTGCACATGCCCCATCCCCAACTTCCCCACATGCGTGCTCCTAATTAAAAATAAAAATCATTTTGAAAATGCAGGTCATTAATGGGTATCCAAACTGCAACCCTTGCAGGGGAGTCCTTCCTCTCATAACTCTACAGCCTTGAGCTACTGGGGAGCCTGCCTGGGAACCCCTTCTCCTGTCTTGAAACAGTATTAGGAAACCTGAACCAAAGGCCTAGGAGCACAAGGTAGGAAGGCTTGTGGCATGAATGGAGTTCTTCTCTCCACTCATAAGTGGACCTTCCCCTTTCACTCAGCTCAGTCTCTGAGAAAGGGCGCCCTGGTCCTTCGGTAGGGGGCGTGCAAGCGAGGAGCATCGAAGTCTTCTGATTCCAGCTCATTTATTATTTAAGAAATTCATGCTTTAAGTGTAAGGAAAGAGGGGCTGGAGAGATAGTAAGTGTGGCCTTGTTGGAGGAAGTATGTCACAGTGGAGGGCGGGCTTTAAGGTCTCACATATGTTCAAGTCTGGCCAGTGTAACACAGTCTACTTCTGCTGCCTGTGGACCAAGGTGCAGAACTCTCTTCTCCTGCACCATGCCTGCCTGCATGCTGCCATGCTTCCTGCCATGATGATAATGGACTAAACCTCTGAGAGTGTAAACCAGCCCCAATTAAATGTTGTTCTTTATAAGAGTTGCCTTGGTCATGGTGTCTCCTCACAGTAATAGAACTAAGACAGTGGCTTACAACCATCTATAATGGGATCCAATACCCTCCTCTGGTCCTGCAGCAAGCACTCATATAAATAAAATATGTAAGTAAATGAACTTTCAAAAGAAGAGTAAGGAAGAAAACAAAAACCATCGATAATGCCATACCAGAGATGGCGTTGCGCTTCAGTGTCTGATTCAGACTATATCTGTCCCATCTAATCGCATCCGGGCTGGACGTTGGAAATGGAATTCAGACACTGTTGGCCACTGGGATTGGGCTGGACTTGGGGTATGGAATTCACTGTGGGTCACTGGGACTTAGATGTCTCTTGTTATAGGCCATCCGATGATGCCCGGAAAGGGGTATTACAGAAGGAGTTTGCTCACTCCTTATACCTATTTGGTCTCCACAGTCTTGTCCTCTGACTTCAGCCTCCTTTTCAGCAGGGGTGCTGTGTGGCCCAACTGTGAACAAGGACGACAGGCAGTCAGCTACAAGCAAGTGGAGGGAAGGGGGGCAAAGGGAAGGAAAGGCACGCCAGGGGAGCGTTCGAACACCACCCGGCCGGCCTCCTGCCACCAATGAGTGGCCCCAGCCTTCTGCAGTCCTAAAAGCTCATGGTAGGGATGGTCCAGGGAGAAGCAATGATTATATCTGTCACAGTTAGAAAGAGCAGAGCGCTGGCTCTGCTGATTGGCTGAAACCATGCAGACCCATCTGCCCCAAGACTGCGTATTATGAAGAGAGAGCCAGAGCCAGTAGAAGAGAGTGAGACAACAGGAGAGAAGGCACAGGAGAGCTAAGGAGGTTCCTAACTACTAATTTTACAGAGGACCTGGACCCATTTCCTGGGTGTCCTGGGCTAGGACATGGTCCACTTGTCCCCAGGTAGAAGGCAACACAAGGCTGAGTGGTTTGTTTATTTGCTTATTTATTTACATGTATAAAAATACATATTTCTAAAATTTTACTTATTTAATGCATGAGTGCTCTACTGCATAAACATCTGCCATCTGAAGAGGGCATCAGATCCCCTATAGATGGCTGTGAGTCACCATGTGGTTGCTTGGAATTGAACTCAGGACCTCTGAAAGAACAGTCAGTGATCTTAATGGCTGAGCCATCTCTCCAGTCCTGTTTTGTTGTTTTTTGTTTGCTTTGTTTTTGTTTTTATTTTTGTTTTCTGAGACAGCTTTAACTACATATCCTTGACTGCCTTGAATTCCCTATGTAGACCAGGCAGACCTCAAACTTACAGAGATCCATGTGCCTCTGCCTACTAAGTGCTGGGATTGAAGGCTTGTGCCACCATATCCAGCCAAGTTAGAGTTTTAAGGTCATAATACCAAAGATCAGAGTGTCCCTCTGCTTTCTTTGATAGTTGAAGAACAGAGATTTCAGACAGCCACACTCTGTAGACACAGTAAGCACTGAGACTATACCTGTTGCAGAAATCCTTAGTAAACAGGGTTCTGTGTGAAGCAAGCCTCTGCAAGCACCTAATGAACAGCAGCTTCCTGCTCCTGGGTTTGGAAGCTAACAGGGAGATCTGGTTTACATTTTGATTTGGTGGATACAAGTCATCCATCAAACGGCTGCACTTCTGGCCTATCTCCAGTGGAGGTGCTTGGTACTGGAGGTTGAGAAGATGCTGTTTCTGAAAAAACCTGATCAACAGGCCTTCCATTTAACTTCACGACAGGAAACGGGGCATTTCAAGTTGTGTTTCTAAGTTTTGAGAACAGGGTCACATAAGGAGAGCCAGATGCAGATACTTACATACAACCAGTGGACAGAAGCTGGGGACCCCTGTGGATGAATTAGGGAAAGGCTGGAAGAAGCTGAGGAAGAGCTCATAGGAAGAACAGAAATCTCAACTAATCTCTCAGACACTGAGCCACCAACCAGGCAGCAGACACCAGCTGAGGACTGCCTGGTCTGGCCTCAGCGAGAGAAGAAGCACCTAACCCTCGAGAGAGTTAAGGCCCTGGGGGTGGGGGTGGAGGACTCATGGGGTGAGAGTGGGGGGGTGGGGATGTCCTCTTGGAGAGGGTTGGGAGAGAAGAATGGGATGGACTGTCAGAGGGTGGACGGGGAGGAGAATCACAACTGGACTGTAAAAAAAAGACTGGATGATGATATGATGATGATACCAAACCAAACCAAACCAAACCAAACCAAACCAAACCAAAAAAAAAAAAAACCTCTCTGACTTACACAGAGAAGCTTGTAAGCACGGTTTGAATAAAACACAAGCTTTGAGGATTGTTTCTCAAGTCCTATAGAGGAGGTTAGAAAGCCGATACCTTATACAGATGTTGGATTTCAATTGTGTTCATCTGATTTGTTGGCTCATCCTGCATGAAATCCCCTTTTGACGGTTTCTCAGGATCCCCAATATTCAAAAGTGGCGGTATTGCTGGAACGGGCTTCTGCACGAGAAGTTAACTTTCACACTAATTGTTCATGTGATCTTTCTCTTCTGGGAAATGCATTTTGGTGAATTAGACCCCTGCCCCATAGGCAGTTTATTTGCTGAACCAAATATTTCATGGCACCTGGAGAAATTAACCAGTGCACTGATGGATTCACTCCAGGTCGCCTGCAGTTCAGCCTACAATCCCTGGCAAGCCCTCAGAGAGGAGCTAAGAAAACAGCTGTATTGGGGGCTGGTGAGATGGCTCAGCAGGTAAGAGCACCCGACTGCTCTTCCGAAGGTGATAAGTTCAAATCCCAGCAACCACATGGTGGCTCACAACCATCCGTAACGAGATCTGGCTCCCTCTTCTGGAGTGTCTGAAGACAGCTACAGTGTACTTACATATAATAAATAAAATAAATCTTTAAAAAAAAAAAAAAANAAAAAAAAAAAAAGAAAAAAAAAGAAACCAGCTGTATTTCCAGCTTCTTGACTCCACTTGGAAAGCCACCTCACCAGTAGTCTTGGGGGAGAGACCTGGATGGGGATGCTGTTTCTCCATACCCTCAGAAAGAAGGCAGAGCAGATGCTGCAGAGGGTCCTCACTAGGCCATAGGCAAACATCCCCAGGCCACCATGCAAGGCTAAGCTAGCACAAGAAGCTTATATTTGTAAGAAAAGTAGTCTGTGGATTTCTGGGGTTGTCTAGAAAAGCTGTGGCATTGCTATTGACACACTGGCGTGATCACAGAGGCCTCAGTGGAGAAACAGGGTGTGGGAACTCTAGCAAGTTGGGTTCTGATGTTAGCAAGGGGGGTGAGTTCTGTGGGATAATGCAGGGCCTGGTATTCAACAGGCACACACTGGACGAGATGATCCTCCCTGTCTCATCCTCGAGTCCAGTGCATCAGATGTGGGGTAGGTTCAGAGAAACTGAGACTCACTGGTAATTATGCTCTGCTGCCAACCACAGGGTGATAGTTAGGTGAATTGAGGGTAGAGACTTACTGGTCTTAATTAGTACATTATTGGGAGACCGAGGAATGCAGATGTCAGATATATATATTTAAAAAAAGTAACATATGTCTCTAAAATAGCAGAATCAGAACTTACCTTGGCAAAGATGTACCAAGACTGAGGTATTCCAAACTTTCCTGGGAAGAGATACTCCACCAGAAAGGCTATCAGACAGTACAGAAAGGAGTCCAGCAAGAGCATCCCCAGCACCTGAGCGAAGCTGAAGGCTCCCCAGACACTGCCTATGTTCCTCCACTGGATGCCTGTGCCTGTTCCAAAGAAGTAGACAGTGGCTATCTGCTCAGTCTACAAGATTCAGCAGTTCTAATCTAGAGATAGGGGTTAGGGGAGCCCTGGAGAGCTGAAGTCTTCACTCCACACTGGAAAGGCAATGGAGTTGGGTTCTGATGTTAGCAAAGAATGGCAGCAGCAGCAGCAGCAGCAGCAGCAGCAGCAGCAGCAGCAGCAGCAATGCACTCACCAACAGGGTGGGAGGGTAAGGGGACAAGGCACCTCCATTTTCCTCAAATGTCATTGAACTGAGGCTACTGCTAGAGTGTGCTCCCCACTCAAGGGGGGAGAGGTCCTTCCTTCTGCAACTAATCCTCCCAAGAACCACCCCCAAGAATATATCCAAAAACATGTTTCTTAGTTGATGCTAGCACCAACAAAGTTTATAAGCAATACTAACCAATACTAACCAATAGCAATACTAACAAAGGTTTTAAAAATATCTATTGTAGTAGTACTAGGGATTGGACCAATGGACTCACACACGATAGGCAAGCTCTTACCAGTGAACTATATTCCTAGTCCTTCCCTTTTTGTTTAATAGACAAGGTCTAAGTTTCTGAGGCTGACCATGAACTCTCATTCCTCCTGCTTCAGCCTCCCTAGTAGCTGGGATTGCTGGCATATGCCACCATGCCCAATTAATGGAGAATTTTTAAATTTCCATTTTCATCCTTTTACTCAGTTGCATGGATGTGGTGTGACTGTGTGTGTATGTGTGCATGTGTACCATGGCATATGTATGGAGGTCAGAAGACAGCAGGAAGGAGGTCAAATCTCTCCTTCCTTCTACCGTACAGACTCTGGGCATCAGACATGAAGGTAAGCAGCTTTAACCACTAAGCCATCTCACAGCCCTTTCAAGGTTTCATTATATCACCACTATTGATATATTAGGTTTTGTTTTGTTTTGTTTTGTTTTTTTAGTGTTGAATAGAGTTTATTCAGGGCACGGGGAGGGGAGTCAAGAGGGTAGTAGAGGCAGAGAAAGGAAGACACACACACACACACACACACACACACACACACACACACACACACACACACAAGAAGTAGAAGCCGGTCATGAGCACGTGGAAAGAGAGGGGGGAGGGGAATGGGGAGAGAGCGGAACAGGAAGGCAAGAGCAAGAGAGAACAAGAGAGCATGCTAGTATCTTTTATAAAGAAATGTAGTGGGGCTGGAGAGATGGATCTGCAGCTAAGAGCACTGGCTGCTTTTCCAGAGGTCCGTGGTTTGGTTCCTGACACCTATATGTGTATTAGCATATTGTTTTTCCCCTGAAGTGACAGGTGTTTTTGCCTCATTAATCTAAATTACAGGAGCAAGTTTCTAATGATGTGAGTGAGTTCCTTAAACATTCTGAACATAAGCCGCTTGCCGGCTCAATGTGATATATGTGTCTTCTCTCACTCTAACCTGACTTTCCCTTTTTCTTACGCATCTTAATTTCAATGTTGATATTTTATTATTTTTCTCTGTGGGGCTAACAAAGAATAAACTGAAACCTTAAAAACTTCTAGGACAATCAGAGCTGTGTACTTTCAAGGCTGATCTTCTCAGGTATCTGCTACAGTGATGGTAAGCAAACTGTGTTAAAGGTTTGGACCCATGGAGATGCTATTGGGAGTTGGCAGAAACTTTAACAGGTGGAGCTTAGCAGGAGGTGGAGCTTAGCAGGAGGTGGAGCTTAGCAGGAGGTGGGGCTTAGCAGGAGGTGGGGCTTAGTAGGAGGTGGAGCTTAGTGGGGTGGGGCTTAGCAGGCGGTATTTAGGTTATGGGGGGAGTGTTCTAAGAGAATATGAGACTTGGATAATTTTGTTTTCTGGTTCCCTTCCTGGTAACTTGCTGTGCTGTGTACTTCTCTCATGAAGTGCTGAATATCCAGAGTTCCAACATCAGGAGGCCACCGAATCTTTGACTAGAATCTACAGATTTGTAAATCAAAACAAGCCTTTCTCATTACAAGTTAATTATTTCAGTTATTTCATCATGATAACATAAGGCTGATTAATACCGTTCCCTAGAGAAACCTGTAAAAGAGGAGACACCACAAGCAATAAGACTAATGCATATGAAAACTACATGATCAATACAGTTTAAAACCTTTTCTGAGCTTCTAATCATAACGTTATTATTTTATATCTATAGAATTGTACAAGTGTATAATTTCTTAGTCATTTTTCCAAACAAAGCTACTCTGTTGCCCAAGCTTGCCTGGATGGAATTCCTGGGCTCCAGTAATCTTCCTGCGTTAGCCTTCCAAATAGCTGGGGCTACAGGCCCAGGCCAACATGTTTGGGTCCAATTTCCTTCCTTTGAAATATTTTAGTTTCCCTCCCCATATGCATGTCTATGCTGTAAGGTTTTGTTTGTTTGCTTGCTTTTGTTTTAGCTTTTTCAAGACAGGGTTTCTCTATGTAACCTGGCTGTCCTAAAACTCACTGGACCAGACTGGCCTCAAACCCAGAGATCAGCCTCCCAAGTGCTGGGATTAACATGTGACAGCACTGCCCAGTTTATGCTGTAAGGTTTGTGAAGCACACCCTATATCTCTTTAGCATCCCACATTATAATGTAATATAATGTAATGTAATGTAAATGCTCAGAACATTAAATGAAATAAACATGTCAATTATGTGTATTTGGAAATGGAGGACAGCCTTGTCCATTGCAAAGTATGTAGGCAGCCTAAATAGAGTTTGAGAAAGATGAATCTTACCTTCTGCTTCAAACAGAGATATGAACCGGATTCCCGTTGCCATGGCAACATTGGAGAAGAGGCAAGAGAGTATCTTTTGGGTGTAAGTCCTCTGGTGGTAACTGAAAGTGATGTACATGTAGGGAAGGTAAGTGAGGAAGAAGACAGTGCCACCCATCACAGTTCCGACGTGGGCTGCAGATTCAGAGGGGAGAGGAAGGCTCATCAATAAGTTACTTTGACAGAAAACTTGTTTCCTGCCAAGAGAAAAAAACTATCTCTGTGATAGGTTCAGCGTTTCAGAAACGAAGCCATCTCTTTTTATACTTGCACTCTTACTAGTGAAGGATGAAAACACAGTATTTTTAAAAGTGAAAGTTGCTGGGTATGGTAGCACACGCCTTTAATCCCAGCATTCAGGAGGCACAGGCAGGCAGATCTCTGTGAGTCTGAGGCCAGTCTGGTTTACAGGGTAAGTTCCAGGACAGCCAGGGCTTTACAGAGAAACCCTATCAGGAAAAAACAAAAACAGGGCTGGAGAGATGGCTCAGTGGCTAAGAGTACTGTGGTGGCGCATGCCTTTGATCCCAGCACTTTGATCCCAGGAGGCAGAGGCAGGTGGATTTCTGAGTTCGAGGCCAGCCTGGTCTACAAAGTGAGTTCCAGGACAGCCAGGGCTATACAGAGAAACCCTGTCTTGAGACTCCCCCCTCCCCGAAAAAAAAAGTACCCAGATTTACAATCAGTCAATTTGTGTGTATGATGTGTGGTCAATTTGTGTGTATGATGTGTGTAGCTCTCGAGGTGAATTCTTTTGAAGATCGACTTCCAGTTATTCCAGCATCCTTTGCTGAAAAGACGCCATTGTCAAAAGCCAGTCAATTACCAGTGTTAGTTACATGATCTACCAGTGTTAGGTTACATGATCTAACAGTGTCAGGTTACATGATCTACCAGTGTTAGTTACATGATCTACCAGTGTTAGTTACATGATCTACCAATGTTAGGTTACATGATCTACCAGTGTTAGTTACATGATCTACCAGTGTTAGTTACATGATCTACCAGTGTTAGGTTACATGATCTACCAGTGTCAGGTTACATGATCTACCAGTGTTAGTTACATGATCTACCAGTGTTAGATTACATGATCTACCAGTGTCAGGTTACATGATCTACCAGTGTTAGTTACATGATCTACCCGTGTTAGTTACATGATCTATTTTTGCTTTTATTTGTCCCTTGCCCCCTATTTTGCTTCCTTCCGACTATGGCTTGTGTTTCCAACATCATTGGTCACCTTTGATTTCTAAATGTCTGCTTATTTACTGTGCTTCAGCATGCATGTCAGGTTTCCACCTTGTGAACTCTCCAGTCCCAGTTGCAGGCATCCTTCCACGACTATTTTCTAAGTTCCCTGACTTGACTAGTGTGAGACCCCAAAGTGTTTCCCCCTGAAATGTACAGCCCCTGAATGCTCCCCCAAGGCCTGTTTCTCGATCTCTAAGAATACAACCAGTGAAAAGTTCTTTGTTAGCAAGACCCAGCCTGACTGTCTGTGTCAGAGACCCAGAGATAACTCGAAGGACAGCTCACTCCCTCTCTTTGTTCCTTCAGCAAGGCTACCCCACCCCACTGCCCAGAGAAGAACTGTAGCCTAACTCCTCCCAACTTCTCACTTTTTCCTTAAAAGCCCCCTACTGTTGCTGCTCTGGGTCAAACTCCCCAGCCCCTCCGGGTGAAAGGAGCTCGTCCTCAGCTAGCTGATAATAAAAATCCTCTTGCAGTTTGCAACAAGACCGGTTCTCCTGAGTGATTTGGGGTGTCGCCTTTCCAGAGTCAGAATGTGAGAAATTCCTTGCGATTTCTAAGTCTTTCACTAGCACCCTCCTGTGCTGGCTATAAAGCCATGGAGGGACAGTGGAATTCAAAGTTAGAACCAGGAGGTAACATTTAGACCCACATAACTTTCACAGTCCTTCTCCATCTTGGCAGGGCCAGTATTTTCCAGGAATCACATATTGGAGGGAGCTATTTGATATAAAAACGTGCAAATATAAATGATAAGCTTCTGGCCTCATTTGTATCACATTTCTTCCTGGTTCTTATAAACACTCCCTTGGGGGGGCTGCTGAGCTCATTTTCTCTTACTTTTTTTTTCCAATTTTTTTATTAGATATTTTCTTAATTTACATTTCAAATGCTATTCCGAAAGTCCCCTCCCCCCTCCCCCCTCCCTGCTCCCCTGTCCACCCACTCCCACTTCTTGGCCCTGGCGTTCCCCTGTATTGGGACATATAAAGATTGCAGTACCAAGGGGCCTCTTCTGCTACATATGGAGCTAGAGACACGAGTTCTGGGGGTTCTGGTTAGTTCATATTGTTGATCCTCTTCTAGGGTTGCAGACCCCTTCAGCTCCCTTCAGCTCCTGGGAGTCTCTAGCTTCTCCATTGTGGGCCCTGTGTTCCATCTTATAGATGATTATGAGCATCCACTTCTGTTTTCTCTTACTTTTACCTTTTTTTGGTATAATGCACATTCCTTATATAATGTATACGTATGTGTGTGTGTTATATACATATGTATCATCATGTGTTCTAACAAGGCTTTAATAGGGAATAGAATTCTCCCACTGCTAAGATAACAATATAAGAGAAAACTTGGCAATGGAGGAGTAATAAATACCTTTGCTGTAAGTCATGGAAATGGCAGACAGAGCATTCAAAGAAAAGTCACTAACATCCATCGACAGAAAATGACATCAGTACTTAGAGAAAATGACATCAGTTCTCACCTCTTTGGAAGAATGTGCTCATCATGAATGCAAAGAAAATTGTGGAGATGGCAAAACACATTAGAAAAATAAATATCAGGGTAGGGTTACTGTTCCTGAACACAGCCACTCTGTTTATCTACAAAACAACCACACAAGTGAAGAAAATGTGAGATACCCATAAAACACTGTAGAAAAGATTGTTTTTAATTTAGAATTATACATAGTTTTTTTAAGGCAGACATCTGATCTACCATGTTATCATTTATAAATTATGTTCTGAATATTTTTCAGGGAAAAATAAGTTTGGATTTAGTTTTTGACCTAATGTGAATATTTTTTTCTCTTGGGGGGGGGGTGTTTCTCGGGTATTGCACTAAAAGCCTTCTATACCCTTGTCATGTGTTCTACCACTGAGCAACACTGCCAGCGTAAATTTGTTTCATTTGTTTGTCCACTTTCACTAGGACAGATAGCTTCAGTGTTCCTGTTGTTACTTTGTGTCTTCTGTTTTAATGCCCTCTGGTTATTTCTTCTGTCTGAAATATTTTCCTGTTTAGTCTGGGTTTTCTTGCCTTCCTTTCACCACACTGATACAACCACAGTTTAGGAGATAAGTTTTTATACATCCAAGTACTGGATTGGTAAATGTCCCCAGGCAAATGTTAGTATCAAACTCTATTGACACCATTAAAAAAAAAAAAATATGGTGGCCTGGCATGGTGGTGGACACCTTTAATCCCAGCACTTGGGAGGCAGAGGCAGGCAGATTTCTGAGTTTGAGGCCATCCTGGTCTACAGAGTGAGTTCCAGGCCGCCAGGGTTACACAGAAAAACCCTGCCTCGAAAAAAACAAACAAACAAACAAACAAACAAAAAACCCATGGTGACACTGAAGTAAAATAATGTTAGCAAGTATTTTCAACTATTGTACAGTGTGAATTTTATATTTTCAAGCCTGCGGAGAGTAATTTGTGAGCCTCAAGTCCCTAAATGCTAGATTAGGTTTGGCAGTACAAGTATTTTGGAGATAAAGTTGAGGGTTAACATAAATTCAAGATCATTCTGGTCTGTAGAGTGAATTCCATGCCAGCCAGGGCTCCATAGTGAGCCTCTGTCTCAAAAGAAAAAAGAAAAAGGGGGGCAGGAAAGGAGAAGATGGAAGAGGGTGAAGAATGCTTAATTCCCCAGAGTTACACATTCATCAATAACTGTATCACCCACCCCACACCCTATCCTTTCCTACCCATTCATGGCTCACCACATTCTAAAGAACAAAGCATACCTTTGTGCAAAAAAGAACGGTCATAACAGAAACAGTAATTAAGACAGAAATGAAAAACGTGATGAACCAAGCAATCCAGTGCAGCCAGCTCTCCACGCCCATCAAACACATATATTCCTAGAAAAGCAAGAGAGCCTTGGGTTAGACTAAGGGGACTAGTTACCAGTGCAGTTGCATGTCTTAGGGTCTCTAGTCTGAGAGTCTGTCACTGCAATCCAGCAGATTCAGGTGACAGGCTGTGTGTGCCTGGACTCTATCAGCGACTAAGGCTGATGGAGACTGATCTAACTAAATGGTGAAGTAATAGGACAGGTACTGACACTTGGCTTAACTATGGCAGAGTTGGCACTATATGAACCTCCTTTAAACTTAAAAACACCTGCTGAGAGAATTTTAAAGTAGAAACATAGGCCGGAGAGATGGCTCAGCAGTTAAGAGCACTGACTGCTCTTCCAGAGGTCCTGAGTTCAATTCCCAGCAACCACATGGTGGCTCACAACCATCTGTGAAGGGATCTGATGCCCTCTTCTGGTGTGTCTGGAAACAGCTACAGTGTACTCATATATAAATAAAGTAGAAACATGGGGAGATTAGACTTTAAAGCAGAGTAGAGTAGTCCATGCCTATAATCAAAGGATTTGGGAGACAGAGGTATAAAAATCTGTCAGGAGCACAAGGGCCTTCTGGTCTATATAGCCTGTGCTGGACCAATCAGGGGTTCTATATTGAGATCTTGTCTCAAAAACAAAGCAAAACAAAACAAAGAACAGTTTGGAGTTTATTCTCAGGGCCACATACTTACAGGAGAGATTCAGTAAATAAGTATATTTACCAGTGAAGTTTTAGGCATGTGCCATTATGCCTAACTTCTACAGTGTTAACATTCATATGAAAAGGAGATTTGAGCAGCAGAGAAGAAAAACACGACCAACGTTAGACACTTTAAACCCAGGTTTCTACACAAGTTTGTTGTTGAAGTAACAAAAAGGGAAGATGGGATTTCATCACACAGCAGAAGCTATATGTGTATTAGCCATATATCAGAAGCTCCTGGGGGGTTTCCATGAGGATAAAGTTGGAGAGAGCATCTACTTGCTGGCCATCGTACCACTGCTATCCATCCCTACAGAAAGGAGGCTTCTGATATCTCATGGCATGAGAGCAGAATAGATGCACCCTCTAGGCAGTGTTGAGATGCAACTTACAAGCAGACCAGGGAAACAGCTCTCTAGCCACAGACACCGCCAATGAGGCCAAGAAAAACCCAAGGAGAAACTACCAGGCTATTTTAATAATCGGTCATAAGAATCAATAAAAAGAGAAGAAAATTAGGGCTAGAGAGGTGGCTCCCACTTCCTACTTACTTCTTCAGCACAACTGACGTTGCTCTGTAGCTTGAGTTAGCCAGCCATTGCTGAACCACCAACAGTCACTGCCTGGTTCTGGTGGCATCTTGTAGGCTACTCTGTGCTCTGTGACATAGACTTCCAGAGCGGTAGAAGAACGAGGTTCTTCCCCGTAGGGTATTTGATTACTGGCTGCTCTTCCAGAGGTCCTGAGTTCAACTCCCAGCAACCACACGGTGGCTCACAACTATCTATCACTGTAGTCCCAAGGGATCCGATACCCCTTTCTGGTGTGCAGGTGTACACGCAGACAAAAACATCCATGTACATAAAATACATGAATTAACAAATTATTTTAAAAAGAGAAAAAAGTATAAAGTGAGAGGATTTTAGCCAGGTGTACTTTTAGAACCTGGGAGGCAGAAGCAAAAGGATCATGAGTCCACGGTCAGCTGGAAACACAGTGGGCTCAGGATATTCACTGCTGGCCTCAGAAGGACACCACGTCTAAGAAATGAAAACCTAAGCAGGAAAAAGAAGTAATGGAAGTTGTGTGACCAGAAGAGAACAGAATGTGAGCAGTGCCAACAGTCTTGGGACCAACTCAGAGGTCACAAAAGCCTGTCTTAGGTTGTGTTTTCCCTGAAGATGCTTCCAAATGGCCTTCCCACCGATGGGAGTGAGTTAATTGTGGATAAAAGTTCCCTGTATGAGAACATTTTCTTCATACCTGCTTTGTTAGCAGCGGGGTGCTGCTGACCTACTAAGACTTACTAGGCTGGAAAGCAACATGTGTGATATCAAGAGCCGGTACTCCCTCCTACAGATCTGAAAGTGCTCTTCATTTGCACCTGAGAGGTGAGGTAGACGCTCCTCCCACCTGCCCAGGCCTTGGTCCTA
The DNA here is from genome assembly GCA_902729485.2 of Mus minutoides. NCBI lineage: Eukaryota > Metazoa > Chordata > Mammalia > Rodentia > Muridae > Mus > Mus minutoides. The sequence continues at coordinate 3,822,622 of LR756420.1, read as the reverse complement.
TTCAGGACATTTCAACAGTGGCCTCCCCAGAGCCATGCACTTGAGGACACAGTTACCTTCTGTTTCCTCTCCTTCTCCAACAAAATGGAATTGGTGATTATGAGCTCAACAGAGATGAAGCTGAGCATGAGGAGCAGAGGGAACTCATTCTGAAGGATCACTAAGAATGGGTCCTGGATATGGGGCCCAAACGGGAATCTCTGCACCAAGATGTGAAGATTCTTGAACATGTTAAGTGCTGCTTTCGGGGCATGGTGCCGCATAATCGCCTTGTCTACGGCATGCTGTATGGCCAGGAAGCCTTCTTTGTTGTAGCCTATAAGAAAACAGAATATCAAGTGTAAGAAAGTAAAGATTGAAGACTGAAAAGACTGAAAATTCAGGTGGCTCCTGGCTAGTCATTAAGACAGAAGACAGAAGATGTTAGCAGAGACCTCATCAAACAGCATGGAGAAGCTGGGCATGGTGGCGCACACCTTTAATCCCAGCACTTGGGAGGCAGAAGCAGGTGGATTTCTGAGTTCAAGGCCAAGCCTTGTCTACAGAGTGAGTTCCAGTACAGCCAGGGCTACACAGAGAAACCCTGTCTTAAAAACAAAAACCAACAACAACAAAAATACCAGCATGGAGGACAGAGAAGGGCCACTCTGGAGGGCCAGGGAATGAAGCAATGATCAGAAAAATTCTGGGAAAAAAGACAAGGCATGTTCTATACAAGAATCTTCCAAGGTAGAGAGCACCTTGTCCCTTCGCACTCTGGCTCTGTGGACAGAGCACCGTTCTATGGTATTTATTATCCAGTATATACAGGATGATTAAACTCAATGCCTTTGAAAGACACAGACTTCCTGATTGTGCTGACTGCTGCATAAAGAAAGGATTACATTCTTGTATTTCGCTGGTAAGCTACAAGCATTGTCCTTATCATAAGCAGCCCTCTTTTCAACAGTGTAGTAGTGTTCCAGCTTTCAATAAAAATGATTGCACGGCAAGGGTCCCCAGAATGATATCTGCTCTAGTTCCAAGCAAGGGCAAGCAGCCTTCAGGTAGGGGGGCTATTATCCCTGTAATAGAGATGACCACTATGTCCCATTGTCTAGACATGGGCAAACCTCCAGATCTGTCAAACTGAAAAAGGGAAGGACAAACTGATGGTTATTAATAACCTGGACAACATCCTGGCTAATGTTATGTACTCTTGTTTGTTTTGTAGGAGTGTTTTCAGTAAACAATTATAGGATATTTTCTGGAATCAGGGTAAGAACTTGAGTACCTAGACTTGGGTTCCAGTTTGGCATGCAGGCCCAAGGTTTCAAGACAATTGTGCGGTCATCCTATAGTGAGGTATTGACAATACCTCAGTTTTGGAAGAATAGTTAGTAGCTTAACTGGTGTCCATGTTTAACCTCTCACAAATAGGGAATCCAAGAAACCTAAAATGAACTGGAGAGCTTGCATCCTTCATGTGAGACTTGGCTCCTGGGCCCTCACTCAGGAATCATTTGCTCTGTGCGAAGGAAAGGGCCTTTCCGTGGTGTGCTGAGACTTCTCCACAAGTCTGGAGGTGTCAGAGAGGGGGCTGCGGACTGTCATGGAGTGGCCGGGTCCAGGAAACTGGGAGCCAAGTGGGGACGTCTAAACTGTTAAATACAGTTATGTTCCTTTCCACAGCAGACAAGATGGCAGAAAGCAGTCACTAAGGAAGACTCTCCTTTACTCACAGTGCAAAGTTTCAGAAAACCAGCAGAGCTTCCTACAGAGAATGCTGAGTCACAAGCCAGCTTCAGAGTCCTGGGTTATCCTGTAAGACTTAGGAGCTTCTAGGAATGACTTACCTCCTGAGTTTAAGGCTACCTGCGTATCCTTAGCAAAATAGGGAGGGGAAGTGCCCTTTCTCAGGAAATGAGAAAGATGTTCCCAGAGACCCCATCAAACACCAGGGAGGACAGACAGAGACCCCATCAAACACCATGGAGGACAGACAGAGACCCCATCAAACACCATGGAGGACAGACAGAGACCTCATCAAACACCATGGAGGACAGACAGAGACCCCATCAAACACCATGGAGGACAGACAGAGACCCCATCAAACACCATGGAGGACAGACAGAGACCCCATCAAACACCAGGGAGGACAGACAGAGACCCCATCAAACACCATGGAGGACAGACAGAGACCCCATCAAACACCATGGAGGACAGACAGAGACCCCATCAAACACCAGGGAGGACAGACAGAGACCCCATCAAACACCATGGAGGACAGACAGAGACCCCATCAAACACCAGGGAGGACAGACAGAGACCCCATCAAACACCATGGAGGACAGACAGAGACCCCATCAAACACCATGGAGGACAGACAGAGACCTCATCAAACACCATGGAGGACAGACAGAGAGGGGCCTCTGGAGGGCCGGGGAATGAAGCAAAGATCAGAAAACAAATTCTGTCGGGGGATTTTGGTTTTGTTTTGTTTGTTTGTTTTCATTTTTCGAGGCAGGGTTTCTCTGTGTAGCCCTGACTGTCCTGGAATTTACTTTGTAGACCAGGCTGGCCTTGAACTCAGAAATCCGCCTGCCTCTGCCTCCCAAGTGCTTGGATTAAAGGCATGTGCCACCACTACCCAGCAGAAAACAAATTTTGGCAGAAAAGACAAGGCGTGTTCTATACAAGGATCTTGCAAGGTAGAGAGCATCTTCTCCCTTCGCACTCTGGCTCTGTGGTATTTATTATCCAGTACATACAGGATGTTTGTATCTTTCTTGTTTCCTGAGAAAGGGCATTTCCCCTCCCTATTTGGCTAAGGATAAGCAGGTAGCCTTAAACTCAGGTGAGGCATCCCTAGAAGTCCTATGTGTATTCCCTCCTCCAGAGGAAACGAAGGAGTGGGGATTGGCATAGCCAGCTAGGACCATGAGATCTCAGGGAAGAAGCTGCTGCTATTCCCCGCAATCCCAGATGTGGGTGGGCAAGGTGGATAGAATTAGAACCAAAGAGAGAACTAAAGATTCAGAAAGAGCAAGTAAAATCAAATGAAGCCTTAGCCAAGGCAGAGGTCAAGCAGGGTCAGGCAGGGGCCATGTGTTCAGAGCTCCCATCCCCAACTGCTGCCACTGTCCCCATGTGTGTGGAAGATATAGGCCCACTTTTAGTGTTGTCCCTGAAGAACACTAAACCTTGTTTTTGAGACAGGGTCTCTTATTGGGACTGGGCATTAATGATTAGGCTAGGCTGACCAGGGAGCCCGAGGAATCAGCTGGTCTATGCCTCCCATTGCTGAGATTATAAACGTGATGTCACACCCAGCTTTTCACAGGAGTCCTGGAGACTCGGCTCAGGTTCTCAGCTTGTGGAGCGGTACTACACCAGCTAGACCATCTCCCTAGCCCCAAGTTCAGGAATTCTGGAGGCAGAGCCTAGAGATATTGCTCAAAGCAGGAGCAGAATCTTTAAAATGACTCAGGCAGGTGGAGAGGGAGGCCTGCAGCAGTGCGTATAGCCGATGTTCCTCCATCATCAAATTTAAGGGAAAGTAGAAATTACAAGAAGTGTATTTAGTGGGTAGTGAATGAGGCATGTTAAACACAGATAAATGTGTTAAGGCCTAGGGAGAATGTTAAAGCCTAGGTAACTGCTACCTGGCTAGCCTGCCATTTTGTGCTGTTACTAATATTATAAGGAAACCATCTCATATTTTTTTTCTGCTGTTTAATGCTCAAGTGACTGCATATTCTGTTCTGTTCTGTGCTTTGGGAAACCAATCACAAGAGAAGTCAGTAGACCTGCTTTGTATGGTGAGCCGTGATAAGCTTAGACTGGAACCAACCACAGAGCAGCCCTTCCTGTACTTGTATGAGCTTTTATGGTGTTTGCTTTTAAAAGCTGCCGCTGGGATGGACCCCAAGATAAGAGAGACACCTGCACCTATTTGGAATAAGATTTCCATTTTTCGTTGGGGTCAAGTAAAGTTTAAGTTCTCAAGACCTCCCTGGGAACTGATATCCTCCTTGGCAGAAAGAGACATGTATGAGGGTATAATGGTTTGTATGTGCTCGGCCCAGGGAGTGGCACTAATAGAAGGTGTGGCCCTGTTGGAGTAGATGTGTCACTGTGAGTGTGGGCTTTAAGACCTTCATCCTAACTGCCTGGAAGACAGTATTCTGCTAGCAGCCTTCTTCCTGCACCATGCCTGCCTGGATGCTGCCATGTTCCCCCTCTTGATGATAATGAACTGAACCTCTGAACCTGTAACCCAGCCCCAATTAAATGTTGTTCTTGTCTGTAAAGCCCTAAGACAGTGACATCCTGGTTGGTAAATTAAGACCTGAATGTTAGAAAATGCACGCCTTTGGTCCCAGCACTCGGGAGGCAGAGGCAGGCAAATTTCTGAGTTCGAGGCTAGCCTGGTCTACAGAGTGAGTTCCAGGACAGCGAGGGCTACACAGAGAAACCCTGTCTCAAAAAACAGGAAAAAAAAAGAAAAAGAAAATGCAAATCCCCTGTCACTGTTAAATACTCTAACCAATAGGAGCAGAATAAATGTACAACAAAGACATGTTCCTAAGAAAACTCTCTATCCCTAAATCCTGATTGGTGGAATAACTTGGTACGGATGTTTGTAGATTTTAAGTTTACTGCTCTATAGGATTATAGCTGGACATCCCAGTTCAGGTCCCAAGTCTGGTCTATGGCTCTGCTTGATTAGTCCTGCGCATATGCTCAATAAGTACATCCCTGTCTGACTGAGATCAGTGTTCATGGAGTTTGTGAGGCTACCCCTGGCCCCCAACAAAATGGAACATTTGTCAAACAAATACAAACATTTGTGTGTTCAAACGATATTAAAGACTGGGTGTGCTGACACACGTGAGCCATGACGCAGGGTTGCACCCCAGTAACTTGGAAAGCACAGGCAGGAGCATTCAAGGTGATCCTTGGCTTCATGAGTTTGTGGTCATCTTGGGGCTCCAAGAGACCCTGTGGAGGTGGAGAGAGAGGGAGGGGATAAAGGTAGAGAGAGGAAGAGAGAAAGAGAGGGAGAGGGAGAGAGGGAGAAAGAGAGAAGTGCATTTGGCTAGTTAGTATATGTGAGACACTAAGCTCTGTCCCCAGTATTGTAAAAGCAAAGGAACAGCAAAGTAGGGTTAGAGGTACAGCTCAGTAATAGAGTGTTGGTCAATTATGTGGAAAGTCCTGGGTTAGGTCCCCACTACTGTAGGAGGTTTGGGGAGGAGGCAGAAAAACAAGAATGCTACTTCCAGGTGGAAAAGGGAGGTCACATAAACATTACATATTCATAAAGTATAAGTCATGATGATAGCTATGCCTTCCCTAAATAATTGGCCATTCTTATTATACTTAGTATGGTTCTACTCTGGTGCTATATGTGTGCTGCCCAAGAAACATCACTAATGCCCACAGGTTATAAACAGGCTACTTGAGAGCCATGAGACCTGGTGACTGTGTGCAAGGTAAATTTGGTGTCTGCTAAATTCTCTGCATTCTGGTCCCTAACCACACTCATCAGGCAGAGGCTAGTGTGGCAGAAAGCAGAATGTGTCAATTCTGTGTTCTCCAGTGTCTGGGATGCCTTTCCTGGCAGTAACCTTGGAAGCTACCATTATACTAAGATGAATTTCCACACAGCATCCCTAATGGTCAGCAGCGCACATTCAGTGCTAGAGACTGAACACAGGGTTTGTGCATGCTAGGCAAGGACCACGGAGGTATACTCCCAGCCCAGTAGCAATTCTTCTAAAAGAAAAAGAAAAAGCAGTCATTATTTTATATGACTTTTAACAAATTAAAGAAAGCCACTTATGTAGTATGTAGAGAACACTTTAAAAAGCAAAACATGAGAAATACAAAACCTCGTACTCCTTGTTCCTGTAATATGTTTTCACTCTTCCGAGCAACTCAATGTCGTTATCAACAATCAAAATACATACCTGCTGCTTTACTTACACTGAAATGTACATGTTTTATTAAATGCCACATTCTCCAAAGGCAGCCCCTTGGAACTCTACTGGAAGGCTAATCTTAGCAAGCATTCAGTTAGCAAAACCGTATCACAAATATCTGGTACGGAGCAAAGAGGCTGTGCTCACAGTAATGTTACAGGCTGCAGAGTTTCCTCACCAGGGTTTCCCCCATCAGCATATGAAAACTCTCGGGGTGCTTGGCTTAGATTAGGTGGGTAAAGAAAGGCTGTGCACCAGCCTTCTATCTCCTCTTGAAAAAATAAATGCCTCGGCGGTGATACAAAGTTCCTTTGAACATAACTAAAGCGCAAGTCATACTTCACCTATGAAAACAAGGAGAAAACATTTGGCCATGAGATCCTGGAACCTGGCAATGGCTCAGGACAGAGCACAACTGTTAGGCTGTAACTCTAACTAAAGAAAAGCCCACATAGGCCGGTGTCCCTCCTAGACCCACACAGTGATCTTTCCTGTATTTCTCTGGAAATTATTCCTGTGACCCACATGGGAAAATGACAATGAACTGTATAATACTCTGGAACCAGGTCACCTAGACATCAGCCCCACATTTCTTGCTGAAGTCCTGTCACCCTAGGAAAGTCATTTCATCTCAATTATTGTGCTTCAGCTTCCTCACAGTGAAGGGGACAATCATAAGAGCCTGTAGGGTTATATGACATTTGTGTGACATTACCTCATGCTTATAAGACATTGTTTGGTTTTTATTAATCATAGTGCAAGTTCTAAAAGTCACTAAACAGCCTGCATAGCACCAAAGCCACATGTGAGTGTTTTATCCACTGCAAAACATAAATCAAATATCATTGTTCAGCATCTTGCTTTCTCTTTAAACATACAAGCTGAGCTATCATACCTGAAGTCTGTTAGATGAGCAGTGATGACAATTCACTAACCCAACAGGAAAGTTTTTGCTCCCCATCTACCCAACTGCTCTGTCCTAAACACGTTATATGCATAAATCTGACATCTAACTCATAAGCCAGGCACTAATTAAAAATGTTAACATCTGTCCCAAGGTTATATAGCCACTAAATTGCAGAGCTAGGATCCAAGATTTTCTGTGGCCAAGTGGCGGTGGTGAACAGCTGAACTCTCCATCCTGTCCAGAGGCTAGATACTCACTCATGACAGGTCTCTTTTAGACCTCCTGGAAATAACAACGGAGTGAATTGTAAACCGTGAACCTGAATTATTCATTCGTTTCCCCTGGATATAAAATAACAAAGTTGCCATAGAAAAAAGCTGATGGGGAAAATTGGCTTGATTAACCCATACTCAGGGGGTCATCACATAGTAAGATGGTTATAGGAAGGATTTTCTTACCACAAGTGGCAAAGGTTCATTGCTGCTATTGAAGTAATGGTGAAAAATAATCCCCACCAGTATGTAGAAAGACTTGGGATCCTTAATTATATAGTCTTCAAATAAAGGCACTGAAGGAAAGCCTAGAACTACACAGAGAAAAACCCAGTCAGTGAATAATAGCTGGTCATAAAAGCAAACGTCAGTGCCACCCATCCATCTAAGGACATTTAAGATTCCAGCTTATTTCTCCAATCAATCACTCAGTCATTCTGCAAATACATGAACAAGAGAGAGAAACACAAGAAATAAGACTAGTTAAAAGGCATGATTTTTAGCTAGGCAGTAGTGGTGCATGCATTTAATCCCAGAACTCAGGAGGCAGAGGCTGGTAGATCTCTCAGTTCCGGGACAGCCTGCACTACAGAGCAAGTTCCAGGACAGCCAGGACTACAAAGAGATAGCCCTGTCTTTTGTAGTTATGACTGCTATTCAGTTCAGAACTTATACTGGGAAGACTGTACTCCCAGAAACTGCCAGCAACTATCTCTGGACATCAAGAGAGTAATGCTGAGGAGGGGAGTTGAAATGGAAACTTAAAGGTTCTTTGGAAACCCAGTTGTGTTGGATGGTATTTTGCTTGGGCACATGAAGGAACGTGTTGCTGGAGCAGACACAAGAGAAAGGATGTTCTGATAAAGCAAGCACATGAAAGGACACGTGATGAAAGATTCTTTGCTAAAACCACGCATGTATTGGTCTGCCTTACATTGCATAGTTAAGCTGCTTTTGTCAGGACTTCATAGAGAGAAATGAACCAAAATCCTTCTGGTGCGTGCTGCAGCTTCTTGCTGCTTCGGCAGACTTGGGCTGATTGGGAGAGTGACGTCAGCTGAGACAGATGCTCGAGCTGAGGCAGGACCCTGGAGTACAGTGATGTTTGAAGGGAATATAAAAGAACTCAATGGACAGTGATGGAGGCTGAGATAGGCTTGCTTATAGATCTAGCTGTACAACGGTTGGTCTCAAGTCTTCGATGATCCTTGCTTTGCCGAGAGAAGCATAGCTTCGGCTGGCCCTGGTCCCTCCTGCTGACTCAAGCGGAGGCTGAGGCCTGGCTCTCTGCTGGGTAGTGCCGCTGCTGCTGATTCATGTTTGCCATCCTGACTCTACCTAACTTGACTGCTGTACCCGTGAAGTGTTTGTGAGTGGATCAGGCTGCTGCTGCTGCTGCTGCTGACCTGTGAACTGAACTGTCGATTTTCAGATAACACAGATGGGAGTTGCTCCAAAGAACCTTTCTAAACAGGTCCACTCAGCCCTGCCCAACCCCCGTGCTCCTCCCTCCTCACGTATCCTTTCTTTTTCACTACCTCTGGTGGGAGGTGAGCTACAAGTTTGGTTAAAGCATTTAAGATCCATCATTAAAATTAGACCATGAAAAAATTTAAAGTTACAGGGAATAGTTGTTTTGTTTTGTTTCATTTTGTTTTCTTAGGTTTTTTTTTTTTTTTTTTTTTGGTTTTTCGAGGCAGGGTTTCTCTGTGTAGCCCTGGCTGTCCTGGAACTCACTTTGTAGACCAGGCTGTCCTGGAACTCAGAAATCCACCTGCCTCTGCCTCCCAAGTGCTGGGATTAAAGGCGTGCGCCACCATGCCCAGCTGTTTTCTTAGTTTTTTTTTTTTTAAGATTTATTTTATTTATTATACGTAAGTACACTGTAGCTGTCTTCAAACACTCCAGAAGAGGGAGCCAGATCGGATGGTTGTGAGCCACCATGTGGTTGCTGGGATTTGAACTTATCACCTTCGGAAGAGCAGTCAGATGCTCTTACCCACTGAGCCATCTCACCAGCCCCCTGTTTTCTTAGTTTTTAAAAAAGGGTTTCCCTGTGTAGCTCTGGCTGTCCTGGAACTCACTCTATAGACCAGGCTGGCCTCAAACTCAGAAATCCACCTGCCTCTGCCTCCCACGTTCTGGGATTAAAGGTGTTTGCCACCACTCTCTGGCTGAGAGAGTAGTTCTCATTTATTAATTATTCTGTATGCTATGTTAGTGCAAGTGCATGTGGAGGTCACAGTATAGTTTGTGGAGTTGGTTCTTGCTGTGGTTTGAATAACTGTGGCCCCCATAGGCTCACGTGTTTGAATGCTTGGCCTATAAGGAGTGACACTATTAGGAGGTGTGGCCTTGTTGTAGTAAGTGTGGCCTTGTGTGGTGCTGTGGACTTTAAAGTTCCCTGTGCTGAAGCTACACACACTGTGGCACGGTCTCCTTTAGCTGCCTTTGGATCAATGTACAATGCTCGCTTGGCTCCTCCACCACCGTGTCTGCCTGCAGGCTGCCATGCTTCCCACCATGATGATAATGAACTGAACCTCTGAACCTGTAAGCCAGTCCCAATTAAATGATTTCTTTTATAAGAAGGTCATGGTGTCTCTCCACAGTAATAAAACCCTAACTAAGACAGTTCTCTCTTCCCACCTTACATGGATCCCAGGGACTGAACTCAGCTGTCAGATTTATTTATTTTTTTTTTTTAAATAAATCTTTATTTTTATTTATTTTTTTTAAAGATTTATTTTATTTATTATATGTAAGTACACTGTAGCTGTCTTCAGACACTCCAGAAGAGGCCGCCAGGTCTCGTTATGGATGGTTGTGAGCCACCATGTGGATGCTGGGATTTGAACTTATCACCTTCGGAAGAGCAGTCGGGTGCTCTTACCCGCTGAGCCATCTCACCAGCCCCAGCTGTCAGATTTATGTGGTAAGCACCTTTACACATGGACTCGTGATGCCAACCACAACCTTTGGTTACATAACTTGAGATGTGGATTGCGGCGTGCCTCCCTGCCTCCATCGAGCAGCAAGAAAGTCACGCCACCACCGGGATCTTCTCAGTCAGCTTTATTCAGGAGCACCTTGATAGTTGATTCCCAGGACCCAGGACAGCAGCAGAGCTGCTGCTTTTATAGTCTCCCAGGGAGGGGGAGGGGGTGTCGTAGTGGATGCGGATTGGTGCACCAAGCCACACCCATTAGCATATTGCCCATTCATTGGTGTCACAAGCCACACCTCATTAACATATTGCCCGTTCGGGAGGGGCTATTGCTTGAGGAGGGCCTGAAGAGGGAGCCCGGGTTTTCCGGAGCAACTGCCATTCTGGAGCAACTGCCATTCCTGAGCAACTGCCATTCCTGAGCAACTGCCATTCCTGAGCAACTGCCGCTCCCTACATCGGATCAAGTTTTATTGTTTGTTTTTTCGTTCAAGAATGTTTGCTTATTGACCATAGCACATTTGTGGTGGGTTTCTTTGAGATACAGAATGAGGTGCCTGTTTTTAAAAAAAGTTTTTATTGGTTCTTTGTGAATTTCACATCATGCACCCCACTCCCACTCATCTTCCCCCCACCCACCATACCTGCCCTCCATCTTTGCAATGTCCTGGCAAGCAGAGAAGAAAAGGACCTCGTTGTGAAAGCTGGAGTGTGTCTCCGTGTGTCCTACAGCACCCCCTTTTATCCACACCTCTTTGCTTACAAATGTTCATTGCAATGACTTGTTGATCTGATGCCAAGTCTCTGGCTTCTGCTACTCTATCAATATTGGAACCTCACTGGGACTCCTCTGGAATTCAGGGGGTGGAGAGATGTCTTAGTGTTTACCCACTTGCTGGTCTTGCAAAAGACCCAGGTTTGGGTTCCAGCATCCATATGGTGGCTTACAACCAACTGTAACGCGAGACACAGAGGATCTTATTCCCTCATATGACCTCCACAGGTACCAGGCACATATGTGGTACTCAGAAAAGAAAACACACATAAAATAAAAATAAATGTTTTTTTATATTTCTTGTATTTAAGATTATAATTTTTTTCTTTTCTTTATATAAAGTCCCAGAGAGATGAAAGGGCTTCTGAATGACCATTTCTTTTCTTTCCTTTTTCCTTTCTCTTTGCCCCTTACAGATAATAGCTCTCCTTTGTTTGCTTGTTTGTCTTTTTTCAAGACAAGGTTTCTCCTTGTAGCTCTCCGGCTGCCCTGAAGTTTACTCTGTAGACCAGGCGGGCCGAACTCCCAAGTGCTGGGATTAAAGGCATTCACTGGCACCACTCTCACCTCCACCCCTCAAACCCCCAGCTGTAAAGAAATTCCTTTTAAAACATATTATATCATGTGACTTGTCTTCTTAAATCACTTTTGCGGTTGCCTTTTTGTTTGTAGAAGAAAACTTAAACGCTTTAACATGTTCGGCACCCCAACTCTCCCTTCCTCTCCTTTAACTTGGCTTTCTGACTTTCAGATATTCAGTGCTTGCTAACTGGGCCCCACTATTCTCTTCCTGCATGCAGAGCGCCTTACTCCTGGAAGCTCTCCCTGCAAATGGCTTGTTCTTCACCATGTGGCTTAACCAACTGACCTCCCCAAAGAAGAGCTGTTTGATTTGATTTTATAATCTCAAACTGATGAATGAGTTAAATTAGAATAGTATTTAATTACTGGGAAACATAAAGTCACACTTTCAGAGCAGTGCTTCCCAAGCCAGTGGAGAGAAACGGAAAGCTGTTGCTTTAGCTGCCTTCCTGAAGCCCGGAGAGACGGGCACAGCAATGGCTGGTGCATAGTGACCCACAGGAAGAGAGTTCTGAAGAAAGCGCAGAGAAAAGCAGTGTGGGATGGAGCTAGAGAGGAAAGCAGGGCATACTGTAGAGTGTGTGTGCTGGAAGCCACAGAAGGGTGGAAGCAGGCGATGCGGAGTCCTAGTGGCCTTCTGAGGACTTTTCTGCCTCGGTTCGGAGAGAAACAGAGATACCTGTTAGAATCTGTGAGTGCTTTCAATTTTTGATTAGTTGGAGATGTGTAATGTATTGGCTCATTTTATGTGTCAACTTGACATAAGCTAGAGCCATCAAGGAGCTTCAGATGAGAAGGTGCCTCCATAAAATCTAGCTATAAGGCATTTTTTCAATTAGTTATCAATGGAAGAGGGCCCAGCCCACGGTGGGTGGTGCCATCCCTGGGTTGGCAGTTCTAGATTCTATAAGAAAATGGGCTGAGCCAGCCATGGGAGCAAGCCAGTAAGCAGCACCCCACCATGACCTCTGCCATCGGCTCCTCCTCCAAGTTCCAGCCCTGCTTGAGTTCCTGTCCCAACTTTCCCCAGTGGTGGACTATGATCTGGAAGTGTAAGCCCAATAAACCCGTTCCTCCACAACTTGGTTTTTGGTAATGGTATTTCATCACAGCAAGAGAAACCCTAACTAATAATGTAAGAATTAGCCAATCAGAGCTACTGACTAATAGAAAATAATAGTGTCGTGAGAGCAAGTTAATATAAGTAACATTTAATATTTTAGTTAGCATTTAAACCATGTATGCAAGTATATAAGCCTCTGTAAAATAACAAAACCGCAGCCTGGCCCGCTTCCCTTCAACCTCCACCTCATACAGTCCCCAGATTTTGAAACACTTTTGTAAGAACTCTCAGGACAAAAACTTCAAACCACACTATAAAAATGAGGCAGAGGCAGGCAGATTTCTGAGTTCGAGGCCAGCCTGCCTAGTCTACAGAGTGAGTTCCAGGACAGCCAGGGCTACACAGAGAAACCATATCTTGAAAAACAAAACAAAACAAAACAAAACAAAAATGCCTTCCCAAGATGGCACAATGACCCCAAGAAACCTGACAACCTCTGAGTTCAGTGTTAAATTCCCGGGACCCCTGGGTGGGAGAGAGATGACGCTGGCAAGATGTCCTCCACTCTCCACTCATGCACAGGGCATGCACACATACATACATACATACTCATTTTTCATGAAAAATAAATGTAATAAGACACATAGGGAATCAAAAAGAAAAGATTGAAATGCCCACCCTACTCCATCTTATATCTGACCTTCAAAGTCAACAGCAAAGGTTTGCTCCACCTCTTCAGTGACAGCTTTCAAGGTTTCACTTTTGGAAGGGATATAAGCCAACTGAAATTTACTTTTCAGAGGATAGTTATAGAAGTATACTGGCAGTAAACTGACATCAACTGCTGGGTAATTGGTAGATGACTTCTTTCTTGGCATACTGTTCAAACGAAGATACAATACAATTGCACAAAACAGTACTGGCATCAGCATCTCCAGGAGAGTTATCAGGGTCTTCCGCCTCTGAAACAGAAATCAGCTGTGTTAACAGCAGTCAGAAGCCAAGTGTAACCATCTACCTGGCAAGTGTCCTACTTTAACCCTGGGCTGGACAGGCCTTCTTAGTACTTTCCTAGCATGTACAAAGCATGATCCCCAGTGTTGAATAAACCAAGAGTTTTGAAGGCAGAATGATCAGAAACTCAAGGTTATCCTTGGCTACTTAGGAAGTTCAAGCCCATCCTTTGATATATGAAACCCTACCTCAAAAAACAAACACCCTCCTTCCTTTCCTCTTGCCTCCCCACACAAAACTCAGACAAGGGGAAAGAAGACAGGCTGGGAGCAAGCGTCTCTGTTCCGCTCTTCTAGACCATCAGTGGCATCACAACAGGGGCTGCATGAGACTTAACTGAAGTACTTTGTGAGCAGGTTTTTTTTTTTTTTAAGATTTATTTTACTTATTATATGTAAGTACACTGTTGCTGTCTTCAGACACTGCAGAAGAGGGCGCCACATCTCATTACGGATGGTTGTGAGCCACCATGTGGATGCTGGGATTTGAACTTATCACCTTCGGAAGAGCAGTCGGGTGCTCTTACCCGCTGAGCCATCTCACCAGCCCATGTGAACAGTTTTTACAAACAAAGTTCATTCTTGCTCAACTCAATATTAGTGACTGTGATGTCAAGCTGAAAGAACCTAGAACCACTTCAGGGACAGGCTTCTGGGTGTGCCTGTGGGGGTTACTGTCTGTTAATTGAGGTGAGAAGACTTGCTTACTGTGAGCAGAGCTAGGCTCTCAGACTGGCCTTTGCTTCCTGAAGGTCAGTGTGACAGCACCAGCTGACTCAAGCTCCTCCCACAATCGCTTTCTCCCCGCAGTGCTTCTGCCTGTAAACCATGAGCCGGAGCACACCCTCTCTCCCCTACATTGCCTTTTGTCAGGGGTGTTTTATCACAGCAACAGGAAGAGAAATGAAGCCTGAAACTTACTTAACTATGCAGCTATTCCGAGGACCCGCATCTTCCCCACAGGTAAGCATTTCCTTACCTTTAAGATGAAATTCTTCCAGAGAAGAAGTTTTAACTTCCTCAACACTGCCATTTTTCTTTTCCCAGCTGAAGAAGAAGCTCAACACTAGTCAGGAAACAGAGAAAATGTTAAGAAGTAGTCTTTCAGCTAGACTCAGTGGCACACACCTTTAATCCCAGCACTTGGGAGGCAGAGGCAGGAGGATCTCTGTGAGTTCAAGGCCAGCCTGGTCTATATGATGAATTCCAGGACAAGAGCCACACAGTGAGACCCTGTCTCGAATAGACAAAAAAAAAAAAAAAAAAAAAGACACATTCCTTTCACTCTTTATCAGCTTTCTTCTTGTGGGCGTGCAGTCAAGTTACTTTTTTTCTTATTGTTCCTTCTTGGTCTTTTGCGGCAGACCCTTCCTCCTCTCCTCAGCCTGAAAGCATTAAGGTACTACAGGGCTCAGTCTCTGGACTCCTTTTCCTGCCAACAACACTCACTCCACAGATGAGCTCACTTTGGATGTTTGGACAATGTCTACTTTCATTCTCTAGCCTGGACTTTGACTCAGTCTCTTTCCCCAAATATTCAAGCACAGGATATCTGTCCTGCCTCAAAACAGACCTGGCCTACTCACGGTCCTCCTGAATCAAGTCATGCTGCTGAGTCCTTCACCTCAGCTCCTATCACCTCCCATCTTAGAGGTTATTTATTATGGTGTTCTCTTCTGAAGTGTAAATGTAGGTTGTCACAAACCTATTTGTCCAGTCTTCGAAATGTTTCCAGCATTTGATGCCTTTCACCCCCTTGATTTTTTTTCTCCAGCCCAAAGATTTATTTTTCTTATCTGTAAGTACACTATAGCTGTCTCCAGACGCACCAGAAGAGGGCGTCAGATCTCATCACAGATGGTTGTGAGCCACCATGTGGTTGCTGGAATTTGAACTCAGGACCTTCAGAAGAGCAGTCAGTGCTTTTAACCACTGAGCCACCTCACCAGCCCCACCCAATCAATTCTTATCATTCCTTGCCCTGCCTGACTTTTTGCAACAGCCCTGGCAGTACAAACATGGTGTCTGACCTTGCCATTTTGCAACTTATTTTCTGTGCAATGACAAGAACAACAGAGAACAGAGTTCACATCAGATCCCCTGCCTCCTTCACCACAGAGTTCACGTCAGATCTCCTGCCTCCTTCCCCACAACCTCCTTCTGCTTTTCATGTTTACTTTTCTTATTAGCATATTTAAGCAAAGAAATGTTCTTTATTTCAGGACTGGGGAGATGGCTCAAGAAATGGCTCAGTGGGTAAAAATTTGCTACAGAAAATGCTTGCAGGACCTGAGTTCAGTCCTCAATGCCCATGTGAAAGTCAGGCATGGCAGCACATGCCTGTCATCCTTGTACTAGCGGAGCAGAGGCAGGCAGATATAATGAAATATATGAGAATTGGATCCAATTTCAGTGAAAGACCCTGCCTTTAAAAATGCGATGTGTGGAAGAGAGGGTTGGCTTAGCACTTAAGAGTCCATCCTGCTTTCCTGAGGACCCAAGTTCAGTTCCCAGCATCCACGTGCAGCAGCTGACAATGGCCTGCACCTACAGCTGGAGAAGATCTGACATGCTCTTCTGGCCTCTGCAGGTACTCAAACATGCATGTACATATGTATACACACACACACACACACACACACACACACACACACACACACCACAGAGGGAGGGAGAGAGTGAGAAAGAACCAGCCAGACACATATAAATAATAAAATAAATATTAAAATAGGATAAAGTACTTAGGAGGTGCCACTATAACCAGCTATACCTATATTAAAAACAAACAAACAAACAAACAACAAACGAAAAAAACAGCTGGGTGGTGGTGGCGCACGCCTTTAATCCCAGCACTCGGGAGGCAGGCAGATCTCTGGGTTGAAGGCCAGCCTGGTCTACAGAGTTCCAGGCCAGCCAGGTTTACACAGAGAAATTCTGTCTCCAAAAATAAAAAAGCAAACAAACAAAAAACTTTCAAATCATCGTATTGTTTTTGTCTTACTATAATGAAACATATGAAAATAAGTATTTATTGGGGGCGGGGTTTACAGCTTTGGAAGCTGAAAGTTCACATAGCACCAAGCTCTGGCTGTGCCAAGCTTTGGCAGTGGTCCCTGTGGTTTGTTTCATCAGCTCGTGCAGATTGTACCACAGTGGTAAGAAAACACACAGAACTTGTATCCTAAAGCAGGATGCCAAAAGTGTGGCTGTGAACTTGAGTACCACAAGAAGGCAGAGAGAAACTTTTGTGTACTGTGTGAAAGTATTCCTGTCTGTAAAATAATGCTGTTTAGCCAATGAGGTCAGACAGGATTAGAAGGTGGGACATCTGGCAGAGAGAGAGAGAGAGAGAGAGAGAGAGAGAGAGAGAGAGAGAGAGAAGGGAGGACTCTCCCAGACATATAGGAAGACATTCGCATGAAGCTGTGGACAAGCAGCCAGGCACTTGGTGAGACTTAGAATAGAATAAACGGATAAGTTATGAGCTCCTTGGGGAACAGGCCCAAGTTTATTGGCCTAGGCATTTATTTATATATAAGAAGTCTCAGAGCCATTGTTTTGGGGAACAACAAGACTGGATAGAAAAACACAAGGTTACAGATGGATTTAACTACAGAATGTGTGCTCTTTCCCAAGAACCTCCCAATGACCGGAGGATTTATCACAAGGCCCCATCTTTTAAAGGTACTATCCCCTCAAGATCACCACACCTTGGGAGACAAATTACACCATTCAAACAATAGACTATGTTAAAGTGATCACATACCACAACCAAGGGAGATTGGTCTTAGGATTTGGAAGGTGATATAACATACGAAAGTCAATCTACACGATATCTCACGTTAATAAAACAATAGCAACAACAAAAGTCTCACATGATTATCTCAGAGGATGTAGGAAAAGTAACTGATAAAATTCAACACTCTTCCCAGTACTCAAGAGGCACAAGTTGGAGGATCAGAGATTCAAGGTCATCCTCCAGTATAGTGAGTTTGAAACCAGCCTGGGCTACATGAGACCAAAAAGGAGAAAGGGGAAGGAATGATACACACACTCTTAATGCCAGCAGTTGGGAGGCAGCAGCAGGTGGCTCTCTGTGAGTTTGAAGCCAACCTGGTCAACATAGAGAGTCCCAGGCCAACCAGAGCTGTATATATAGTGAGACCGTGTCTCAAAAGCTAAAAGGGAATGAGGACTGAGGCCAGCCGTAGTGATCCATCAGCGTAACCTCAGCATCCTACAGGCAGAGGCAAGAGGCCTGAAAGTCTGAAGCCAGCCTGGACTGCAAAGTGATTCTTAGGCCAGCCTAAGCTATGTAGTAAGACTCTGATTCAAAATACATCAAATGAAAGAGGAATGAATACATTTCTATTTTCAGACTACATGATTTTATATGTAGGAAATAAAACACACACACACACACACACACACATACAAACTCAAGATCATAAGTTTGAAGCCAGCCTGAGCTATGTGGTGAGACTTCATGTAATCACCTCCCACCTGAAATAAAAAGAAAAGAACCTACTTTAAAGCAAGACGCACTCAGTGAAGAACTTCCCAAGCACGGGGTGGAGAGAGAGAGAGAGAGAGAGAGAGAGAGAGAGAGAGAGAGAGAGAGAGAGAGATGCAAATGTCATGTGTCGAATTTACATCTACAGACAAATCTATATATTTACATAAACAGGTATAACATTATAGAGAGAGTATTTACTGAACAAATGTCATGGGAAGAGATGGCAGTTATAAAAAAAACTGGCCTTTTGTTTTAAAATTTGAATAAGAATATATTTATATAATACTTGCTAAATTTTAAATTTGGGAATATACTAAGTCTATGTATATGAAACACCTCTAAAACTTCTAGATGATTAAAAGCTATGCAAATTACACTTGAAGTAAGATAATTAGAGGTTCACACAAAGACCACTATAGCAATGCTGCTACAGTTTCTGTGCTACCTGGATATTTAATAGAACAAGCCTACATAACTCACTGACATAGTCAATGATATACACACATTTCCGTGCGATTGTGTTTAGACTAGTTTCAAATGACAATATCTTCAGTTCTAACAATACATTGCTGAGGACTGTGGATTTGGTGTTAGATGGGTGTTTTAATACTTCCTTTTCCAGTTTCATCTGTACTCCTCAATACACAATAAAATGAGAACTTAACACCAGACACCTACTTTGTGAGATTGTGAGGAACACTCATCATGAATACTCTCAACCTCGCCTTTGCCTAAGAGAATTCTAAGTCACCCAGCTCTGTTCCTAGATTTAGTTCTGCAGAACTAGGCTTAGGTTTGGAAAGGACTAAAGAATTGCAAGCATGGGTCAATTTAAGTTGAAAATGGCAAGTACTGTTTTGAAAGAAAAGCCAGTCAGCCAGATTCATACACCTTCTGTCATGAAATAGAGAATGGGAGAGACATTTTGGGTTGGAAGGATGATGGAGAGAAAGTCTTTGGGGCCAAAGTCTTTTGGAGATGTTTACAGCACACCAATAATCCAAATCCCCACCTTGCTTTCATTTTCCCCCCACCCCACCCCCAACACACACCGCTGCATGCTTGTTACGACAGGCATATACTGCCATTTAAGTGCCAGACATGATGATAATCACTTTTAAGCATGCACTTTTCTCATTTCACTTTGGGAAAAAAGTGGTGGTTGGGAGGGAACAGCAATCTTTGAATACACTATTACTATCATTTCAATTTTAGGAATGAGAAATTAAGATTCTGGAAAATAACATGACTTGAATACACTAGTGAAGGGCTCAAGACCTGAAGCCAGGTCTTTGAGACTCCTTTATTCAGTAAACTTGACTAGAGCATTTCTGGACAAGGTGTTCTAGGACCCCAGGGAACTGACCATGTGCCAGGCAAGGGCTCTTTTCTTAGGGAGCCCATCTTCTGGTTAGCCATACAGGACCCTAGAGAGCGAGGGGTTATTACCACAGTGTAACTGGCATTGATTCGGAAGTCACGATCCCAGGGTTACCTTAAGGCTAGGCCGGTCTGGTCCGCAGCCCGGAAGCCGGGGAGGGCTGCGCCTCACTCACTGCAGGCACCTAGTCCGTGGCCACGGGCGCTCAAGGACCCGCTGGATCGCCCGCGACGACTGTTGGCCCCGTGACACAGCCACGCCCTCGCTCAACCCCACCCGCTTCTCCTGGGCCGGCCGCGCGGCTGCACAGGCTGCAGCAACCTGTGATTCCCATGGCATTCCCTCATGCCTGGGCCGAGGGCACACAGATGTTCGCATCCTACTGTTTGAAGGAACCACCTCCATGCCTGTCTACTGCCTAAAGAGATCCTAATGCCCCAATCTCTTGTCTGAGGGAACTCAATCGCCCCCAGTCTCCTGGTCCAAGAGACCCCGACGCCCTGCCTTCTGCCTGAGGAGACCCAGATCCCTGAGAACCCACTCCCACTCCCACCCTGACTGTATTCTCCTAGTGGTGCTGCTGGGCTGGACCGTGACTTTCCCTTTCCTAGATGCGGGCTGTCGCCTCTGAAAGGTTTCCTAGACCTAACCTCACTAGGGCTTGGGTGCCTCCTGCTGTGGCGAGAGCAGAAAGTAGCACCTTCTCTTGGTGACAGGAGTGAGATGGGGAGAGGGCACTGAGGAGAAAGAGGAACTTGAATCCCGCTGCGAAAGTGAGATTCTTGATGTTACAGCCTCAACTGCTTTGAAACACATTTGTCCAGAGATGAGCTTCAGGCGAGCGACCCCGGGGCTCAGAACCCCAAACTAACGCCTACTGCTTGCTGGACGCGAGCAAGGGCGTGCTGCATGATCAGTGGCGGATGCGGAGAAAACCCGCAGGGGCAACCCATCACGCACGCTCAAAGCAGCCCCACACCACCCCACCCTACACGCGCTCGCCCACTGGAGGTGCGACCAGCGTGGAGTACTGCGCAGACGCACGATCCTGAATGTTGAACTGGGAGGGGTGCACGCGCTACGCGGAGCGCCCTCTGTCGGAGCTGGGCAACATGTGCCAGGCAGTGCGCAGACGCTGAATCCATAGCCTAGGCGAGGCCGAGTCGTCCGGGGGCAAAGCCGGGGCACCTGCAGGGGCGGCCCAGTGCGCACGCGCGCTCCGACGCGCCCCCTCCAGGAGCCGGAGCTTCCTGGTGCGTTCTTCCACCCGCGCCTGTCGCAGGCGCCTCCTCTCTGCCCGGCGGCCTCAGCTGTCAGCTTCGGCCGCAACCGCCCCAGCAAGGCTGGAGCAGGACCGGGAATCTAAGGGAGGGAACCTGGCGAGAGAGCTGCGCAGACCGCCACCAGCCTGGCGCTGAGGGTCGGTGAGTGTCACTAGGACTTGTCACTCGCGCGCTAGCCCAGGGCTCTGAGATTTGCCTTCCTTGCCCGGGTCTCCACTTTGCCAACGGGCAGCGCCCCAACCTGGGGCCTCCGAGCCCCTGCCTACTGCCGGGACCTCCCGGCTCGCGGACTGACCCTTCGTATTGCTGCAGGTGTAGCTGTCTCGGCGTCCTCGATGCTGGGTGTGTCCCCGCCACAGCGGGGTCGCTGGGCTCGTAGGAATCCGCACAGACCGCTGGGTCGTTACGGGGTCTATTGTGCGGGCCTGGCAGGTGGACAGACAGCCGCCGCCCTCAGGCGCTTTGCGGGCTGCGACACAGCAGGCCGGCGGAGTGCTCCAGGCTCAACCGGCCAGTGCTGGTCCTGGATGGAATTCCTCCCAGTTCTTCAAGCTTCAGCATCTTCATTTTCACGAACTTTAACGTAGGGTTCAAGGGGTGCTTTGATAAGGGTTGAAGTTGGCGAAGCCCTCAGTGTGCAAGACAGGACTGGGAAGGGGGAACCACAGCAACCACAGAAACTGTGCCCGGGTCAAGTGTCTCGGTGTTGGGTGTTGGTGCTCAGAACGACCGAACTTCGGCTGGTCCCTGGGGTTCAGGGCTCCAGCCTGGGTCTAGGGCAGGTGTTCCTGGTACTGCATGCTTGAGCTTTCCCTGTGTGTGGCCCATTTGGGCTTTGTCTTAAAGGGTATTTCTGTCTGTCCCTTTGCCTCCAGGGCCTGAACAGTTCTTGTATCATAAATAGGTGTTTGCACGTGAGGAGCACTCAGGAAATGCTCTCCCAATGAGTGACTGGGGCTTTGTAGTAACAATGTGGAGACCCAGGCAAGGCTTAAGGAACTGAATCCCGCCCCTGTCTCCTAAGCAGCCTTATTTCGTTCAGAGAGTTTTGGTGTTGCCTTTAGTAAGCTTGAAAAGACTGAAACCATTTTAGAAAGCTTGCCTTGTGGGAAGTGAGAGACAGGGTGGGGAGAGGAAAAGTTTATTTAAAAAAAAAAAAAAGAATGCCATGGGAATCACCTTCACCCACAGTGGTTGGAATTGAGCCCTTGCAAACAGATAATATCTTCCTCTAAGGCAGGCGGGCGGGCGGCATTCCACCGTTCTGACAGAACAGCCTTTTGGAGCATGACAAGGTAGCTGGAGTTCTTTTTAACAAGCCACTAACTTTCCCTGTTATATTGACCAGGCTGTCACATAGAAACTATTTTGACTTAGTCTTAACTGGGAAGGCCTTAGTTTGGCCTTTGTGGACTTTATGGTTTCTCCTTCAGCCCTGTTTCTGGCAATTGGCAGGAGGTTCCTTTGATACACTGAGTCTGCCTAGAGCCACATTCTAGAATTCTCAGGTATGTTCATCAGTCTTCTAATGGGCAAGGCTCCAGGCATGATTCTGAGTCACTAGATGGCCCCTGCTCTTAGAGATCTTCAAATGGCACTAATTTACTCACAAGAAAGTGGCTTCAAACAGAAGCAGACCTGGAAAAATGGGTCAGCAAGTTAAGGTGTCTAACAATCAAACCCGACAGTTTGAGTTAGATCCCAGTGATTCATGAGATAGGAGAGGGCCAGATCCTCCTGCAAGTTGTCCTTGACCTCTACACAGACACCATGGCATATGCATGCCCCCACCACAGCACAGAGAAATAAATACTGTGTTTGGTTTTTATTAAAGAATGGGCTACGTGGTACAGGACAGAATAGATGCCATCCGTGTCTAAAGGAGTAGGAGAGCTGAACTGAGAATTCGAGATAGAATTGTTCCAGAGAAATGTTCCTGTGCCCAGCTACAGCCTACAGTCTTCATGGGTAGGCCTCAGACTGAAGTTTCTATCTGAAAACACCTCTAGAAGGTTCTGCTTTGCAGTTAAGATGAAGAACTTCTGCTTATCAGAGGCAGCATTCAGAGGGCCTGGCACTGACGTAGGCTAGGAAATGACAGGGTCTCATCAGTGAGAGCAATTGTTGGATGATACTCTCAGCAGGTTGAAATGCTGAAGGCCCATTCTGTGTGTGGAGTGAAAGGCCTGTGGGCCCATTCCTGCATCAGTGCCATTGCCTGGGAATAGCACAAGGCCTGGCGTCCACAGGCCAGTGGTCACCTTTGCAGAAGCTATAATGAGCTCCTTGTTGTTTCACTTGTGACTGAACATCCATGGTTACCTCTCTGGGGACTCCTGTTGCTTCATTACCTCATTCCCCAGGCCTAGGAAGGCAGAAAAGCTGGCTATCTAGGGAGTGGGACCGAGGCTATGGCATGGGAATTAGGTAGGAAAGCAAGCAACAGCAGGCATTTTGTAGAATTCTTTTTGTAGAACCTGCTTTGGGACACATCTTTCGCCTAAAATGCACCCTGCTGATTCTTACCAAGAGCTTCCAATTCTAAGGAGACCCACTGATTTCAGCTCTGAATAAAGCAGGCAATGACGAGTTCCAGAAACTGCACTTCTCTACCTGGGCCTGCAGAAGAGATCACCCAGTTTCAGACCTGGCTTCCTCGGGCTCTAGAACAGAAGCTCTAGTTTACAGGCCATGCTCACCTTATCCACATAGAGGCCACTGTGTAAACAAGTCATCCTCATGTTTTCTCTTGTGTACTGCTGTATAGAAAAGAGTTTGAGAGTGTCTGTGTGTGTGTGTGTGTCCGTGTGTGTCCGTAGTCTGATAATGAATCCTGACAAATGATTCTAGAAATATAGATGAATATGGACCTTTTAAAGAGACATGAGGTGAGGCGGTGTGATAGTGACACAGGCCTTTAATCCCAGCACTCAGGAGGCAGAGACAGGTGGATTTCTGATTTTGAGACCAGCCTGGTCTACAGAGTGAGTTCCAGGTCAGCCAGGGCTACATAGAGAAACCCTGTCTCAAATAAATAAACAAACAAACAAACAAACAAACAAACAAACAAGAGAGATAAGAGGTAAAGTTAACATGATTAAAATCTTCCAACATTATTAATAAAACAAAGAAGTATAGTATAAACAAGCCCTGTACACTGAAAGCCGAGTGGTCAGGCTCACGTCGCTGCGGTGATGCCTAGGTCCTAGCATTTGAAACCTGGTTCTAAGTCTGTCTGTTTCAGAAACCAACTGTCATTGAACGAACAGATAAACAGGACACACCTGCGTGGGCACAGACCTGCGATTGGGTCTGAGCTCATTTACCTGCCATGCAAATGCTCTGGGCAGATTCTAGCTGGGAAAAAGGAAAAGCACAAATTCTGGTCTTGAATGTTTTTTGGCATAGATCTGCAGATGTGACACTCAGATAGCATCTGAGGTACAGAATATAATTATTAACTATCTTATGCTTATCAGCTTTTGAACACTGGTTAACTTTACATGCCGACTGAAGTTCCCCCCTCTTCTCCCAGTCCTTTCCCCCACCCCTGCCGTCTGCTGCCCCACCCCTGCCGTCTGCTCCTCCTCCCTTTCTCTTCAGAACAGGAGAAGCCATCCTTGGATATCATTCAGTCTTGGAATATCAAGTTGCAGTAAGACTAGGTGTGTCTTTTCTTACTGAGGCTAGACAAGGCTGCCCAGTTAGGGGAAAGGGATCCAAAGGCAGGCAACAGAGTCAGAGCCCTTACTTCTGCTGTTAGGGGGTCCCACATGAAGACCAAACTACACAACTGTAATGTATGTGTGGAGGGCCTATGTCAGGCCCACGCAGGCTCCTTGGTTGGCAGTTAATCTCTGTGAGCCCCTCTCAACCCAGGTTAGTTGATTCTGTGGATCTTGAGGTGCTGCTTATCAGCTTTTTGTTGCTGTTGTAAATACTTGTGGCAGTTTTTATTTAAAAGGCATATTTTGGCTCGTAGTCTTAAAGGTCTCAGCCCATGACCAGTTGGCCCATAGCTTTGAAGCTTAGTAAGGTAGCACACTGTGGTGAGGGACATGGAGCAGATGAAAGCTGCAGACACCATGGTTGGATCCCTAGAGTTCTCCAAAGGGTTACGGTGGTGTGAGACCTCCTAACAGACCCTCACCTATTAACATTTCTACCAACAGTACCAAGCTAGGGACTTTGCCTTTAACATACATGAGAGTCTTTAGAGGACACTTGAGATACTAACCACAGCTCATCAATGGTCAGACATTCTCACTCTTATGCTGGTTTTGGCATGGATTGTTTGAAAATTCTAATTCTCATGCCTTGATATGGGGGTTTTGTGAGGGAGAGATTTTTTTCAAGGAGGATGTGTCCATAGATTTGTATGTATGTATGTATTTATTTATTTATTTATGTGTGTGTGTGTGTGTGTGGTATGTGTGGTTGGGGTGTGTGTCTTTGTTTGTGTTTGTGTGTGTGGTGTTTGTGTAGTGTGGGTATGTAGTATGTGTCTGTGTGTGGTGCAGAGGTGTATGTGTATGTGTATAGTATGTGGGTAGGGGTGGAGGGTGGTGGTTGGTGTGTGTGGTGTGTGTGTATGTGTGTGTATGGTATGGGGGTATGTTTGGTGTGTGTGTGTGTATGTGTAGTATGTGTATATTTGTAGTATGTGTATGTGTGTAGTGTGTGTGTGTGGTGTGTGGGTGGGTGGTGTGGGGGGTGGTAGGCCAGAGGTCAACTGTGGTGTTTTCTTCTATTGCTCTCTACCTTATTTTTTGAGATAGGACCTTGATTGGACCTGCACCTCATTAGTCTGGCTGTCTTTATGCCCCTGTCCTGCGTTGGTTTCCACTCCAGCACAGGGTTATGGACACTCATTCTCATGTACAGCTTTTTGCATGGGTGCGTGGGATCTGAACTGAGGTCCTTCTATTTATGTAACAGGCAGTTTACCCAGTGACATCTCCTCAGCCTATATATGTTTATACCTTTTTTAAAGATTTATTTTTTATTTTACTGTATGAATGTTTGTCTATGTATATATATGTGCATCATGTATACCTGTGGAAGCCAGAACCTGTATCAGCCCACCTAGAACCAGAGTTACAGAATACTGTGAGCTGCCACCTGGATGCTGGGAACCTAACCTGGTCCTTTGCAAAAGTAGTACTCTTGACTGATGAATCAGCTCTCTGGCCCCTATTTTTTTAAAGGCTATTTCACATATTACTTTCACGCAGTTATTTGTTATTTTAAATTTTTTAGAAGTCTCTGGGTTTGGAAATTTCATGAAAGAAAGCCACGCACCCTCTTTTTTAAATTGGCCAGTAAGTTCCGAGCTAGCCTGTGAACTCTGTGTCACCACTTCACAGATATCTACGAAGTTTGTAAAGCTTTGGTCAGTCTCTTGTGACACGTTTTATTATTTTGTTCTGCAGTGTGTATATGTGCCTTGGTGGGGAAATCAAAGGACAACCTCTGAGAGTCAGCTCTGTCCATCTAGCACAGGTTCCTAGGGTTTGAGTGGGTCCCTCAGGGTTGGTAACAAGCATCTTTACATGCTATGCTGTCTTACCTGCTCTATCTCTTTTTAAAAACCACATCCATGATACTTTTTAAAAAGGTATCTTGAATATGGAAATGTTACACCTGGGATGCTGCCTGGCCAGCACCTGTGCCGCAAGCCCTTCCTTAGGATGCCACAGCCGTTGCCTCATGACCAGGAAAACCAGAGTGCATCCATGTATTAAATGCAGCTTTTTTTCTTATTTTTAGAGAATACAAGAAAGTTGCTCACTGGCCCTCCACTGTGATGCTCTGTCTTGTTCATTCTGCTTGGAAACAACTGGTAAGGCTCACAAATGAGGGCCAGACCCTAAAAATGTACCTTTTAGCCTCCCTTTTATTTGATTATATGTGCAGATGCACATATAATCATCTTGATTGATATATTTCATCTGCAGATTCCATTGCATTTGACATTTTCCAATGTTTAAATCGCCTCAGCAAAAAAGAGCATGAACAAAGTCAGAAGTAGCAGTAAGTCACATATGCTTCAGGGGCTAGAATTGTACCCTGTAACTCTTCCTGGGGCCTTATATCTGCTCGGCACAACGATACATTATTTAATGCTACAGTTCAAAGGTAGAGAGAGGCATATGGATCTAGCCTGGATCTGGAGGCTATTCTGGTGTACATAGCAAGTTCTAGGACTGCCAAGTTACATACTAGGCAGACCCTATAATAACCATCAGCAACAGCAGCAGCAGCCTCAGTCAGCTTTCATCTCTGTCTCATTGTTTGCCACTGTCAGGTACATGTCCATGTTCAGGGTAATGGAGTGTTTCTCACAAATGTTCCTTCATTTTTCCATGATCCTCCTGTGACTCCTCAGTGATAAAGCAATTTGAGCACCGTGGTCAGCCAGCCCTCTGTCTGTCTTACTTTCTGTCCTGTATACATACAGCTAATTCCTGTCTACTCCAGGATTTTATTCGGAAGCATTAGGCCATGTGGCCTTGTTGGAGAGGATGTGACCTTGTTGAGAAATTGTGTCACTGGAGGAGGGCTTTGAGGGTTAAGAAGCTCAAGCCAGGCCCAGTGGCTTACTCTCTCTTCTGCTGCCTGTTGATCCAGATGTAGGACTTTTGGCTCCTTCTCCAGCACCATGTCTGCCTGTATGTCACCATGCTTCCTCCATGATGGTAATGGACTAAACTTAGGCCTGTAAGCTGCCTGCAGTTAAATACCTTCCTTTGTAAGAGTTACTATGGCCATGGTGTCTCTTCAAAGCAATGGAAACCTTAACTAAATTGTCTTGACCTAATATCCAACAATTATAAGAGAGACAAGCATTTACAGACTGTAAACTCCTTGGATTGAGAGCATTATTATATCCATTGGTAAATCCATACTTAGTGTGCTGTACCCAACACAGTGAACATTTGGCAAATGTTCATTGAATGAATAAATGCTTTGTTTTTGTATCCTAAAAAGCCACAGATTCTGTCAGCAAATATTAACCTTTGGTCCCGGCTGGCAGCTGAGAACCCTCCAGATTAATAATCAATCAAATGTTTTCCTAAGAGCATCTTAAGTAGAGCAAAGTAGTTCCTCATGCTGAAGGAAGGTCACCTAGAGTGGCCACTGCTGTCACACACAGATTTGAAGCACCATGGCTGTCAGTCTCTTTGCACAACCTCACTGCCTACTCATGGCCTTATTAAGGTTCCTATCTCTCACGGCCCTTGACTTTGTGAAGGGAAACGCACCAGCGCTGGGCACAAACCCGCGGCCTGGCACCAGCCCTCGGCACCAAGCTTACAAACATTTATGTGGCACCAAGAAATCAGATGACAGGGCTCAGGGAAGCTGCCATGGTGGGTAAGTGGTAGAGTTCTTGCCTGGTGTGCATGGGGCCCTGGTTTCAATCCAGGCACTGACTGGAGTTCTTCCAGCTCACTGCGAGCAGATGCACCACAGTGCTCATGGGCTGGCTAAGAGCGACTGTGAGAAAGACCATCTTGGCAGGACTGCTACAACCTGCCAACAGAGTTTTCAGAAATCAGCCCTTGTCTTATACCCATTTGATTGCCCACTTCGAATAGAAACATTAACAAACATTGAAATACTCATTATACTCATTGCCTTGTGCAATATTAGATGCTTTAACCAGGAACAAACAAGGCTTTGGAAGCAGGGGAAGGAGGGGGGCACTGCCTTCTCTTTCTGATTGTTTCCTCAGGAGCTAGCTGAGCCCTCTTCAGTTGGACATTCTCAGAGGATTCTTGTAGGGGGTGAGGACCTAAAGTGACCCAGTGAGTCTTGGTGCTTGCCTTAGAGTATCTGGCTCTTGTTCCCTCCCTGAGGTCAGCCTCAGATCTCAGCCACTGCCACTTCTGAGGACTCTCTGTTAAGGAGCTTTAACTTCCTTCCCTTGCATACATTGGCTTTCGTAACCAGGAAGCTGTCCAGATTTTGTAATTCTAAGATCTCCTTCAGATGCCTTTGCTCAAACAGAACATGCACAAGTGCAAATATGCCTTCACGGAGACTTCAGATAAGGCTTAGCCAGGACAAAGCCGTAAGCGGGGTGTTGGGGGGAAATAGGAGCAAATTAAAGCAGTAAAGAGGGGTGGGACTGACTCTAAGGTCACATTCCAGAAGCGATACAGAAAAACGTTAGGAGGATGTTCACTGCGTCTAGAATATGGAAGATATATATTTTTTACTTTTTAATCTATAAATGTATAATGTGTCTATAATATATGTCCTATATATAAAAGACAGATGCTTAGACAGGCTGAGGTTCAAGCGTTGACGCTGCTTACTTTGCTCCTGGTCAGTACTTTCCTTTGTTCTCCATCTGTTAAGGATGATCATACTCAGTACTTTCCTTTGTTCTCCATCTGTAAGGATGATCATACTCAGTACTTTCCTTTGTTCTCCATCTGTCAAGGATGATAATACTCGGAGCCAGAGCCAGATTAGTAGCCATGAGCGTACAGTGCCAGGTACCACTGACACTATGCACCCTGTAGCTCTGCACCTCTCTGGTGTCAGAGCTGTTCTGTTTTAGTGGTATTCTTTTCTGAGTGTCGCTGGCGGCCTTGAACCAGGCTCTTGTGAATGTTGGCAAGTGCCCTACCGCTGATCTACACTCCCTGGTCCCTCAGAAAACGTCAGAACTCATGTGGCTTTCTTGGTTTCTAACTTGGAAAAAGGTGTTTTATGGTTATTTTTCAAATTATGCTGAAGCACCCTTCATCTACCAAAGGTGCCAGCACATCATGCCTGTGAGGCCCAGGTCCCTCCAGATGTCCCTGGAGATCTCGGCGTTCCTGCTCCCTAGGGCTGCTGCTTCTGTCCAGGGGCCCACTGGCTCCACCCCAGGGTCTTCTGTGTAGAACTGCTGCCGCCAGGCCACTTCATCCGTAGCCTTGCAGTGACACCTTCAGCCCACCTTTCCTGGAACTAAGGTCAGTTTCTGGTGCTTCCTCTGCAGTCTGCCTAGTGGGCAGTGAACTGGGTGTCCTTTGCCGCTCTGGGCTTGAAAGGAATGGGAATAAGCAAGAGTGTTTATATTCTGGGACGATAACCAAAAAAAGGGAACTGTCCTTTTTGAGACAAGGTTTCATGTAGCTCAGGTTGGCCTTGAACTGTGTGGTGGAGGAGGATGACCTTGAACTCTCCTTCATCCTGCCTGCTAGGTGCTAAGATTACGGGCATTTGCCATCATGCCTGGTGTATACAGTATATTCAATTGAGCCCAGAGTGTCCTGCTTCCCACTCTGCCAACTGAGCTATACCCTAACCCGAAAGCCTTTTGAACTGTGACCTTTTTATATCCCTTTCTGGTGGAGGGAGAAAGTTTATCTCAGTCAAATGAGCTACCGGCCTGGGTTGGCATTAACTGGAGCCTCCTGGTCCTTGTAGCTGAACTGTTTATGGAAACCTTTCATAAACATAGATCTGTGGGTAAAGGCACTGCAGGTGACCTGATGACCTGAGTCTGACCTCTGGAACCCGCATAGATGGGAAGAACTGACCCCCTAAGTTGTCTTCTGACCCAGTATGCACATAGAATAAATAACTCAAAATGTCATAACATTAAAAATTTAAAATAACCACAGGTCTTACCAAATCATGAAATCATTGCTCCTTATCAATCATCTGCCATTGTCTTTAAGACTTTATTGATAGGAGGTTTATTGGTGTTGTGTGGGTTTTGGTGGTTGTAGGTCTTTATAGTCTTTGTTGTTTTTCTTGTTGTCTTTTCCAGACAAGATCTCACTATGTAGCCCTGACTGGCCTGAAATTCATGGTGATCTACCTGCCTCTGTCTCCACCTCTCAAGTGCTGAAATTACAGGCATACCCCACTGCTCCTGGCCTGGTGGAGTTTTTGTTTTTGTTTTTTGGTGGTTTTGAGACAGGGTTCAAACTGATACAGATCCACCTGCCTCTGCCTCCAGAGCGCTAGGACTAGAGATGTGCACATCCACTGCCTGGCTAGGGCTTAGCTCTTCACCCCATGTCTCTGAAGTCTCCAGCTGCTACGTTAGAAGCAGGTTAGCTTTTGCACATTAATGAGTGACTCATGAATTATCTGTGAGCCTTCATCTGACTGAGAACTGCTGTTTGGTTAGTATTAGCCATGAACATAGAGCTGCTGAACTGAGTGTAAACTGTCCCCGTGAGTCACCAGGCTTGTCCCCACGTGGAGAGGCTGATCTGGGAAGTGCTTTCTCTGCTCACTGCTCTCAGGAACCCCGGGCACTTCTTCACCTTCTGTCTCGCCCAGTTGTCACACCTGGACTTCCATTCTTTGACAAATGGGACCCTCCTGACTGGGTGTTGCCGGCTTTACCTGAGTTTATTCAGACCACCCACTTCTCCATCAGGTTAGCAGCTCAATGTCTCTGCTTCTTATCTTTGAAATGCAGTAAAACTTGTTTCAGTATGAAAGCATAACTTTTGTTTTTGCTATCATTTGTGTTTGATAATTAGCAGATTTTTCCCTCCAGTTGTGGGTGCCAGAATTAAATGTTTACATTTATCTGTAATATAGGAGAGATGCTTTTAGGACACATTTTCTCATGCCAGATGTGATTACATGTGCCTATAATTCTGTCAGGAGGCTGAGGCAGAGGATCACTAAGGGGGCAAGAGTAGCCTGAGCTACTTAGTGAGTTTGAGGCCAGCCTGGGCTACATGTCAAGTAACAGCGATGTGAAGGAGAGAGGGGCTGGTCATGTGTAGTGAAGATTTGGGTTTCAATATTGGTGATAATAGTGAGAGGAAAAACTGGCTAGTAGATTCAAAAGAGGACTAATTGTTGCATTTGTACAACTGCCTGAGCCGCAGGGTTCCTGGGTCAGCAAAGCCATCAAAGCCCCAGTCCTAGGCCTCGGCTTCTCTCTCCCTCAAGCCTTAAAAACCACCTGTAGGCAAGACACTAAGTTGAGTTCTCTTGTTTTTAGCTGGTTAATTTAGTGCATGTGTACACACATCATGATACAGGTATGGAAGTCAGAGGATAATTTTTTTTTTTTTTTGGTTTTTCGAGACAGGGTTTCTCTGTATAGCCCTGGCTGTCCTGGAACTCACTTTGTAGACCAGGCTGGCCTCGAACTCAGCAATCCGCCTGCCTCTGCCTCCCGAGTGCTGGGATCAAAGGCGTGCACCACCGCGCCCGGCTCAGAGGATAATTTTTAGTTCTCTTTTCCCTTCACCTGTGTCCCAGGAGTCGCACTTCCCTCTCTGGCCTTGAGTTTTATTGTATGCGTAAGAATAAAGCCAGTCAAAGCTGGGAGTTCTGTAGGTCAGAACATTTTGCTATTTAATGGGACATGCATAATAACTAAAGAACCTGAGTAGTGTGG
The DNA here is from genome assembly GCA_902729485.2 of Mus minutoides. Taxonomy (NCBI): domain Eukaryota; kingdom Metazoa; phylum Chordata; class Mammalia; order Rodentia; family Muridae; genus Mus; species Mus minutoides. Next base: position 3,790,540 of record LR756420.1, on the reverse strand, counting down.
GTCAAATACTGAATACCACAACAGCAGTGGTGAGCCACAGAGCATAGTGCTGGGTGGGTGAGGGATCTCAGTTTGTAAAGGCATCGGCCTCCAAGCCTGAGAACCAGAGCTGGACCCTCCAAACCCAAGTGCTGGGAAGGAGAGAACAAACCCCACCAGGACACGTTGTCTGTCCTCTGACCTCCACAGATACGCCTCGGCACTTGTAAGTGCACACATGCATGCATACAAAAATAAATAAATAGCATGTAATGAAGCATGCTGAGAAAAGAAACACAGCAGTTGCTCCAGAGTGATCGCACTCTCTGGACATCTAGAATGGTGTGTTTGGAGCATCCGAATGGCTTGCTTTCCTCTAAGGGCCTGTTCAGGTTTAAGATGGCAGAGAGGAAGGTGAGGGAATATGGAGGAAAGGGCCTGTAGCAATTCCCCAGGTAACCACGCTCTGTTTCCATGGCACTCCAGTTGTCCATCTTTAAGTCTTGATCTCTGGTTGGTGTTGGCACTGTGCCAGCAGGAAGATGGCAGTGCTGCGGCAGCTCACCCTACTACTCTGGAAGAACTATACTCTGAAGGTGAGTGCAGACCCAAGGAAGGGTGGCCGTCATCTAACCAGTCCCCAGGGAGAGTCCTAAAGGGTAGAGCGCTTGAGGATGTCACCAGGCCGGTCATTTCCCTTGTAGAAACGGAAGGTTCTAGTGACAGTCTTGGAGCTCTTCCTGCCCCTGCTGTTTTCTGGGATCCTGATTTGGCTTCGCTTGAAGATCCAGTCAGAGAATGTGCCCAATGCCACTGTTTACCCGGACCAGTCCATCCAGGAGCTGCCCCTGTTTTTCTCATTCCCTCCACCTGGGGGGACCTGGGAGCTTGCCTATGTCCCTTCCCACAGCGATGCTGCCAGGACGATCACGGAGACAGTGAAAAGAGAATTCATGGTCAAGATGAGAGGTGAGACCAGGAGACTTGGGAAGTTCTTTTGGTTTGGTTCTGTGCGCCTGGCCTCCCATCTGTCTGGGACTGAGGGGCCCGATGAAGAAGCATGTGGCAGTGTCGGTCATATCTGGCTCCATGGCCGCATCTTGTGAGAACAGGAACAGGCAAGTAGACTCAGTCCAGAAAAGCTGTTTCTTCTGGGAACAGAGCACAGTTCGCGTACACAGGACAGTGTTCCTGGGCTGGGGCTTCAGAAGACAGCTCTGATATCACTGGAGGCCTGTAAAGGGAACCTCCCAGGCAATGTGTGCTAGCCTTTCCTACATATTTGCTTTCCAGATAAAACTATTGTCCCTTTTCCCTTTTCCTATTGTCATGTACTTCTTATAAGTTGTTTAACCCAACAAGTGATTACAGCAAAGCCCCGTATATAAAAGGAGGCCAGGGGACAGAGGTCACTTGAACAACTCCAAGTTTTAAAGCTTGGTGGCATACACCTTTAATCCTAGTACTTGGGAGACAGAAGCAGGTGGATCTCTGTGATTTTGAGGCCAACCTGGTCTACATAATGAGTTCCAGGTTAGCCAGGGCTATATAGAAAGACCCTGTTTCTTAGTAATACTAATAAAAGATGAAGCTTGCCATGGCCAGGCATTAGAGGATCAGGGTGGGGTGACTGTTGCTGCCATAGCCTGCAGCCCCTGCCCTGCTTTGTGACAGTTTTCTATGACTTGGCCCTGCTGCAGGCCTGCTACGCCACCCTGATCCACACTGCAGCAGGAAGACTAGCAGTTATCCATTCCTTAACTCTGACTGAGCGGGTGTGGTCGCAGCAGCCTAAGTCTTGGCCAAGACAAAAAGCCACTTGTTTTTGAGGGTTTCCAAAGCTTTTGCCGATCTTGTCAGAGTGCTGTCTTTTATCTGAAGTGTTCTGATGTTCCCGGGCTTCTCAAGGGGCAGGGTTGGTTGTTCTGATGTTCCCGGGCTTCTCAAGGGGCAGGGTTGGTTGTTCTGATGTTCCCGGGCCTCTCAAGGGGCAGGGTTGGTGGGCAATGTGTGCTTTGGTGCTTTGTCCGCAGTGCACGGCTTCTCCTCTGAGAAGGACTTTGAGGACTACATTCGCTATGACAACCACTCCTCCAGTGTGCTGGCAGCTGTGGTATTTGAGCACAGCTTCAACCACAGCCAGGACCCCCTGCCGCTGGCGGTGAGACAGACCTCCCTGCACACACCCTGTCCTGAGCATCAATGTCTCCTCACAGCCTACTACCAGCAAATAGGATGTGTTTCCTTAACTCCACCTGACTGAGAATAAGACTAAACTGTCCTGGCAACCAGTATGATATTCAATCCCTACTGAGGGAGCGTGGCAGTGTTAACCTATCAGTCCAGAGCAGTTTTTAAAAATCTACCCACCCTTGGACAATCACTTGATGTCCCTTTCAGTTGGGGGTTTTATAGAAGGCCTCTTTAGATAAAACCAACTAGGATAGGGAAGAAAATAGCAGCTGTTTGGGACTTAAGTATGACTTTAAAAAATAAACACAGGAAGCTCTTCACTTTCTGGATGGTAAAACTGAGCAACTGTCTCACACGTGGTGGTAGCCTTCCATTGATCCTGCATATTTGGCATTGAGAACATGAAACTGCTAGGCATGGTGGCATCCCCATCACATGAGAGACAGAGGCAGATGGATCTATGTGAGTTCAGAATGATTGGTTGTCAATTCTGTTTCTACAGGTGAAATACCACCTGCGCTTCAGTTACACACGAAGAAATTACATGTGGACCCAAACAGGAAATATTTTCCTAAAAGAGACTGAAGGCTGGCATACCTCTTCACTTTTTCCACTTTTTCCAAGCCCCGGACCAAGGGAACCTTCATCACCTGATGGCGGTGAACCGGGTGAGAAACATAAGGCTAATGCTTTAGGATCGGTTTTTATTTGTTTGTTTGTTTGTTTCCTTTTTGTTTTTTGAGACAGGGTTCTCTGTATAGCCTTGGCTATCCTGGAACTCACTTTGTAGACCAGGCTGGCCTCGAACTCAGAAATTTGCCTGCTTCTGCCTCCCGAGTGCTGGGATTAAAGGTGTGCGCCACCACGCCAGGCTAGGATAGGTTTTTAAATCTGGAAAATGAACTAAGCTGTGCAGGAGAGGTCTGAGCTGAGCAAGGCCTTACACTTGTCAGTAGAACTGTGTCAGGAAAAGCTGCGCCTGTCACAACAGTTGCCATGTCAACCAGCTGGTTCTGGCTGACCATGCTGGGATGTAGTTCCCCACCCTGTCCTGTTTCTTGAAAGCAGAAAAGTATCTCTTAAGTCAGGCACGCCTTGAATCTCAGTACATGGGAGGCAGAGGCAGACAGATTTCTATGCTTTAGAGATCAGCCTGTCTTTTTTTTTTTTTAAGATTTATTTATTTATTATATGTTAGTACACTGTAGCTGTCTTCAGACACACCAGAAGAGGGCATCAGATCTCATTACAGATGGTTGTGAGCCACCATATGGTTGTTGGGATTTGAACTCAGGACCTTTGGAATCGCAGTCAGTGCTCTTAACCACTGAGCCATCTCTCCAGCCCCAGCCTATCTTATATAGTAAATTCCAGGACAGCTAAGAGATCCTATCTCAAAAAAGAAAATCTGGGACCGGAGAGACAGCTCAGAGGTGTAGAGCACTGGCTCCTCCTCCAGAGGACTGGGGTGAATTCCCAGCATGCATGTGGTGTCTGAAACTGTCCATAGCTCCAGTCCAGGGGATCAGTGTCCTCTGGTCTCTGCAGATACCAAGCAAGCACTCATGTGGTACACAGATGTACATATAGGCAAAACACCAAGATGTAGAACTAATTTTAAGGGGGGGAAAAGTAAACCTTAGAGGAAAAGACTGAGAGATTTCAGTACGTACAAACTCAAAATTTGCTCCTAAAAGAAAAACCCCATCATGGAAACACTTGCAGCAGCAGCAGCTAAGAAAGAGAAAAGGTCATAAGCCAGGCACAGTGGCAGGCCTGTGAAAGACTTTCCCAAGTTGTTCAGAAGTTTATATGTAGGTGGGAAGGTCAGCAACAGTAGCGTCTGGCAGACCTAACCCCACTTTTGTCCCAGACTCACTGACAGCATCCTGATAAATATATGACCCCACCCCAAGGGATGGTGAGACAGCCCAGGATAGGAGCATTGACTGCTGTTTCAGAAGACCCAATATGATCCAGGTACCCACATGGCAGCCAGCAGCTCAGTGTAATGCCTGCTCCAGTTGGCCAGGCATGGTACATAGACATATATGCTGCAAAACACCTGTCCATGTAAAACACGTTTGTAATTTATTTAGTTTTTAAAAAAGAATGTCCTTTTTGGGCAGTGGTGACACACATCTTTAAATTCCAGCCAGACAAGCTAGGGCTACACAGAGAAACCTTGCCTTGAAAAACAAACAAACAAACAAACAAACAAACGGAATGAAAAGAGAAGAGAAAGAAAAGTCCTGACAGCACAAGAGACCCCGCACACCAACAACATTGTCCATGGTTTAACTTACGGCCATAGACACTTCCCAGTAGGAACAGTGGCCTACAGAGTGATAGCTGAATGCCTGAGACCCTGTCTTAGTCAGGGTTTAACTTACGGCCACAGACACTTCCCAGTGGGGACCTAGTGGCCTACAGAGTGATAGCTGCATGCCTGAGACCCGGTCTTAGTCAGGGTTTCTGTTCCTGCACAAACATCATGACCAAGAAGCAAGTTGGGGAGGAAAGGGTTTATTCAGCTTACACTTCCACATTGCTGTTGATCACCAAAGGAAGTCAGGACTGGAACTCAAGCAGGTCAGGAAGCAGGAGCTGATGCAGAGGCCATGGAGGGATGTTCTTTACTGGCTTGCTTCCCCTGGTTTGCTCAGCCTGCTCTCTTATAGAACCCAGGACTATCATCCCAGGGATGGCACTACCCACAATGGGCCCTCCCACCCTTGATCACTAATTGAGAAAATGCCTTACAGCTGGATCTCATGGAGGTATTTCCTCAAGGGAGGCTCCTTTCTCTGTGATAACTCCAGCTGTGTCAAATTGACACACAAAAACAGCCAGTACAATTGACCCCTTGTCAACCTGACACATAAACACATCACTAGTAAGCCTCAACCCTAAGTTCTTATTCATCCCCAAGATCTTTTTTTTTGTTGTTTTTTTTTTGTTTTTTGTTTGTTTTTCGAGACAGGGTTTCTCTGTATAGCCCTGGCTGTCCTGGAACTCACTTTGTAGACCAGGCTGGCCTCGAACTCAGAAATTTGCCTGCCTCTGCCTCCCGAGTGCTGGGATTAAAGGCGTGCGCCACCACGCCCGGCTTCATCCCCAAGATCTTAAATAACTTTAAAAGTTCCACAGTCTTTACAAACTCTTGCCTATTAAAATTTCAATAACTTTAAAATATCCAATCTCTTTTAAAATTCAAAGTCTTTTTACAATTCAAAGTCTCTTAACTGTTGCTCCACTAAAATACTTTCTTCCTTCAAGAGGGAAAAAATCAGACAAATATCAATCAAAAGCAAAATCAAACTCTAACTGTCCAATGTCTGGGTTCCACTCACGATCTTCTGGACTCTTCTTAGTGATCTTAGGTCACTTCTCCAGCTCTGCCCTTAGTAGCACACATGCTGTCTTCTAAGCTCCTGCTGCCTGTACTCTACTGCTGCTGCTGTTCTTGGTGGTCATCTCATGATACTGGCATCTCCAAAACACTGCTGTCTTCTGCTACAACTAAGCTTCACCAATAGCCTCTCATAGGCTCTCTTCATGGTGCCAAGTCTCAACTCCTTTGCATGACCCCTTCAGTCCTGGGCCATCAATTGAAACTGAGGCTGCACCTTCACCAATGGTCTTCCGTGGCCTTTCACCATGCCGAGCCTCAGCTGCTCTGTGTGACCCCTTCATGCCTTCAAAACCAGTACCACCTGAGTGACTCTTACACATTACCAAGTCCAGCTACAACCTTGGAGGTACAACCTTGGCTATCTCTGGAACACAGACTCTTTGTGCTCTCAGAAAACACTTCCCAGAAGATTTAGCCTCAATGATACTGGTCCAGTCTCTTCTTAATCACCACTAATTTCTTAGTTCCAGCTAACCAGCATCAATAGTCCCAGTAATGCAAAGGTTTTGCTTTAGTAGTTCTGGTATCTTGTTAATCACAGCTGATTCTTCACCCCAGCTAACCAAAACCACAGAATCTTCACAATCAAAACAGCAATGGCCCTGAAAAGAGTCTTTAATCTTCCCTCTGAAATTTCACAAGCCAGGCCTCCATCTTCTGCACTGTTCTCAACATTATCTTCTAAGCTCCTACAGAACATCCAACAGAGCTCTTAACATCCTAATGGCTCTTCTAGCCCAAAGTTCCAAAGTCCTTTCACAGTCCTCCCCAAAACATGGTCAGGTTGTCACAGGAATACCCCACTATGCTGGTACCAATTTGTCTTAGTCAGGGTTTCTGTTCCTGCGCAAGACATCATGACCAAGAAACAAGTTGGGAAGGAAAGGGTTTATTCAGCTTACACTTCCACAATGCTGTTCATCAAAGGAAGACAGGACTGGAACTCAAGCAGGTCAGGAAGCAGGAGCTGATGCAGAGGACATGGAGGGATGTTACTTACTGACTTGCTTTCTGATTGAACCCAGAACTACTAGCCTAGAGATGGCACCACTCTTGGCCCTCCCACCCTTGATCATTAATTGAGAAAATGCCTTACAGCTTGGTCTTATGGAGGCATTTCCTCAAGGGAGGCTCCTTTCTCTGTGATATTTCCAACTTGTGTCAAATTGACACACAAAACCAGCCGGTACAGACCAGTTCTCAACATTCCTAATGCTGGGACCCTTTAATACAGTTCCTCATGTTGTGGTGACCCCTAACCATAAAATTATTTTGTTGCTAGCTGGGTGTGGTGGCGCACGCCTTTAATCCCAGCCCTCGGGAGGCAGAGGCAGGTGGATTTCTGAGTTCGAGGCCAGCCTGGTCTACAGAGTGAGTTCCAGGACAGCCAGGGCTATACAGAGAAACCCTGTCTCAAAAAAACAAAAATAAAAAACAAAGAAACAAACAAAAATTATTTTGTTGCTACTTCATAACTATAATTTTGCTACTGTTAGGAACTGGAATGGAAATATCTAATATGTAGGATATCTGATATGCAACCCCCAAAGAGATTTCAGCTCACAGGTTGAGAACACAGTCAAGTTGCCACAGTTATAAGGACAACTGCCGAGCCGCAGGTAGTCTTCTGAGGAAACTATGTGGACAAGTAGCAGGCAGTTATTTGTAGAGAAAACAGTAATGAGAAGGCATGACTCAAACGACAGTTTCTGGGGTTCCATGTTCAGCTAAACCCATCACCAGCTATGTGCTTCCCTGGGCCTAAGTATCTCTGTCCGTCCAATGAGGCTCACACTCACTGCTGCGAAGTGTCCAGTGAGAATTCGTGCTCCACCAGCACTGGCCTTGACACACACCAATGGCATTACAATCATAAAACCAGGGCAAGACAGAAAAATGTCAGCACTTGGTTAGTGTTTTGCTTTTCTCTTTTCTGTAGGTCACCCAGGTGGTCAGTTTTGTCTCAGGATATTGTATCTAAGCACTTGGGCCTATGGTCTATTCCCTAGTTTGTCCTGAGGCTAAGAGCTTGGGATCTCAGGGTGTCTTTTATTGCCTAATCCTAAACCCACTTCTTCCTTGGGTTTATCGCTCTCGGGCCTTGTATGCACTTTGTGAGGCCTTAGGGCACTGTGCTTGCTACTGTTACTGTTACTGACCCTTTTCCTTTGAGCTTTTTATTTCAGGCCAGCTAAGGTAGGTCAAGTTATCCCTAAATTGACCCCATACCAATCATTCAGAACCATGGCCTGGTTGAGGCAGAAGGAAATTAAGTAGATACCTGATTCACAACAGCAAAATTTTCAGTTACCCTCCCATAGCCAGTGTAATTGCAGGATCCACAAAAGCAGCCAGGTGATGGTGGCACTCAGGAGGCAGAGGCAGGAGGATCTCTGTGAGTTCAAGGCCAGCCTGGTCTACAGAGCTAGTTCCAGGATAGCAGGGTTACACAGAGAGACCCTGTCTTGAAAAACAAACATAAAGTAGACAATGGCTGCAAAAGCAAGTGTGAGCCAAACTTGAGAGAGCACCTTGATGGATGTAAAAGCAGAGGAAGGGACCGTTAGGCAAGGAGTGTAGATATCAATACAAACTTAAGAGGGGAGGAACAGATTCTCCCTGACACCCCAGGATGGAACACAGTCTAGCAGACACTAATTCAGTTAGTTAACCACTTGGGCAAATGTCTCAGCTTCTGTCTCCTCTCTGCTACCTTCCACCAGAGTCACAGTTAGGCACAAAGGCCATTAGCTTCTTTCTTTTGACTCTTAAACTACTGAGATAGCACTTGACCTGGCCCTCTCAACAAATGTGGCAAGTGCTTTTCTGATCTTCCACCTTCTTTGTTATCCTTATTTTGGGGTCCAGGAATGGCCTCACAAAGAGCATGAACACCAATCTCCGTCAGACAGGGAGAGTTTATTGAGCATATACCCCAGGGCTGGTCTATCAGAGCCATGGTCCAGATTTGGGAACTAAACCGTAATCTTAAAATAAGATTCTACAGGGTTGCCGGGCGTGGTGGCGCACGCCTTTAATCCCAGCACTCGGGAGGCAGAGGCAGGTGGATTTCTGAGTTTGAGGCCAGCCTGGTCTACAGAGTGAGTTCCAGGACAGCCGGGGCTATACAGAGAAACCCTGTCTCGAAAAACCAAAAAAAAAAAAAAAAAAGATCCTACAGGGTTTAAGCCTAAAATCCACAAATCTGTGTCAAGTTATTCCACCAACCAGAATTTAGGGATAAGGGACATCCTTAGGAACGTGCCTGTGTTGTACATTTATCCTGTTCCCATTGGATGGGATATTCAACTGTGGCAGGGGACTTGCCTTGTCTATTATTCATGTCCTAACTTGTCAACCACGATGGGACTTGTCTAACATTCATGTCTTAATTTGTCAAACAAGGATGTCAGTTACCCACATACGTGTCTCTTTCTGCCAAGTAGGATGTCAGTTCCCAGAGAGGTCTTGGGAACTTAAACTTTACTAGGCCTACTTAAAATAGAAGTCTTATTCCAAATAGTTTATTATATTGGTGCAGGTGTCTCTCTTATGCTGGGGTCCATCCCAGGAGCAGCCTATGCCATAAAAGCTCACACACAGGTGCAGGAAGTACTGCTGGGTGGTTGGTTCTGGTCCAAGCTTATTGTGGGTAACTATCCAAAGCAGGTCTACTGACTTCCAAGGGCACAGGACATAAGAGGATATGTAATCAACCTGGGCATGAGAGAGTTTCCTATAACAGCAGAAAGAACATCTGAGAAGGTTTCCTTATAATATTAGTAGCAGCACAAAATGGCAGGCCAGCCAGCTCACAGTTACCTAGACTTTACCATTACATCTAGGCCTTAATATTTTACCTAGACCTTTACAGTTGTCTCATGTCTTCACTCTTAGTGATCTCTTTTCTGGTACCTATTTAGTTTTATCTGTTGAGAATTGTCAGTCCACCCATTTGAGGAATATAGGGCCTCTCTCCCACCAAGTTTATGTATGTTTAGTGTGTTGGGTATGTGTATGTGTGTATAGTGTATGTAATGTGTTTGGTGCATGCATGTGTGTAGTGTGTGTGTGAAGTAGAAAATTAAGGGTTCTTTGGAAAGTTGGTTGGATGGTGTTTTGCTGAAGTGGACACAGGTGAAAAGCTAAGGCAGACTCATGAAGGAACATTTAGCTTAAGCAGACACAGGAAAAAGGATGTTCTGCTAAAGCAAGCATGTGAAAGGATATGTAATGAAGGATTCTCCACTAATGATACAAATGTATTGATCTGCCTAACATCATGTAGTTGAGCTACATTTGTTGGGATTCCATAGAGAGAAATGTACCAAACAACTTCTGGTGGTGTGCTACAATTTCTTGCCACTTCCGAGGACTCAGGCTGATTGGCAGAGTGATGTCAGCTGAGACAGATGCATGTGCTGGACATATACATGTGCTGAGACATGATACATAAGGACAAGTGATGTTTGGAGAGTGTAAATCAGACTTGACAAACAGTGACCAAAGCTAAACTAGACTGACTTCTAGAACTAGCTGTACGACGCTTGTCAGTCGATCTTGGCTGAGCTTTGCGTCACTGAAAAAGGCACAGCAGAGAACTTCTCCTGACGCCACTCCTGATCTCTGCTACTGACTTGTACCAAGGCTAAAGCCTGGCTGTCTCTGCTAGATAGTGCCACCACTGCTGGTTCATGCTTGCTATTCTGACTCTACCAAACTACACTACTGGTGTATCTGTGAAGTGTTTGGGAGTGGCTCGAGCTGCCACTACTAACCTGTAAACTAAACTTGTCAATTTCCAGACAACACAGATGAGAGTTATTCCAGAGAACCTTTTTAAACAGATCTATTTTCCCCGTATCCCTTCTTTCCTATTACCTCTGGTGGGTGGTGGGCTACAAGGAAAGTTAAAATATTTTAAAAACATCATTAAAAGTAAGGCATTAAAAAAATTAAAGTAACATGTGTATGTGTGTAATGTATAGTGTATATAATGTGTTTGGAGTATGTAAGTGGAGGTGTGTATTGTGTGTGTGTGTGTGTGTGTGTGTGTGTGTGCCACCATGCTCATGGGTAGGCCAGTGTTGAGAGTCCTTCTTTGTCACTTGGCACCTTTGACACTGTCTCTCACTGAATTACACCATTTTGGGATAAGCTGGACGGCCAGTAAGCACCAGGGTCTGCCTGGCTCCACCCTGAGATGCTGGGGTTTACAGGCGGATGCATGGCAGGCTTTTGTGAGGGTGACGCAGATTCAGACCAGCTTCTCATGCTTGTGTCTCAAGTGTTCTTACCCACTGAACTGTCTCCCTGGTCCTAAATCAAGCTGTTTTAAAAATATGATCATGTTTATGATTTTGTGTGGGTTATGTTAATTATGAAGTAGAAGTGTCACTTGGCAATATGTGGCATGTTTTCTCTTCTCCTTGTGACCACTGAATGATGTCAGATGCTATTAGTGGTCCACAGAGTAGGGTATCAGGTAAAGTTACCCACTGCCTCCTCTGGCCCTACCTCTGCAGACTCAGGGAAGTCTGTCTGTTCAAAGCATACCCCTCTCATGAGCAGCACCATGACACAGCTGTCCTCTGTTTCTGAACTCAGGATACATTCGTGAAGGCTTCCTGGCCATGCAACATGCTGTAGACAAAGCCATCATGCGTTACCATGCCAACACCTCTGCACAGCAGCTGTTCCAGAAGCTCATGGTGATCACCAAAAGGTTCCCGTTCCCACCATACATCTCCGATCCATTCCTCATTGCCATCCAGTACCAGCTTCCTCTGCTGCTCATGCTGAGTCTCACCTACACCTCCCTCACCATCATCCGGGCTGTGGTGCAGGAGAAGGAGAAAAAACTAAAGGTAACCCTCTGTGCATGGCAAGTCAGTCTGAGAATGCTGGGGCCTGGGACTCCCTCAAAAGAATCGGCCTGTCTCAAGGCTGTTGCCATGTGTGCGGGGACCATAAGAGCCAGGGCTCGGTGTGGGCACCGCTGTGACACAATGTTAGGAAGCCCAGCTGCTCTGCTTAGATTCTGGTAGTGGGCATGCCCTCGGCCCACAGTCTCCATGCAGCACTTGGGGAGCTGGATTTGGGGTTGTTGGTTTTTGTTTGTTTGGGGTTTTCTGCTTGGTTTGGTTTTTAAATTTGGTTTTGTCAAAATAGGACTTCTCTGTGTAGCCCTAGCTGTCCTGTAACTCCCTCTGTCAATATGGTTGGCCTTGAACTCAGAGATCTGCCTCCCTTTGCCTCCTGAGTGCTGGGATTAAAGGCATGTGCCACCACTGCCTGGTTTGCTTTTCATTGTTTCTTATTGTTTTTGTTTCTGTTTTATATTATCTTTATAATTTTTTGTTTCTTTTTTTTTTTTTTCAAAAAAAATTTTTATATGTGTTTTGACTATGTTTTTCCCTTCTGCTAACTCCTCCAAGATCCTTCTGGGATTTTTTGTTTGTTTGTTTGTTTGTTTGTTTTTATTTTTTTTTCAGTGCTGGAAATGGAACTCAGGGCTTCAAGAATGTACAAACTCCACCTGTGAGCCCCACTGCCAGCAAAGAGCTGAGTTTTCCTTTCCTAGCCACTGGCAGTCCAGCTTTAGATTCCCAGAACCCATAGGCAGCACTGGTCAGTTCAGGAACTGGGTTTCATTGTGGCACTTCCTGACAACCTGATAAACAGGAGAGAGGGGGAAGGTGTGCTCAGAGTGTTCCACATTACCTTTACCCTGTTCTTCCACAGAGACAGGAAGCACCCTTCCCTAAGGGTTCTGGGCTTCTCCTTCAAAGTGAGAACGAAAATGAATGGATGCCCGGCTCTCTTTTTTTTGTTTTGTTTGTTTGTTTGTTTGTTTGTTTGTTTGTTTGTTTTTTCCGAGACAGGGTTTCTCTGTGTAGCCTTGGCTGTCCTAGAACTTATTCTGTAGACCAGGCTGGCCTCGAACTCAGAGATCCACCTGCCTCTGCCTCCCTAGTGCTGGGATTAAAGGCGTGTGCCACCACACCCGGCTGCCCGGCTCTCTTAATGCATGTCCTCAGCAACACACTTGTCAAGGCTCACAGCCCAGAAGGCTGCTGGCAGTGTGGACAGTATGGCCTGCAGAGTCTTTCTGCCAACAGTGGGAGGGGCCAGGCTTCATGACTCTGGACTTTAATGCCAGCTGCCATACTCCTGGCTTCTGGGAATCAGCTGAAGCAAAATGAAGACTTGGGAGTCCCTTGGGAGTCTGGAATTGCTCCACAGCATATAAGGCTTCCCTGAAGGACTTAGAGAATTCATCAACTTAACATCTGTTGGGTACCTGTGTCAGACTGAAGGAGACACAAGCAGAGAAGGGGGGTTCCCAGCACGACAGAGACAGAGCGTAGTGAGCAAAGTTGGGAAGTGACTTCGCTCTCATGAAATAGAACAGAGCCGCACCACACTGGATAGTGGGCTGGAGGATCGGGCAGGCCATCATGACTTAGGAAGAAGGGGCAGTTAATCCTGAATTGACTATCAGGGACAGCCTCCCAGATAGGGTAGTATGTGCCACTGATAAAAGACAGAAAAGAGATGGATCTGTCTAAGAGCTGTTGGACAAACTAGCATGCCAGACCCAGCCTTCTCTTTCCCCTCATGTGTGATATTTCCTGCCTGTGCTCTATAGCACAGGTATCCTGGTCTACCTTCCTGCTCTCTACATGGCCATGTCCTTTTGTAAGCAGACCGGCACATGTGGGGCTCTGGGGAAAGCTAGCCGTGTGCAACAGGATAACAGCCTGACTGTGTGATGCTGTCTCCCATTCACAGGAGTACATGCGCATGATGGGGCTCAGCAGCTGGCTACACTGGAGCGCTTGGTTCCTCATGTTCTTCCTGTTCTTCCTCATCGTAGTCTCCTTCATGACCCTCCTGTTTTGTGTCAAAGTAAGTGTGGCTTCCATGAGGGCTCTGGAAAGAAGAGGGGGCAGAGACCATTCATGGCCCCTGACCTCAGGGCAAGTGTTTCCCCTGCTGTAGAAGATAAGCAGGGCTTCCCCTGACCTGCACCTTTAGACTTGCCCAGTTCATTTCTGCCTTCCCTGTCTCACCTGGCCAGTCTGTCCTGCAGGTGAAGAAGGACATAGCAGTCCTTTCCAACAGCGACCCCTCCCTGGTCCTGGCGTTCCTGCTGTGTTTTGCAATCTCCTCCATTTCCTTCAGCTTCATGGTCAGCACCTTCTTCAGTAAAGGTGAGCCCTGTTGTTCCCCTTAGGCCAGAGGGCGAGGGTAACCCAAGTCTAGGGAAACTAAGAGGATTTATGCACAGTTAAGGGGTTAATGCCGGCCGGGTATGGTAATCCCAGCACTCGGGAGGCAGAGGCAGGCGGATTTCTGAGTTCGAGGCCAGCCTGGTCTACAAAGTGAGTTCCAGGACAGCCAGGACTATACAGAGAAACCCTGTCTCGAAAAACCAAAAAAAAGGGGGGGGGTGTTAAAGAGTGTGTGGTTTTGATGACCCAGAGGCTGAACTGAAGAGAGAACTCCTGAAAGGCTGAGGCGTAATATGACTGGTTTGAGGGAGAGGCAGACAGGAGTACAGAATGGCCTGTGGGCCTCCCAGAGCTCCCCAGGAAGAAGCTAGGTGGTGAACAGGGGGCAGAGAGCACCTGCTTTGGGCCGAGGAAGAGAGACGGGGTGTATTAGGGCAAACGGGGGTTGGCAGAAGGCAAGCATGTCCACTGTGGACTGCTGAGAATACTAGAAATAAAAGCTTTATCCGCTTGCCCCCTGCGATTGCTTGTACATTCAAGGGTGGCGCTGCCTTTGAATTTGGGGTTCAGCTTGTTGTTTAGTGCTTATGTTTTCTCCCTTGCTGCCTTCTGTTACACAGAGGATGCTTCCAGTAGTTTTTGGAGCTCTGATAGCTCGGAACATACAAACTATGTTTCTCTTAGTGAGATTGCCCTTAACTTGAAATGCTTTTACATTTCTCCTAAGAGATAGTATGTCTCAGGTCAATTCATACTGTACTGTGACTCCCCAAGAGATAGTATGTCTCAGGTCGATCCACACTGTACTGTACTGTACTGTGACTCCCCAAGAGATAGTATGTCTCAGGTTAATCTATACTGTACTGTGACTCCCCAAGGTCCCTGTTATTTTTATTATTTTAAAAACCATTTGCAAAATAGTAGTTTAGTTGCTATTTTGCCTTCAAGCCATTGTTAGCCTGCTTCATACTTAAACGTTTGTGTGTGTACTGCTTTGGGTGGGCAGAGGACGGACCTGCGCAAGGGGCCTAGCAATGCCAGAAGCTGCAGTTCCCTGGTGCTGGAATTTGGGTGGGGTGGGACTCTGACCACTGTCACTCCTGCGAGTCTCATGGCAAGTTTATACCACCCAATGCTCTTTGTCCCCACAGCCAACATAGCAGCAGCCGTGGGTGGCTTCCTGTACTTCTTCACCTATACCCCCTACTTTTTCGTGGCTCCTCGGTACAACTGGATGACTCTGAGTCAAAAGCTCTTGTCCTGTCTCCTATCTAATGTTGCCATGGCAATGGGAGCCCAGCTCATAGGAAAATTTGAAGCCAAAGGTGAGTCTTGTCCTCAGTATGTCCTTAGGTCCCCCGTCTCCTGCAGCTTAGGGAGTATCTTACAAAAGTGTTCCCAACAGTTAGCCTCACCTCAGGAGGCAGGCAAGCTGACGAATCCCTGAGCTAGGCCTTTATCAGAAAACAAGAACTCAGTGTGTACCCAGAGCTGGCTGGGCCCTAGTCTGCTGGGGGAAATAGCTCTGCTAAGGCCAGTATGAGCCAAATACAACTAACTAAGGGCTAAAACGCCAGAGGTGGTGGTCACCAGCTGCTCTGCCCAATGACTGGATCTTACCAGTCGGTTTTTGAGTCACTTCCTACTTTTGTTTTAAAGTTTTAAAATGAACATGTATTTTATTTTCAACTCTGTGTGTGTGTGTGTGTGTGTGTGTGTGTGTATGTATGTATGAGGTTATGCATATGTGAGGAAAGGTGCCAAGAGTCAAAAAGAAGATATCAGATTCCCTAGAGCTAGAGTTACAAAATATTAAGATGTGGGTGCTGGGAATTCAACTCCAGTCCACTGGGAAGAGCCACAAATGCTCTTACTCCATCTTGCCATCCCCCTTAAAAACTTTTTATTACATATTTTATTGTGAATGTTTGTATGCACATAAGAGCATACACATGCCACAGAGCATGTGTGAACAGCCAACAGACAACTGTGAGGAGTCCCTCTCTGCTTTCACTGTGTGAGTTCCTTCCACATGACCCTGGCAAGAGTTATCAGAACTGGCAGTACGTGCCTTTGACCCTGAGTTGTCTTGCCAGTTCTCTTCCTTTTTTTTTTTTTTTTTTTTTTTTTGGTTTTTCGAGACAGGGTTTCTCTGTATAGCCCTGGCTGTCCTGGAACTCACTTTGTAGACCAGGCTGGCCTCGAACTCAGAAATCGCCTGCCTCTGCCTCCCGAGTGCTGGGATTAAAGGTGTGCGCCACCACGCCCGGCCCTCTCTTCCTTTTTGATACCTTCTGAGTGGTTGCACAAGTGACCTCCAAGCCAGGGGATTTTGAGGTCTCTGTGTCAGCTTCCAGCTTTTGGTGAGTATAGGGTTAGCATGTCCTGTACTCCAATACCCTCTGCAACGGCTGACCATGAAGGCAGGGGATCCCGAGAGAAGAACCAGTGAGATCCCTGAAAAAGTATGTTCTGATTTTTGTGAGATTTCCTGTCTTAAAACATCACGGAGGCCAAATGAAGCCCTTGTTGGGACTGACTGACTGGTGCACTCCTGCTTTGTAAAGCCCGTGGCGGATACTCAGAGCTCAGAGGTTCCTAGCCTCAGATCAGCTCCTCTTATGTCAAGGCCCCATGACTTATCAATAGGGCCAAACCCTCTCACAGGAGAACACTGGAGAGGGGACCACAGACTGGGACATGGCCTCCCTTCTCCTGTCTGCAGGACAGGTGAGGAGATGTAAGTAGCCGTGTCTGGCCACTACATGAACCCTGACGTCCCTGACATCCATTCTCGGGGGCTTTGCATACTGTGTTGCTTTCCTAGAAGAAGGGCAGTGCATGTAATCTACTTCCATTTTAAAAAGAATTATTTATTTTATGTATATGAATACTCTGTAGCTGTCTTCAGACACACCAGAAGAGGGCATCAGATCCCATTACAGATGGTTGTGAGCCACCATGTGGTTGGTGGGAATTAAACTCAGGACCTCTGAAAGAGCAGTCAGTGCCCTTTACTGCTGAGCCATCTCTCCAGCCTGTAATCGACCTTCTTAAGGCCTCACCTGAGATCATTTAAGATGGCCATGGCTCTTCCCTACCCACATGTTCTCTTAGGCCAAATGTCCCCATCTCTTCCAGTCATATATCTTTGTCTGTTTGTATTGCTATCACAAAATACCTGAGACTGGGACATTTGTCAAGAACAGGAATTTATTTCTCAGTTCTGGAAGTCCTAAGATGCAATACCTGGTAAGAGTCCAGTGGTTGCTTCCAAGATGGCACCGTGAATGTCATAGAGCAGGACACTGAAAGAGACAAAAACTGCTCCTGTAGGACCTTTTTTGTCCACTTATAAAGGCTATCTCCCACACTGTTAACCTGGGAACTAAATTTCTGACCAATGAATTTAAGGCCATGCATTCAAACCGTGCCAGTGAGCAGGGTAATTGTAGCACTGAGGAAGTTGAAGCAGGACTGCTGAGAGTTTGGGGCCATCCTGGACCACGTGATGAGCTCCACACCTGGGCTAGCGTCAATCCCTGTCTTATAAAACAAACAAAAGCAAGCAATGACAAGACAGCTAAAATGTGTGGGCCATATGCACGTGTGTGCACATGGATAACCAATGGGAACGTGTGGGCCATATGCACATGTGTGCACATGGATAACCAATGAACATGTGGGCCATTTGTACGTGTGTGCACATGTATAACCAATGAACGTGTGGGCCATATGCACGTGTGTGCACACGTATAACCAATGAAATGCAAACCTATCTAGTCAGTTCCCTAGCACTGCATAAAAACAGACATGGTAGTGTGTGTGTGTATCTGTAATCCCAGCATCAAGGAGATGGGGCAGGAAGATCAAGAGGTCAAGAAATGAGGTTTATGTGTTTCTAGCATTAGTAGCCTCCTGATAGAGTGTAGACTTTGTAAACTAACAGAAACTTCCCAGGCCTCTAGTACTTTTTAAAAAGCTTTTTTCAGGGCTGGAGAGATGGCTCCATATTTAAGAGTACTTGCTGCTCTTTCAGAGGACCCCAGTTCAGTTTCCAGGACCCACATCAGGCAGCCTATACGTCTGTCACTCCAACTACAGGGTGTCTGACACCGCCAGGCACATGCACATAGCCACATGCAGACACACACAGATCTACCTGCATGTAATTAAAAATAATTTTAAAAAATCAATCTTTTTTTCGAGGCCAGCCTGGTCTACAAAGTGAGTTCCAGGACAGCCAGGACTATACAGAGAAACCCTGTCTCGAAAAACCAAAAAAAAAAAAAAAAAAAAAAAAAAAAAAAAAAAAAAAAAAAAAAAAAAAAAAAAAAAAAAAAAATCAATCTTTTTAAAAGTATTAAAAAACTAAAAGACCATTTCCAAAGAGGAATCTCCTTATATGACACCTCTTTTTTTTTCCCAAGTTGCATAGTGAATTTTCTTAAAACAGACCAACATCTAGCTGTTCGATGGTAAGTATTCAGCAAGGCTGTAGAGCAGACATTTCCATCCAGGGCCCTCCGACCAGCAGCAGACTGTTAGACACTTAGGTCCAGGCTTCCATGGGCTATGACACTGATGTCTCTTGAGCTGTGTAGAGTTTCACATTAATTTTGAGTTCTCCCAGTTTCATTGGTTACATTGACCTAATGCACTTGTGTGCATGAGTAATATATATATATATATATATATGCATGAATATATGTACATGTATGCACACATGTAACCAATGAAATGCTAAGCCATCTAGTCAGTTCATGAACTTTTAAAAAATTTTAA
The DNA here is from genome assembly GCA_902729485.2 of Mus minutoides. Classification (NCBI taxonomy): domain Eukaryota; kingdom Metazoa; phylum Chordata; class Mammalia; order Rodentia; family Muridae; genus Mus; species Mus minutoides. Next base: position 3,771,931 of record LR756420.1, on the reverse strand, counting down.
AGATGGGGCTGGAGAGATGGCTCACTGGTTAAGAGCACTGACTGCTCTTCCAGAGGTCCTGAGTTTAATTCCCACCAACCACATGGTGGCTCACAACCATCTGTAATGGGATCTGATGCCCTCTTCTGGTATGTCTGAAAACAGCTACAGTGTATTTATATAAATTAAATAAATAAATGAATCTTAAAAATTTTAAAAATATATGTAGTGTCTGTCTGTCTGTCTGTCTGTCTGTCTGTCTGTCTGTCTTGCATCCCCGTCTCTTCACCACATGCATGGATTACCTGTAGAGACTAGAAGAGGGAGCTGGATCCCCTAGAACTAGAATCACAGAGGGTTCTTAGCTACCAGGTTGGTGCTAGGCATCAAACCCAGGTCCTCAGGAAGAAATGTCATTTCTCTTAACCTCTGAGCCATCTCCTTAGCTCTAGCTCATGAGCTTTTGATAGTTCTGCAATTTACTGATTTTTTAAAAACATACTGTTGTCTTTAAGACTTGAAGAAAGTTGGATAGGGAATGGGATATAGCGCAATTGGTAGTGTTTACCTGGGGTTCAGTCTCTAAAACAACATAAGCTGAAGGTAATAGCACACACTTGTAATACTAACACTAAGGAGATGGAGCCAAAAGGATTACAAGTTCAGGATCATTTAGATCGTTCTAAGCTACACAATGAGTTTGAGTTCAGCCTGGAATACAAGATGTTTCAGAGAGAGAGAGACAGAGACAGAGATGAAAGTTGTCAGATTTGTTACAAAGTCTGTAAAGAGACAGTCAAGGCAACAGCACAAGGAAAATTTGCATACAAGCATGAATACATGAACCATCAAGTGCTTCAGCGCCTCGCTCCTCCCTGCCAGCCCTAACAGTTCAGGGCTACTTTCCTGACACCCCTAGGCACTGGCATCCAGTGGCGTGACCTCCTCAACCCTGTCAACGTAGACGACGATTTCTGCTTTGGACAAGTGCTGGGGATGCTGCTGCTGGACTCAGCACTCTATGGCCTGGTGACCTGGTACGTGGAGGCTGTCTTCCCAGGCCAGTTTGGCGTACCCCAGCCCTGGTACTTCTTCCTTATGGTGAGTGCTGATGCCCCTGTTCTTCAAGCAGGACACTTCTTTGGGGGACATAGGTGTCCCTGGCACTCACTTGGGATCCCTTTGAGTCCCAGAGCATGGCACCTGCACAAGCCTGGGGTAGAGACCTCTGACCTGTGTGTGTGTCCTGACAGCCCTTAAGATTTGTCCACAGAGGTGACAACCCGCCTCAGCCACCTCAGCCCCAGGGTCTGAGACGAAGGGACACAGAGACCGGCTGATGCACATGGCCTCTGCTGTTCCCATGCTCTTCTTTTTTTTGTTTGTTTGTTTTTGTTTTTGTTTTTTGGGGGTTTTTTTTGTTTTTGTTTTGTTTTGTTTTTGTTTTTGTTTGTTTGAAAGGCCTTCTTTTTTTTTTTCCCCCCCTTGTTCCGGTCAACCCCGCTCGCTCTGCTCTACCCTGCTTGCTCCGGCCAGCCCCACTTGCTCCTGGCCGCCCCCGTACGGCCCCTGCTTGTTCCAGCCAGCCCCGCTCGCTCCGATCGGCTCCGCTTGCTCCGGTTTGGCCCCGCTCGTTCCGGCCGTCCCCGTTCGGCCCCACTCGCTCCGGCCCTGCTAGCTCCAGCGTCCCCGCTTGCCCCCGCCGTCCCCGTTCGGCTCCGCTCGCTCCAGACAGCCTGGCTTGCTCCGGTTGGTCTTTCCAGTCCAAGGATTCATTTCTTATTATTCTTCATAAGTACGCTGTAGCTGACTTCAGACGCACCAGAGGAGGGCGTCAGATCTTGTTACGGGTGGTTGTAAGCCACCATGTGGTTGCTGGGATTTGAACTCATCACCTTCGGAAGAGCAGACGGGTGCTCTAACCCGCTGAGCCATCTCACCAGCCCCCATGCTCACTTCTTTATTCATGAAAAATATTTTTTAAAATGTTTTAATAATACTGAGGTTTAATCCCGGGACCTCGTATATATTAGACAAGTACTGAGCTCTATCCCCAGCATAACAAATATCTTACTGGGTTTTCTGCCTACAAAACAATGAAGCTTTTGGGGGGGTGGCATGCTTTAAAATCAATAGCACTTCCCACTGCCAGAAAAACAAAAACAAAAACTACTGTTGAAACCTGCTTGTGCCTCTCTGACACTTTTCTCATTGACAAAACTACTAACAAAAGCGTCTTAGGGACAAAAGGTTTTATTGTGGCTCCTAGACTGGGGGGAAGGCAGGGCAGCAGGAACATGGTGCTGCATAGTGTCCATTCAGGAAGCAGATGTCCTCCTCCCCCACCCGGCACCCAATCCAGAAACTCCTTCTGAGACACACCCAGAAGTTTGTTTCCTAGGTGATCCTAGATGCTGTCGAGTTAACAGTACTGATCATCTTACCGTTTTCAGACTTGCCCTGTGCACTTTCTACCTGGCCCCTGCAGATAATTTGCTTAATAAAAATGGGCCAGGTTATAAGCTGGACCAGAAACTGTTTTTTTTTTTTTTAATTCTAACAGCGTTTCTGTTATCTTAAGCATGTGCATGTACCTGTGTATATAGTTCTTTAGACTTTTATGTAGCCATACTTATAAATGTATTGTTAATTTAGCAATGTATTTCTACCTAAATATATAGCTTTTTTATGAATGAACTGCATTTGTCATGACACGTAGCATCCCCATGTAAGGTTTCACCATCACAAACTTTAAATGTGAGACATGTGTCCAGTACCGCCAGTGCAATATTCCTCTGTGTACTGGAAACAGAAGTAACAGGTCCTCAGCAGGCAGCTTACTCTCCGTGTCCCTGTCCATGGGGAGCCGTTGTGCGCAGAGGATGGAGACACAGCCTCTTTCCTCTCAGGCTCTGGCAGTGCTCTGGCCTGGGATGTTCAATAATGTCTCCTCATACATTGTCAAATTCCCTTTTCTCTGTGTTAAATCTGAGTTTCACAACAGATTGTGCCCATTTACCAGATTAGGAAGGCAAGAGTTACAGCATTCCCAGGTACAAGCAAATCAAGAAATGTGCCTGAGTCTAAGAGGGTGTTGTCTCTTCAGTTGGATGCCCTGTGGTTAAGGCTCAGGTCATGTTTTGCATGTTCAGTGGGTCAATGGTACTTATTTTGTTGGTTGCAAACAAAACGGACTGACACTACTGACTGTGGCACCCATGTGCCTCCCTCCAGCCCTCCTACTGGTGTGGGAACCCAAGAACTTTCATAGGGAAGGAGGAGGAAGGCAGCGACCCAGAGAAAGCTCTCAGGAACGAGTACTTTGAAGCTGAGCCGGAGGACTTGATAGCTGGGATCAAGATCAAGCATCTCTCCAAGGTGAGGCTTGAAGGCAGACTGGTCAGCTGCCAATGCTTCTCCCGCAGGTGCTCCCCCCAGCTGCCCTGCATACCTGAAGGAGGAGGATCAGATTCCCTCCAGCAGCTGCTCTCCACCCACTCTCCAGAGCACAGACCATCCCTCCACAGCTGGTCACATGCTGGCAGGCATTGTGTTGTGGTGGCACTGTGACCATATATTCCTGGGTGCACCTCTCACTGGCTTCTTAGTTCATGCCATGCTGGGTGCACGATGACAAGGAGGTCATGTAAGGACTAAGAGGGGATATAACCTCTGCCCCGCAATTCTATTCTGTGTGGATTCGTGGGACTTGGTTTAGTATCCTGAGATGCTAGGGTCGTGTTCCAAAGGGGAAGGGAGTCAAGGCAGCCTCTGACTTTCCTACAGGTGTTCCAAGTGGGTAATAAGGACAAGATGGGCATCAGAGACCTGACCCTGAACCTCTATGAAGGACAGATAACAGTCCTCCTGGGCCACAACGGTGCTGGGAAGACCACGACCATGTCTCTGCTGACAGGTGAGAGGAAGCTCTGTGGCCATCATCTGTGCCTGGCAGGCCCGTCCCCTGTCTGCTTTACATATGGCCTCAGTCCCTCTCTGTGAGAAGGAGCGTATGTTTAGAGCCAGTAAAGTTTTAGCCCCGTGCCCAGGGGAACGTCTGAGGAGCCGATGAATGGTTCCCACCCGACCTCGGCCTCTGTCTATGAATGCCCAAACAGCAAACAATAAGTAAGAGCAATTCTGCAGCCCAGAACAGGTCCGCCCCGCACTATTGACTCTGCTCCCCTGTGCAGGGCTAGGGCTGTGCCTCAATGGTGGAGTGAGTGACTGGCACTCATCCAGCCCTGGACTCAGACCTAGTATCCGTGGGGAAAAGTAAGGGATAAAAAGAGGAAAGGCGGAGGAAACACTGAGGTCAGAGCACACACTGATGTTGAGAGTGGGGTTTGTGATTGTAATGGATTCAGTACCTACACACTTGTGTGAGAGACACAGAACCAGAGAGAATGAGGCTCTTTATGACAAAGTGGTGTGCCCTATAACAGAGCTGGAGCCCCACCCTCCTCCTGTCTCCTACTGCTCAGGGGATAGAACCTAACCTTATGTCAAGATCCTCAGTAAAATGGGGGAAGTGGCTTTCATGAGTCAAGGTGGTCATGTACCTTGCACAGGTAAACAAGATTTCCATAATGAACTTGGGGCCTCTGATTCGACTGCAGGTCTCTTCCCCCCTACCAGTGGACATGCTTATATTCATGGGTATGAAATTTCCCAAGACATGGCTCAGATCCGCAAGAGTTTGGGGCTGTGTCCCCAGCATGATGTACTGTTTGACAACCTAACAGTTGCTGAACATCTTTACTTCTATGCACAGGTAAGTCTGTAGGTGACAGGGACACATGGGTGGACTGTTCCCTTGCTAATATACCTAGGGGGTCTGTGACTGCCCCAGTATACCATTAGCCTCACAGCAGTCTGTTCTGAGAAGCTATTCCAAAAAAAAAGCAAGGGTAATCGTGGAGAGATAAGCAGAGTCCAGGAATGCCAAGGGAAGACATCTCTTGAGCCAGAGAACTGCTGTATGGTTTAGCACCTATCCATCCTGCCTGCCTCATAACTGCTCATTCCTGCCTTCCAGCTGAAAGGCCTCTCTCTCCAGAAGTGTCCTGAGGAAGTCAAGCAGATGCTGCACATCCTCAGTCTGGAGGACAAGCGGGACTTGCGGTCCAAGTTCCTGAGTGGGGGCATGAAGCGCAAGCTCTCCATTGGCATCGCCCTCATAGCGGGCTCTAAGGTATAGGGCAGTGGTCCTGGCCAAGGGGGAGCAGCCAAGGCAGGCTCCCACACAAGAACAAACCCTGGGTGGTGACACAGCTTATCTAACCCTTCTTGATTAGAAGACAGCTTATCTAATAAAGCTGCAGAAGGCCACGTAGCGCAGCGATCCTGAGCCTGAGATGTGGCTCTGTCACTGTCACATGACTTCATTCACCTCTGCCCTCCAGGTGCTGATGTTAGATGAGCCTACCTCAGGCATGGATGCAGTGTCCAGGAGGGCCATCTGGGACCTTCTCCAGCAGCAGAAGAGTGACCGCACCGTCCTGCTGACCACTCACTTCATGGACGAAGCTGACCTGCTGGGAGACCGCATCGCCATCTTGGCCAAGGGGGAGCTCCAGTGCTGCGGGTCTTCACTGTTTCTCAAGCAGAAATACGGTGAGCAGTGGGCAGTAGGAGCCCCGTCAGCCTCATGACGGGGCCAATGCCCTCTGGGAAAGAAGGGTCGACAGTAACTGGGCAGGGCAAGCTCTAGCCTTCTCTCTTATCCCACAGAGGGTTTGTAGGAATGGTAAAGCAGGAATCTTGTGTGGTGGGGCTCTCGCTAAACCATATCAGGGCTACCAAGAGCAGGAGCCTGTGGGAGTAGACAGGAGTCCTGGAAGTACTCACCACTGCTTTACTACATGGAGCGCTGAGAGCGATCTTCACTGCACAGCCCAGTCTAGCAGGTTGCTGTGTGGAGTGCCAGGCTTGCTGTTTTCGCTGCCTGGTCTAGTGTTACATCCCTGGCTCCTACCCTCAGAAGGCCCCGTGGTTCCCATCTCACCTTTCTCCTGCACCATGCACATACCCCAGCAGAGCTAGAGCAGGTTAGACAGGGGCCTCATCGTCCCAGGTGGCCATGTGCCTAGTGAAGATAGATACTGGGGTACCTTGATCAAGAAGGAGTGGTATCCATCTCTACTAGGGCCCCGAGCGTTCTGCTTGCTGCTTCTTGCCTGTCTGCCCAGTTAGCCAGGCCATTGATTGCCCTGGGTCCAACACCCTTGTCTCTAAAGGGAGTAAGAGCAAGCCATTTCCTGTAAAGCATTGTTGGACGGGAAGCCAGCTAGAGCTCAGTATTCGCAGCGCAGCCCCACAGCTCCCGCCACGTCCCTTCCCTGCAGCCATGTTCAGCATGAACCCTCCAGTGCAGACACGCTCCCATGCTCAGACTATTGCTGTGCTTCTGTCCTCAGGAGGTCTCTGGCCTCCAGTAGGTGTGCCTGGCTACGTTCAGTGAACAGTCCCCAGCACTGTCCCCCAAGTAGGCTGTGGGAGGTAACACCCAGCGCTGCATGGAAGAGCCCGAGAAGCATCTGCTCTGGCCCATTTGTGCCCATTGTGCAATGCTTCCCCATGATTCTTCGTGGCATGGCAGAAGAAGTGGGACCTCCGGTGGGCCTAACGCTTGGTCCACGTGTTACAGGAGCTGGCTACCACATGACGCTGGTAAAAGAACCGCACTGCAATCCTGAAGGAATCTCTCAGCTAGTGCACCACCATGTCCCCAATGCCATGCTGGAGAGCCATGCTGGGGCTGAGCTGTCCTTTATTCTTCCCAAGGAGAGCACACACAGGTATGTATCCTAGAGAGCCACAGATCCAGATCCAGGAAGGTCCCGTGGCTGTGAGGGCTCTAGACCCTCTCTGTTATAACTACTGAGCACCTCTCAATCTTTAGGTCGGGGATGGGCAGTGGCAGGGTGAAGCACCAACTGGGCTTGTGGGACAAAACTGGGGTCCCACATCCGCTCGGGGTGTAGGGCCGCCGGGCAAAGTGGACTCTGGGAGTTTGTGGTGCAAACCCCACAGAACTGCCGGGCGGGTGTAGGGCTGTGAGAAGCCATGGGATCCCGCTCTGGGGGTGAGGAAAGGGCACAGTCTGGGGTACCCGTGGAACTGCCGGAGTCAGGCACCACAGAAGGCTGGGCACCTCAGAAGAGCCAGTTCTCGGGTCCCTGGGCCCCATGAAGCTCTCTCAGCCGTCCAATGCGTCACTGTGTCTCAGTGGGGACCGAGGCAGACTCTGGCCTGGGGGCCAAAGGGAAAAGGGTAGGAGAAGAGCTCTAGCAGGTTACTGTCTCGAGTGGTGGAGACCGTGGCTAGAGCGCAGGGAGGCTTCCAGGCGAGAGGTTAGATACTCAGCCCTGTAGAGGGAGACCTGCTCCATTGTTTGAGCACAGTGGATCCGATGAGAAGAGGCAGTCCACACTTTTAAGGTGTTTATTGTAGAAAGGCAGAGATAGGGAGAGAGTGGGGTTAGGAGAGGCTAGCTATGGCCATGTGGAAAGAAGAAGGAAGGGAAGGGGGAGAGGAAGAGTGAGAGCAAGAGAATAAGAGGTAAGAGAGAAAGAGAGTGAGGAGGAGGCAAGCAGCTCCTTTTATAGTGGGCTGGGGCTACCTGGCTCTTGTGGTAACCGTGGGGAGGAGCATACCTGGCTGTTGCCAGGTAACTGTGGGGGTGGAGTCCAGACAGAATACCAGGAGCTTGGGGCTGATGGCAGGGGGAAGCTGTAGCTGTGACAGGAGCCAGGGGCCCAGGAGGCGACACGGAACACCTTCTGTCCCTTAGGGTCACCGGGGTTCCAGGCCTATGCTTGACGGGGACCAGGCTGTCTGTGCACAGTTCACCGCCCCACATGGGCTGAAATTGCTCACTACTTACTACAGCAGAGAGAGATTGCTAGTACCTGAGGAGGACAGATATACATCAGATAGGCTAAAAAACACCCACTTCTTGTCTGCACTCATACCCATACAGGGTCTCCCTTCTAACACCAGTTTGAATATATATAAAAGCTCTTGTCAGGCATGGTGGTACATTCTTGTACTCCTAGGACTTGGGAGACAAAGGCCAAAGGATCATTTCAAGGTCATCCTCAACTACATTGTGAGTTCAAAGTCAGCCTAGGCTGCATCAGACCCTATTTCAACCTCCCTCCAAAAACAAGTAAATACATTTTTTAAAACATATGTAGAAGTACAAACAGTTATTTATGGAGCTACCATGTATTTGCTGACAAATTGTGAGTGTTCAGAACTTCTCTGTCTCAGGATTAGAAACAGTCAATTCACCCATTCCCTTGCTCCTTCTCCTTCTCCTTACAAACTTAAAAAGTCCCAGACTTTAAAAATTCCAGTGTTTCAAAATCTTAGTCTCAGATGGCCAGTGATGGCACCACACTCTTTTAGTCCCAGCACTTGAGATAGAGGCAGGCAGATGTCTGAGTTCAGGCCAGCCTGGTCTACAGAGCAAGTTCCAGGACAGCCAGGGCTACACAGAGAAGCCCTGTCTCCAATAGACAAAAAGTCTAAAATCTCTATAAAACTCCAAAATCTCTTCCAAAACTTGAAATCTCTCAACTGTGGACTCCTGTATTAAAAAAAAAAAAGTTACATACTTTCTTAGTCACAACCAAATCAAAGCAAAAGCAGACTCCATCCGTGTAAATAGGACAGTGTGCAATGTCCGATTCCCTGATGATTTTCTGGGATCCTCAGACTTGGGCCACTTCTCTGGCGCCCCCTACAGCTCTCACTGATTGCCTCCTGGTCTCCTGCTGGCTCCACTCACTACTGCTGTTCTTGGTGGTCATCCCATGGTACTGGCATCTCCAAAATGCTGGGGTCTCTGCTGCAGGTGGGCTGCACCAATAGGCTTTCCTGGGCTCTCTTCAAGAATTCTAGCTCTGCCACACAGTGCCAAGCCTCAGCTGCTCTTCATGACTCTTCCAGGCCTTCATACCAGTACAACCTGGGGGGGTCTCCTCACATGACCAATATGGCTCCCAGAATGAGGCACCTGATGAGGCCACCTCTGGAATACAGCTGCTGTGTGCTGACTCTTAGGAAACACTTCCCAGAAGATTTCACCTTAATCATACTGGTCTTTTTTTAATCACAGTTAATTTCTCAACTCCAGCTGAATAGCATTGATTATCCCAGCAAAGCAAAGGTTTCATGTTAGCTACTCTGGTATCTTGTTAAGCACAGCTGATTCACCATCTCCAGTAAGTAGGACCACAAATTAACTGAAAAATCAGCAGCCTCAATAAGGTGACTTAGACTTTCCCTAGAACTTTACAACCCAGGCCTCCATCATCTGCATTTCTATTAACACCTTTCTAGCTGCCACAAAACAACTCACCAAAATTTGAACATCTAATGGCTTTTTTAACCCAAAGATGCAAAGTCCACAATTCTCTCAAAAGCACGCTGTCAGGTCTCTCTCGGCAATACCCCATAATCCTTAAACCAATGTCTGTCTTACTATTGCTTTGATGAAACACCATGACCAACAGCGAGTTAGAGAGAACAGGGTTTGTTTTGCTTCCGCTACCATATGACTGTTCCTCACTGAAGGAAGTCAGGGCAGGAACCTGGAGGCAGGAGCTGATGCAGAGGGGTGCTGCTTAGTGTCTCGCTCAGCCTGCTTTCTTATAGAACCAGGACCACCATCGGAGATGGCCCCACCCACAATGACTGGGCCTTCTCACATCAATCACTAATTAAGGAAATGCCCTACAGGCTTGCCTGCCACCTGATCTTATGAAGAAATTTTCTTTTCTTTTCTTTTTTTTTTTTTTTTGGTTTTTCGAGACAGGGTTTCTCTGTGTAGCCTTGGCTGTCCTGGAACTCACTCTGTAGACCAGGCTGGCCTCAAACTCAGAAATCCGCCTGCCTCTGCCTCCCAAGTGCTGGGATTAAAGGCATGCGCCACCACGCCCAGCTTCTTTTTTTTTTAAGACTTATTTATTTATTATATGTAAGTACACTGTAGCTGTCTTCAGACACTGAAGCTGTAGCTGACTTCAGATGCACCAGAAGAGGGCGTCAGATCTTGTTACGGATGGTTGTGAGCCACCATGTGGTTGCTGGGATTTGAACTCGAGACCTTCGGAAGAACAGTCAGCGCTCTTAACTACTGAGCCATCTCACCAGCCCCATGAAGGAATTTTCTTAATTGAGGTTCCTTCCTCTTAGAAGTTGACATAAAAAAAGAAAGAAAGAAAGAAAGAAAGAAAGAAAGAAAAGAAAGAAAAGAAAAGAGCACGCCTTTAATCCCAGCACTCAGGAGGCAGAGGCAGGCGGATTTCTGAGTTCGAGGCCAGCCTGGTCTATAAAGTGAGTTCCAGGACAGCCAGGGCTACACAGAGAAACCCTGTCTTGAAAAAACAAACAAACAAACAAAAAAAAGAAGTTGACATAAAACTAGCCAGCACATCAAATATGATTATGTAAGGTTTTGAAGAGGTTTCTAATGGTTTTTTTTTTGTAACAGAGGTTCAAACCCAGAGCCTCATGCACTCCACCCCTAAGCAACACCCTCCAGCCCATGTAATGTTTTTACGTTTCCCTCATGTGTATGAGTGATTTGACCGTATGTGTGTCTAAGCGTTACATGTCTGCAGTGCTCCTGAGGGCCAGAAGAGGGCGCTGGGAGCTGAACCCAGACCCTCTGGCAGAGCAGCAGTTGCTCTTGCGAGCCTTCTCTCCGGCCCAGGGATTCTGATTTACACTAACATGATGTCCTATGGGTTGGGTGCAGCATGGTTTAAAACTCCACTATTACTCATTTCAGATTTTCAAAAAAGCCGTGTCAATCATAGCATTTTAGGGAGCCCGCGTCTCTGCCATCAGTGACTGTCCCTGCACAGATCCCCAAGAGCAAAGCAGCCGGATCTCCTTCTGGAAGAAGCAGCTGCTTTCCTTCCTGTCATCAGGATAAGAGCATGCAACTTTGGGGGGTGGGGGGGTGGAGAATAAGACAGGGTCTCATTATGTATCTCTGGCTGTCCTGGAACTCATCTATAGGCCAGGTTGGCCTCAAACTCAGAGATCTGCCTGCCTCTGCTTCCTAGTGCTGGGGTCAAAAGTGTACACTGCCACACCCAGCAGAGAACATGTACCTTTTTCATGGTTGCTTGCTTTGAGTAAGTTTTTGTTGTTATTTCCTAGTTAGTTAGTTAGTTAGTTAGTTAGTTTTTCAAAGCAAGGTTTCTCTGTGTAGCCCTGACTATCCTGGAATTCACTCTGTAGAGTCAGCTGTCCTTGAACTCAGAGATCTGCCTGCCCCTGCCTCCTGAGTGCTGGGATTAAAGGTGTGCGCCACCGAATCCCAGCTTCAGTGTTCATTAAGTAGGTGGACAGATCCTTGATTGCCACCTTCTCCATTCTGCCAGCTAGAGACAGAATGGTTTCGCCGCAGTTGACTTGGGGTGCTACCTCTGGGTGGAGTCTTTGGCTCTGTTATATGTGGTTTTGGATGTTAATAACTAGCAAGCTTTGGCCCCAGGACTACCTTCATGTCACCTGTTCCGCCAGAGCGTCTTATGGCTCCCTGGCTCCTGTGTGCTCTGTGTGCCATTTCAGTTTGTGTGTCACATCTGTTCCACTGTTGTCGTGCGCCTCTCGCCCAGCAAGAAGGACACGACCCCCGAGCTCTTCCTTAAACAGTTTATTCAGGAAACCTTGAATGAACTTCTGACTAACTCTGACCTAACTCCCCCTAACTGACCCTGACTAACTCTAACTGACCCTCACTAACTCTGACCTAACTCTCCCTAACTAACCCTGACTCCCTCACTCTGACCTAACTCCCCCTGGCTAACCCTGACTCCCTCACTCTGACTAACTCTAACTGACCCTCACTAACTCTGACCTAACTCTTAACTCACCCTGACTCACTCACCCTGACTGACTGTCCCTCACTAACTGACCCTGACTAACTGACTCTCACTGACTCTCACTAATAGAACATGGAGAAAGCCAGCCCATAGGCTAAACAGTCCTAGGCCAGCCTATCCCAGTAAGCCATGTGGCGACAGCAGATAGGTCCACATAAGCAAGCCAGATGATCAGCCTTAGCCAATTGAGGACTTGTATCCCTGAGAGCACTGGCTATCCGCGGAAGGCAGAAGCCAGCACCCTCTTAAAGGCACGGCGCTGCGCAGCTCTCCACACACTGTGGTTCCTTACAGTGTCATCCTCAGTGTCCCCACCCTGCCCAACCAGTAGCTGTCAGAGGTTAGCTGTGTGAGCTCCTGCTTGCTGGCATGCTTCGATTGTTCATCATTCCTTTCTGGTCTCAGAGGTGGAAAGATGAGCAGGATGACATAGTCCCCCCTATCCTCTCCTCTAAGGTGTTCTGTGAACCTAAAACTGCTCTAAGAAAACTAAGAACCCACTCGGGATGGAAGCGCAGCTGTAGCTCACCAAGAGAACACAATCGAGGCCTCAGATTTAAGCACCAAATATATTTTTGATTCTTTTTTTTTTTTCCAGGCAATGTTTTGCTTCATGAGCTTGTCACCCCTCACTGGTTCACTCGTCCCGTGATGAGACAGGACTCAGCCACCCACAATAATGTTAATAAGGGGGATATGGATCCGTTTCACGAAGAGACCAATAAATCCCATGATAGCAAATCCTATAGCTGTAGCCATGGCAATCTTCTGGAATTCTTTTCTGTTGGGTTTGGTGCATCTTCTAACCAGACGAATTGAGTCCTTTACAAACTGCCGACTGGGCTATACAAACTGCATTACCTGATCCATGTTTATGGGATGACGATTGAGAGCGGAGAGACATGTAGCTTAGGAGAGGTTTTTTGTTTTTTTTGTTTTGTTTTGTTTTCTGAGACAGGGTTTCTCTGTGTAGCCCTGGCTATCCTGGAACTCACTCTGTAGACTAGGCTGGCCTCGAACTCAGAAATCCTCCTGCCTCTGCCTCCCAAGTGCTGGGATTAAAGGCGTGCGCCACCATGCCCGGCGATTTTTTTTTTTTTTTTTAGATTTATTTATTTATTTATTTATTATATGTAAGTACACTGTAGCTGTCTTCAGACACTCCAAAAGAGGGCATCAGATTTCATTAGATGGTTGTGAGCCACCATGTGGTTGCCAGGACCTGAACTCGGGACCTTCGGAAGAGCAGTCGGCGCACTTAACCACTGAGCCATCTCGCCAGCCCCCGGCGATTCATTTTTAAAGAAGGACAAATGTCATTGCGATATCATTCCAACTTGTCTTTTCCTCCTTGTGTACAGAGGCAATTATTTGGGAACAAATTATTTGGAAGGTGCCTGAAAAGACCTGGTCTTCTTTCAGGTTTGAAAGTCTGTTTGCTAAACTGGAAAAGAAGCAGAAGGAGCTGGGCATCGCGAGCTTCGGGGCCTCTGTCACCACCATGGAGGAAGTCTTCCTTCGGTCAGTCGGTGTGGGCTTCTGTCCGTCCCAGACCTTTATGGGAGATGATGTTAAAGGTCTCTGCTCTGGAGCACCATCAGAGCATAGGGCTGAGAGCAGAGGGCAGGGGTTTGGAGCCAGAATTCACATGTGAGTTTTACGGACACCAGCATCTTCAGGAAGCTATGGCCTCTGTGTGGGGAATGTGCCTGGGCCACCCAGGGTCCTTCCTGAGACAACCATCCACACCCAGGCCACACAGAGCTAGTAAGTTCTCTGAGGTGTGGGTCACCCCACAGGGTTTATGCTTCTACATAGGAAGTGTGAGGGTTAGCTTTCATATCCTTAGAGTGTCAGACCATTGCCATGGTTACTGGACATTTCTAGAATGCTTATTTAGCTGGTACAGTGCTAATAACTGGAAGTAAAATATATACTTAAGTAATTTTTTTCTTCTTGAGGAAACCATGATAAGAGGAGGCAGAATAATAACTCACCAAAAGTTCTAAGACCTTGTGCTGTGTGCTCAAAGGCAGCTGTGGGGACGAACAGGAAAAGCCAGCATTACAGCAGGGAGAGCGCGTTTGCTCACCTGTGCCCAGCACGAGTGAATCAGAATGGCTTTTGGTGTCTTAGTCCCAACCTCCTGTCAGCTGTACCCGAGGGTTCAGTTCCAGCTTGCCCTCAGAAGCTGTAGGGCCTCTGCACATTTTCTGGGATTTGGTGCCTGTCTAGCCCTGAGCCCACTTGGTCGCTTTATTTACATCTAGCGCATGGCCCCACCCAGCTTCTGGCCCTCCCGCTTTACCTCAGCTCCAGGCCAGTGCCTGGCAATGGTTTACCTGAGTCTGTCTGCCATCCTACCAAGGATCCTCAGCAATAAAGGCAGGTAGTACCTGCAGACACTCAGATGGTGGGTGGCCTGTTGTTAAGTCAAAGAAAATATTGGTGAGATGGTAACACTTGGTGTCTCTAAATTGAATCTGTGATTTGACTCTGAAAAATTAACAGGTCTGAGCCAAGGCTGGCTCAGCACAGGCCTGTCAGCATGAGCCTGGTCTGCAGGCTCCACATAAAGGAGAAAGAAAGAAACCACTCTCCAAAAGGGTCTCTGACTTCCACACATTCATGTTCTCTCTCTCTCTCTCTCTCTCTCTCTCTCTCTCTCTCTCTCTCTCACACACACACACTAGTTTTGTTTTTTTTAAGGCCAGGCATGGTAGTATACACCTATAATCCCAGCACTCAAGAGGCAGAGGTAGGCAAATCTCTGTGAGATCAAGGTCAGCCATGTCTACATAGTGAGCACCAGGCCAGCTAGAGCTACATAACAAGTTCTTGTCTCAAAAGGAAAAAAAATGGTCTTAAAAGAAAATCAGTTAAAAATAAAAAAATCAAAAAGGAGGGGTTTGGTCAAGAGGCAGCAGAATGAAGCAAGCTTGGGGCGGGTGAGCAGGTGGGCAGTCTTCCAAGCAGGCAGAAATGAGCTTGTGTGGGCCAGATCAGCTGCTCAGTGGCTTTGGTCATCACCCCTGACCAAGGAGCTGCTGGAGAGCTTGGTTTCTGCAGGGCTGAGGATCAAACCCAAGACCTTTGTGAGGTATACAATTGGGTAACTTTGGTGATCTCCATGTTCTGACGTTCTCACTTTACTAAATGTACAGTGTTTGTCATTCTCTGCACCACCCTGAAAAGAATCCACACACTGGCAGTCACCCCCAGTTCCAACTGTGTGCCTGCTTCTGTCACTAAAGCTTTGCCTGTCATGACCATTTGACATAAATTGAATCATACAACATGTGGTCATGTCTCATCTTCAGCTAGCCTTTGAAGTCCATCCATGCTGTAATGAGTTAGGAGAATATTCTTTCCTGTCCTGACTGGACATGTGTCAGGGGAGCGAGCGTTCCTCCCTGTCATGCAACAGGTGTCATCTGGGGAGACCTCGTATTGTTTTTGTGTTTCAGTTGAAGGACATGTGTGCTGTTTCTCTTTTTACACTTTTCCTTTTTTCTTTTATGGATTGTGTTGCTGTGAACATTTTGTACACACGTTTTTGTGTGGCTATGTGCATTTATCCCTATTGGATAAATGTCTGGGATGGATCATACAGCAACGTTTGTCACTATCCTTCATCTAGAGGCTTCTGTCAGAAGCACTAGCATAGATAACATTGTCATCAGCTTCCTTGCTTGTCCATCTGATCATTTGCTCACATCTGCTCACATTTGCCCATCCGTTTATCCCATCGTGTCTCTACTCAGTAACTCGCTGTGGCCATCATGGCACAGCGAAAGAGGAAGAACCAGACAGAGTAAGAGAGAGTATTGCTGACGGCTTTGTACTGCTTCAGAGCCTCTTTAAAAAGCGTCTGTTCCCCTATCCACAGCTGACTTATGACTGGGGCCTGTGTTCTGCTGCAGGGTTGGTAAGCTGGTGGACACCAGCATGGACATTCAAGCCATTCAGCTTCCTGCTCTGCAGTACCAGCATGAGAGGCGGGCAAGCGACTGGGCTTTGGATAGTAACTTGTGTGGGGTGATGGACCCAACGAATGGCATTGGAGCCCTCATAGAGGAAGAAGAAGTTTTGGTCAAGCTCAATACAGGGGTGAGCACCTCAAGCTGGAACCACACAAGGGCTTCTGGGAGGGCTGCCATCCTCTGAGTGAGCTTTACTGGTGCTGACGTCCCCACGGAAGCAGTTTCAGTAGAAAACAGAGGGCAGATTACAGCTGGTGCTGCAAGGATCAGCAGAGAGAGGAAACAGTCAGATGGCTTTTTAATTTTATATATATTTTTAAAGATTTATTTATTTATTATATGTAAGTACACTGTAGCTGTCTTCAGACACTCCAGAAGAGGGCATCAGATTTCATTACAGATGGTTGTAAGCCACCATGTGGTTGCTGGGATTTGAACTCGGGACCTTCGGAAGAGCGGTCTGGTGTTCTTACCCGCTGAGCCATCTCACCAGCCCTAATTTGATATTTTTTGAGAAAAGAGCTCACCCTGTTCTCCAGGTTGGCCTAGCACTCAGTATGTAGACCAGGCTGGCCCCAAGCTTGTGATCATCCTGGATCTTTCCAAGTGCAGGGTTGTAGATGTGCCCTGCCACAACTGGGCAGTCACAGAAAACTGTGTGTTTGCATACGACAATGAGATTGCCTTGTGGGGGAGCCCATACATGCCAAGTTTTGTGCTAATCTGCCATGATAGCCACCTAATAAAGTAAGAGGGCAGGAAGGACCCTGCTCCCCTTTTATGCCCAGCAAGGAGAATGTCAGCCAAAGTCCCAAGTTGGTACTGCTAAGGTCATCATGTGTGCATGCCCTGTGTGGTGGTATGCATCCCCATGTGGTATGCAGCCCCATGTGGACCCCCTGTATGGTGTGCACCCCCGATGTACAGCCGTGTCATCTGCCTTCCCTCTGCTGCAGCTTGCCCTCCACTGCCAGCAGTTCTGGGCCATGTTCCTGAAGAAGGCTGCATACAGCTGGCGGGAATGGAAGATGGTGGCGGCTCAGGTCCTGGTCCCCCTGACATGCCTCACACTGGCCCTCCTGGCTATCAACTACACCTCAGAGATCTTTGATGACCCTCTCCTGAAGCTAAGCCTGAGCGAGTATGGTAGAACGGTTGTGCCCTTCTCGGTCCCAGGCACATCCAGGCTGGCTCAGCAACTGTCTGAGAATCTAAGGGACATGCTGCAGGCTGAGAGGCAGGAACCCCGGGAAGTGCTAGGTAAGGAGTAGCTGGGGCGTGGTGTGGGGCCCAGTGGTGCTGACACTGTCAGTGTTGTCTCTGGTGGGTTGTCCTTTACTGTCCTTTGCCTTCATAGCACAGTTAGCATCCCTGGCTTGGTCCTCATCATATAGTGACAGTTAAATTTGCCTTTGGACAGCACCAATGGCAAACTTGATAGCCAAACTTGAACTTAAAATTGCCTTGAGTCTCTAATAGCCATAGATCAATACCCCCTCTGGCTTAGAACCACCACGTTCTAGTTAAATGGAGTGTACACTTTTTCCTCTTACTGCTCCCTCCCACCAACAACCCTGAGGTTCTGTGGACAGATCGATGACAAAATAACCAAATCCGTTATTGGCAAATGGGTGATTCGGTGAGCTGTCAGCAAGTTGTCCGCACAATGATGGGCTCTACTGGCCCAGCAGACATCCCATCTTAGCTGTGTCTGTACTGAATCCCTGATGAGTCAGTGGGATGGTGATGGTGTCCTATCTGTTGTACCTGGTACCCTGACACTGCATTACTCCACAGGTGACCTAGAGGAGTTCCTGGTTTTCAGGGCCTCAGTGGAAGGAGGCGGCTTTAATGAGCGGTGCCTGGTAGCAACATCCTTCGAAGACAGAGGAGAGCTGACTGTGGTCACTGCCCTGTTCAACAACCAAGCATACCACTCGCCAGCCACTGCCCTGGCCATCGTGGACAATCTTCTGTTCAAGCTACTGTGTGGTCCTCGGGCCTCCATTGAGATCTCCAACTATCCCCAGCCCCGGAACACCCTGCAGGTCGCCAAGGACCAGTTCAATGAGTATGTATATAGCCCACGCACCCCTCAAGTGTCCCTCAGCAGGACTGCCATTGTGACAATGTTATAAGTAAGGCTTTGTAGATGGCAGAGTGATGTAATTACTCTTAGATGCTGCTGCTTCTTGGCCAAGGTCAGTTCGGCCTTTCGCATCAACCATTCTGTGTCTACAGAACTGAAACACGCATCCCAGGGCGGCTGTAGCCTCAGCATCTGCTGGGCAGCTTTGTCTTCTCTTCCCAGCAGGGTCCTCAGCAGTAGGGCAGGACTGTGCTTAGAGTTCAAGGAAGGCAATCACATCAGTCAGGCTGCAGGCTGGAAGGCCCATAGAGCAGGCTAAGGGCACAGACTACAGTGAGGACAGTCATCCAGGCAGGGTGCTGATCTAACAGATAGCAGTCATCCTTGAGAATGTCACTCACAGAGAAAACATACAGTAGCCAGATGTAGCCCCTTCCTCTGTCACTTTGTTGCCTATCTCACTGTCCCCAAAACAGTTCTGTACCCTCTAGTGGTCACTCTCATCCTCCCAACTCTCAGGCCTCAAAACTGCTCACCTGCTGTCCCCATAGGCTTCCTGTTGCTGACTCAGAGCACGTGACCTTTCAGCGTGGTGTCCCTAGGCCCATGCCCTCACTTCTCCCTTCTTCCCCTGTTGTCCCTTTCTTTCCCTCGTCAAATACTTTGTGGTCTTTTTGTTTGTTTTGTTTTGTTTTGTTATGATTTTTTTTTTGAGACAGGGTTTCTCTGTGTAACCCTGGCTGTCCTGGAACTCACTCTGTAGACCAGGCTGGCCTCAAACTCAGAAATCCGCCTGCCTCTGCCTCCCGAGTGCTGGGATTAAAGGCGTGTGCCACCATGCCCAGCTTTGTTTTTGTTTTGAGACAGCATCTTTACTATGTACTTCTGGCTGTCCTGAGGGTCACTGTGTAGACCAGGCTGTAGAACTCAGATCCGCCTGCCTCTGCCTCCCCAGTGCTGGGATTAAAGGTGAGCACCAGCACGCTTGGCTTAATACTACTCTTTACCTCGGTACCATTTGTTAAGATCTGAAGATTTTTCAGCCCTGGAGTAAATAAAGCCTTTGTGGCCTGTTTCTAGAAGCTGTTGCTGTCAACTACCTGTATAACACAGGATGTAACAGGAAAAGGATTTATCTACCACACAGGTCCAGGAACTTACAGTGAGCTCTGACTGGAGAGCAGTGCAGAAGCCCCCAGAGGACACTGTGACAAACAGAAGTACAAGTGTCCCGCTGAATGCTCAGGCACAGGTGGCTTAGAAACATCTAGAAGCCTAGGAGAGAATGCTGCCCTTGTTCATGCAGGACGCTGGGAGGCGCTGCCCTTGGGGAGTATGGTTCTTCCGTATCCCCCTTGAGTGGTTTGGCTACTGTCCATGGACTTGGATGGTCATGACCAAGGGCTCAATCTTTCCCACTACCCAGACGCACTGTGCTCTGCCCTCCCCAGGGGCCGGAAGGGATTTGACATTGCCCTCAATTTGCTCATCGCCATGGCATTTCTGGCCAGCACCTTTTCCATCCTGGCCGTCAGTGAGAGGGCCGTCCAGGCCAAGCACGTTCAGTTTGTGAGCGGTGTCCATGTGGCTACTTTCTGGCTCTCCGCTCTGCTGTGGGACCTCATCTCCTTCCTCGTTCCCAGCCTACTACTTCTGGTGAGTGCTGGGTCCCTACTCTGCACACCCAGGGCACACACCTGGGGTCCCCTGGCCAAACCTGGACCAACAGGGAAGACCATCTAGTAGCTGAGTCTGAACCAGAAGGAAACACTTTTCTGCTCTTTGATAGACAAGTACTGGGCTAGCTCTGCTGGTTCCAGCTCTAATGACCAAGAAAGTGCTCCTCTGAGAGGACCTCAGGTGGTAGCCACTGTGGAGCCAGCCCTTGGGTCTGACCTGGGAGCCTCCCACTGGCCTGTGACACTGACCTGCCCCATGTGTGCTGCTGCAGGTGGTGTTCCAAGCCTTCAGTGTGCACGCCTTCACGAGGGATGGCCACATGGCTGACCTGCTGCTGCTGCTCATGGTCTACGGCTGGGCCATCATCCCCCTCATGTACCTCATGAGCTTCTTCTTCTCGGCTGCGTCCACAGCTTATACCAGGCTGACCATATTCAACATCCTGTCGGGCATCGCCACCTTCATCGTGGTCACTATCATGCGTATCCCAGGTGGGAGACTGACCACTGCCCTAAGCCACTGGCTACCCACTTACTCTGCTCAGCCAGTCAGGGAGGAGGGTGTCTAGAGCATTCTCCCAGGGGAGGGACCTGACCTTCCCTGCCTGGATCTGACCTCAGGCAAGAGTATAGTGTCTGCCAGCAATAACTAGTCTGTACCTCTTCACAGCTGTGAAGCTAGAAGAACTTTCCAGAACCTTAGATCATATGTTCTTGGTGCTGCCAAACCACTGCCTGGGGATGGCAGTCAGCAACTTCTATGAGAACTATGAGACACGATGGTACTGCACTTCCTCAGAGCTTGCTGCTCACTACTGCAAGAAGTACAGTAAGTGTCCAGACGAGCCCTTCTAAAGCTCTCAGTCTGCAGCCAGAGCATCCCCAGGATTTACTCAGCCAAGGGGCTCAAATTAATCTGTGTTCTGTTCCCTAGAACACAGTATCAGAGGCTGAGTAAGGTTTTGATCAAACAGGACAAAGGGCAATTTCTGGCAATGGTCATCTTGCTCAGTGAATCCCAAAGATGTGCAAGGCTTCCTGTAACCTAAGATGCGGGATCTCATGTGTCCTCTGGCCTCTTTAAAGCCACCAGAGTTCAGTTATTCGGCTTTGCCCTGTCGAATGTATTTAATGCTAATAACCTTTCCGAGGTCCCACCTTTGAGTGCCAGTGGATTCAGTGTCTGCCATGTACGGGTGTATAGCCAATCCCTACTGTCTGTGTCCCGTGTTCATGCTTGGTACTCAGAGCCTCTGAAATGGGAGCTACAGGTGTTTGTGAGCCACTATGTGGGTACTGGGAACTGAATCCTCCTCTGGAAGAGAAGCCAGTGGTCTCAATGCTTCTCTCCAGCCCTGGATTTCCATATTTTTAATACCCCATAATAGGGATTGCATCTCACTTCCATATCAGGGCTCCAGTGTTCTGAGACACTTGGTCTACATCATCTCCGAGTCCCGTCCCTGCCCCTTACTCCTGCTTCCACGTTCTGGACCTGCACCTGGGCATCTGACTTTCCCACCGGTCCTGGTGCCCTGCAGCTTCTAGAACAGACTACTCACTCTCCTTAGGTCATTAACCAGTGACTCATTTCTTATCAAAGTCACATTTGTAGAGTTAGGTCTGTTTGGGTGTGGGAAGCTTTTTATACCTGGAATGGTCTCCTTTATACATCAGCAGGGAGCTAAGCAGCATATCTACAGAGCCCTGCTTACCCTCAGGCAAAAGTGAGTCTCTTCCACCCCCACACTGTTGCTGAGTATTGAGCTGGGACAGAGCTTGTGAATGCCTGTCCTCACGGTAAACTTGAATGCCTAGAATTGGGGATGTGATTTGGGCGTCTTCCCATTAATACTCAGGCCCAACTCAAGGTAGTGTAACTGGTAGGCAAGGGTGTAATTTGTGAGCAATCCCTTGTCACAGGTGTGCCAGCAACACCTCACATGGCAAAATTCTTCCAGAGCTGAAAACACCTAGACTCTTGCTTGACATTGACTTAAAGAATTAGGACATGGGGCCTTAGTGGAGGGTCTGGTCATTTGTGTGGCCTAGGAAGCTAAAGATAGAACTGGGGTCTGGGAAGGAAGAGGGTCCTCAGCTGGAGGCCTAGCCTTTCTCTTTGCCCTGCACAGACATCCAGTACCAGGAGAACTTCTATGCCTGGAGCACCCCAGGTGTTGGCAAGTTTGTGACTTCCATGGCTGCCTCAGGGGGCATCTACCTCACCCTGCTCTTCCTCATTGAGACCAACCTGCTGTGGCGACTGAGAACCTTCATCTGTGCCTTCCGGAGGAGGTGGACTCTGGTGAGTGGGTCCTGGAAGCTCAGAAATGCTGGAAGGTGCACCCCACATCCTCCATGGGCCTGGGACAGTGAAGGACTGCCTCCCTGTGAGCCCAGCCTTGAAGCTAAGTCACCCCTCCCATTTGTCACACCCCTCCCACTTATCACACCCCTCCCACTTGTCACACCACCTCACAGCTGACATAAAGTGTTACTGCATCGTGGCCAGACCCAAGCACACCGCCACAGCACAGGGAGGAGTCACAGCAGTCATTATTTTCAAGGTCTACCAAAGGCCTGAGATCCTGATGCTGTAGCAGCCTGAGGCCATATGCATAGGCAGTTCCTGAGTCATCTGAGGTGCCCAGCTGGACAGGCATCTGCTCCACTTGTTATCACATATACACATATATCCATTATTTTAAAGATTTACTTATTTATTTATTTATTCGAGTACACTGTAGCTGTTGTGACCCTTCATGTGGTTGTTGGGAATAAAATTTTTAGGATCTCTGCTCACTCCAGTCAGCCCTGCTCACTCAGTCCCTGCTTGCTCCGGCCCAAACACTTATTTATTATTATACATAAGTATACTGTAGCTGACTTCAGACGCACCAAAAGAGGGCGTCAGATCTCATTATAGGTGGTTGTGAGCCACAATGTGGTTGCTGGGATTTGAACTCAGGACCTTTGGAAGAGCAGTCAGTGCTCTAAACAGCTGAGCCATCTCTTTAGCCTACATATATCAATTTTAATTAAGTAACATGTACATGTGTCAATGTGCGGGTCAGAAGACAATTTCTGGAAATTGACTCTGTCCTTCGTCCATGTGGCTCCCAGGAATAGACCTGGCTGTTAGGGCTGGCAGCAGGCGTCTTCACCCCCTAAGCCACCTCACTACCACACATTCATTTTTTCATTTATACCTGTGGCTTCATTTCCTCCCTCACATAAACAAGAACAAAGACTGTTGGAATCGTATTGGTATCCAGATTAACCTGAATTGAATGGACTCCTCAGAAACATTTCAGCTTCTCCCAAATAAGTTCTCTCTATATGTCAGTCTTCCCAAACAGACGCCGTGGTACATACATACAGTCTCAGCTACTCAGAAAAACAAAGCAGGGGGATTAGTGGAGCTCAGTAGTGAGACTAGCCTGGATAACATAGCAACACACATCTCTTTAAAGAAAATGAAATAATGACCTGGCAAGATGTTTCAAAGGAGCCAGGCAGTGGTGGTGCACGCCTTCAATCCTGGCACTTGGGAGGCAAAGGCAGACAGATTTCTGAGTTCAAGGCCAACCTGGTCTACAGAGTGAGTTCCAGGACAGCCAGTGCTATAGAGAAACCCTGTCTCAAAGAGAGAGAGAGAGAGAGAGAGAGAGAGAGAGAGAGAGAGAGAGAGAGAGAGAGAAAGAAAGAGAAAGATGTTTCAAAGGGTAAAGTGCTCGCCACACAAGCCTGGCAACTTGAATTTGTTGAATTTGATCCCTGGAACTCATGCTGAAAAACAGAAGCAAGTTCTAAGGGCTGGAAAAATGGCTGGCTTGGCAGTTAAGAATGCATACTGCTCTTGTAATGAACCCCAGCTCAATATCTGCCACCTACTTTAGATGTCTAACAACCAACTACCCATAATGCTAGATGCAGGGTATCTGACACCTCAGACTCCTGCGGGCTCCTCACTCATGCGCAGATGCGCACACAATAAAATTTTAACTTAAAAAAGAAGCCAAGGGCTGGAGAGGCGGCTCAGAGGTTAAGAGCACTGACTGCTCTCCTAGAGGTTCTGAGTTCTGAGTTCAGTTCCCAGCAACCACATGGTGGCTCACAACCATCTGTAAGAGATCTAATGCCCTGTTCAGGTGCATCTGAAGACAGTGACACTGTGCTGATACATAAAATAAATGAATCTAAAAAAAAAAAAAAAAACAAACCTGAGCAGTGGTGGTGCACACCTTTAGTCCCAACTCTTGTGAGGCAGAGGTAGGTGGATCTCTATGAGTTCAAGGCCAGCTTGGCCTACAGAGTAAATTCCAGGACAGCCAGGACTACACAAAATTTCTCTGTGTAAATAAATAAATAAGAAAGA
This sequence comes from Mus minutoides, assembly GCA_902729485.2. Taxonomy (NCBI): domain Eukaryota; kingdom Metazoa; phylum Chordata; class Mammalia; order Rodentia; family Muridae; genus Mus; species Mus minutoides. The sequence continues at coordinate 3,747,914 of LR756420.1, read as the reverse complement.
AAAAAGAAACGAAAAGAAGAGAGGCCTGGAGACAGCCTGGCAGTGGTGAGCAGGTACTGCTTGTCCAGAGGACCCAGCACCAATCATCAGCATGTATGAGCTGGCTCACGGCTGGCTGTAACTTTCTTTCCAAGGGATCCATCTCCCTCTTTTGGCCTTCACAGACAATGCACTCATGCAGTGCATGGATACACATGCAAGCAAAACAAAACCCATACATATAAAATACATTTTTAAAAACTATTTTTAAAAAACTGCCTGTAAGCCGGGCGTGGTGGCACACGCCTTTAATCCCAGCACTCCGGAGGCAGAGGCAGGCGGATTTCTGAGTTCGAGGCCAGCCTGGTCTACAAAGTGAGTTCCAGGACAGCCAGGACTATACAGAGAAACCCTGTCTCGAAAAACCCAAAAAAAAAAAAACAAAAAACTGCCGGTAACTCCAGTTCCATGGGATTCAGTGCTCTTTTTCACAGACACGAGGCATGCACATGATACATACATGTAAGCAAAACAGACATACACAAAAGTAAATTGTAAAACCGTTTTCTTCACATCACTCAGTGATTATGATTGTCTCCCTCGATGCTGAGTTCAGCCCTAAGACCACCCGCTTCTTGTGAAAGAGCAGCTGGGGATGGAGGAGTGAGACAGCCCATCAAATTTCCCTTTTCATCCTGGGCTCCTGGCCTACTTCCATGGGGCTGGAATTCACTTGTGTAGTCTTTATCTTCATTAATCAGGCAGAACTGCAGAACCGGACATCAGTGCTACCTGAGGACCAGGATGTGGCCGATGAGAGGAGCCGAATCCTGGTCCCTAGCTTGGACTCCGTGCTTGACACACCGCTGATCATCAATGAGCTCTCCAAGGTAAGGCAAGCTCTGCCCTCCACGGGCCACCCAGCTGGTCCGGGCTGTCTTCAGGCATCCTCACCCGGGGCCTTCTGGCCGGCACTTTACAGGTGTATGACCAGCGAGCACCGCTCCTTGCCGTGGACAGGATCTCCCTTGCAGTCCAGAAAGGGGAGTGCTTCGGCCTGTTGGGTTTCAATGGAGCTGGAAAAACCACAACATTCAAAATGCTGACTGGGGAGGAGACAATCACCTCAGGGGACGCCTTTGTTGGTGGCTACAGCATCAGTTCTGATATCGGGAAGGTGAGTGCAACAGGGATTCCGTACTGCTGTGGGGCAAGCAAGACCAGGGCTACCCTGGAGGCAAGATGGACTTGTCTCTGGCTCACCATAGGCATAGCAATATCTGTGGACATCAGGACAGAACAGTGACACATTGTAACTGTGAGGTAGACAGGAAAGAAATGCTAGCCAAAGAAACATAACTCAGCTGCCTCTGTCCATCCAAGACTGTTCTGTAGCTAAATGTAGACAGAAATAAATAAATATGGATTTGAAGACCTAGAGAGATAAAAGGAGGGAAAGGAAGGCAAAGCCCAGCCATAGGCTCTCACTCACTGGGCTGAAACCACAGGGGTGGACCAGGCACAGCCCACATGTTCCCTAATGCCTGAGAAAGTAGAGAAGGCTCCTGTGCCAAGCAGAGCTGGAGAGGAAAGGGAATGAATCTAAGCCTGGCAGGGGGCACCTCCCCTGAGCTGGTGGCAGGGAGCGCTGGACTGTGGCATCCCCACATGCCAGAATGCCAGCAAGTCCTCTGGAGACTCGGCTCTGAGATCAGAACACCATGTCTAGGTGTGTGAACACAGCAGCAACCAAGCCAATGCCATCAGCAGAATTTGCAGGCACAGTACTCAAATAATAAACAACCCCAATTTTTTTTTCTAGATTTATTTTATGTATATGAGTGGTTTTGCCTGTGTGTATATTCTGTGCATGCCTGACCCCATGGAGGTCAGAAGAGGATGTTGGGCTCCCTGGAATTAGAGATACAGATGTTTGTGAACCACTATGTTGGTGCTGGAGACCAAACCCAGTTTTCTACAAGGGTGGTGAGGGCACCGAGAACCACCAGACTATCTCCATAGTCCACAGGCTCAAATGTAAGACTTTTAGTGTCTGGCTAAGATTATACAAATAACTTATGTTTAAGGATTAGAAATTGTTGGACATGGTGACACACAGCTTTAATCCCAGCACTCAGGAGGTAGAGGCAGGTGAATCCAAGGCCAGCGTGGTCTACATAGCAAGTTCAAGACAGCCATAGCAACATAGAGAAACCATCTCAAATAAACAAAAAATAATTTAAGAAGCATTAGAAATGTATGCAGGGGTGATCTTGCATACATTTGCTCTGAAAATGCACAAAGAGACGGAGGTGATACTAAACACACTTAACCTGAGGTCCAGAAGGAAAGGAGATGTGGGGGAGCCAAGCCAAAGCTAAGAACTGCCCCACATCAATTAAAAGCAGACTCTAGATCTCCAAGGAGAATCTCTCAGTCTTTAAACCTGGCACACCTACCCCAACTAGCAGAAGGTACGGGGCAGATGGTACACAACTCCCACCGGAGTCAGGAGAGGCCTCTTCTGCTGTCCCAGCCTGCTGCCCATCAACACTTGCCAAGAGAGACACCTCTGCTATCAGAATGGTGCCCATTATAAGGCTATTAACAATGAGCACTTCTTTTTTTTGTTTTTGTTTTTTTGTTTTTTGAGACAGGGTTTCTCTGTGTAGCCCTGGCTGACCTGGAACTCACTTTGTAGACCAGGCTGGCCTCAAACTCAGAAATCTGCCTGCCTCTGCCTCCCAAGTGCTGGGATTAAAGGCGTGCGCTACCATGCCCGGCTTACAATGAGCACTTCTTATTAGGAGAAGAAATATTAGCTAGTTGTTAAATGACTAAAGGAGTGTCAGCTGTAAAGTTTTACGTGGGTGACCACTTGTATAATAATGGAACTATTGTCTGTTTTTTGTCGGTTTGTTGTTACTGGTCTTGTTCTTATTGTTGTTGTTTGGTTTTGGTGGTAGTGGTAGGTTTTTTGTTTAGGTTGGTTTAGGTTTGTTGTTTTGGTTGGTTGGTTTTTCAAGATAGGCTTTCTCTATGTATCAGCCCTGACTATCTTGGAACTCACTTTGTAGACCAGGCTGGCTTTGAACTCACATAGATCCCTGTCTGTCCCTGCCTCCAGAGTGCTGGCATTAAAAGTATGCACCTCCACACCTAATGAAACCATTCTTAATTTAGTTACCCTCACAGTTGTCTGTCACAGGCTCCCAACTTGACCACTTGCTGGCCCATCTGTCCCTTTGGCAGCCAAGTCCTTCCTGTGTCCCTACTTGGGTATTGCTTTGAGAGCTTCAGCTTTGGTCGGCCACCTGTGCCTCTCACTCACTCTTTAGACAACTCTGGACGGACTCGTGGGATGTAGATGGAGAACAGGCGTCAAGGACTGCCTCTATAGGCAGGCACCATGGCCAGGGGGGTCCTCTGAGAGATGACCTCACGAACCTATTCCCTCCCATACCATATTCTAACCTAGGTACGGCAGCGGATGGGCTACTGCCCCCAGTTTGATGCACTGCTTGATCACATGACTGGCAGGGAGATGCTGGTTATGTATGCACGGCTCCGAGGCATCCCAGAGCGTCTTATCAATGCCTGTGTGGAGAATACTCTGCGGGGTCTGCTGCTGGAACCACATGCCAACAAATTAGTCAAGACTTACAGGTGCGACCTATACTCATCCTCTGTTCCTGAAATGAGCCCTGGCTGGCTCAAAACAGTTAGGGTCCTTTATCATAGAGCACAAGGTCAGTGGCTCAGAACCAGCCGAGATGTCTCAGACTAACTTACTATATGGGGGGGGGGGGGGGAACTTTCCTGTCATTTCCTGCTAAGACAAGCTGACTGGCCATGCAAGGACCCCTGGTCCCAGCTCTCTCTAGAGCCTCCAGCCCCCTACAGTGCGCTTTCCAGTACTAGTCACCTCTTTTCTCTCAGCCCAAGTGCTCTAGAGTCCTTGGGTGTGGGGTTTGGCTGGGAGTGAGAGTATTCGTATTAATTACTGACCTTGCCTCCCGCCTGTCACCTATCCACCCCTAGTGGTGGTAACAAACGCAAGCTAAGCACTGGCATTGCCCTCATTGGAGAGCCTGCAGTCATCTTCCTGGATGAGCCATCGACCGGCATGGACCCCGTGGCCCGGCGTCTACTCTGGGATACTGTAGCCCGGGCCCGAGAGTCTGGCAAAGCCATTGTCATCACCTCCCACAGGTAGAGAGTTTGGGCATCTGTGGGTCAGTGGAAGAGCCAGAATGGGTGGCTGGGATGGGACCAGATGAGCAGAAGATATGGCAACAGCTGGTGCAGCTAGGACATTTCCCAGGCTCTGCATGTGGCTGCTCTCAGCATGGGGAATCAGGAATGGCCTGGTCTGGGCACAGATCCTCTCCTGTCTGCACAAGACTGTCATGCAG
>LR756420.1:3682755-3743420 GCA_902729485.2 Mus minutoides | reverse complement strand
TCTCTTCTCTGCAGGCAGCATCCTAGAAGATGAGCACCAAGACATGGTCCATTATCATCTGCCTGGCTGTGACCTCAGCTGGGCCAAGGTGAGTGCAGGCCCCAGAATCCCTCCCGCAGGGTGCTAACAGGGACCAAGAAGGAACTTCTAGGATTCCCCCTGCTATGGTGACTTCAGGTTCTTTTCAGGCTAGAATCACATTCTAATTCTCCTCTGTTGCTCACCCTGATATGGGCTGGGTTTGAGGTTTTATAGGTAAAATATTTGAGGTGGAAGAAAATAAATGTTTGCATGCAAGGAAACTGGTCCAGAGATAGGACACAGTTTACCCTCCTGGGAGTGACTTCTCCAGGGGCTCTAGGACAACAGTGGGCAGTGGCAGGGTGTGGTCCAGCTTCCCATTCTCAGAGGAATCGCCTTATGGGACCTGGACTCTCTTACCAATAGCTTTTCTGTTTCAAAAAGGTATTTGGTATCCTGGAGAAAGCCAAGGAGAAGTATGGAGTGGATGATTACTCTGTGAGCCAGATCTCCCTGGAGCAGGTCTTTCTGAGCTTTGCCCACCTACAACCCCCCACCACTGAGGATGGCCGATGAGGAGCTCTGCTGCCTCCAGAGCACCAGGCGTGGAAGGGGCAAATCCGTGCTTAGCCGTGCATCCTCTCCCTCCCAGTTTCTCCTTTCTTTCATTTTTAATCACTCTTTTCTATGATGGACATGAAAAACAATCAAGGCGATATGCACAAAGTGGACCATGTGTGTCTGTCAGTGCCTGCAGGCAGGAGTCAGCATGCAGGCTTCCACTCCTGAACCACAGTCCCAGACCCCATCCTGCTGTGCCCACAGACAGGCCTTGGTCTTTGGATGGGGAACTGTCCCAGCTGGTACTGCAGCTAGCCTGGGGGACTGAGCTTCTTTCCAGTGCTTATCCAGAGACCCCAGGGACCTGTCTATGTTTACATATGACACTAAACTCCCCTAGGGGGGGGAAGAAAGCCAACAGGGTTGAGCAGCAACAAGGACTTCCAGGCTGCCAGGAATGCGCAGCAAAGTTGCAAATACCTTCATGAAGGGAAGATACTGGCTATGACTAGGTGCTGAGACCTTTGGCTCCCAATGTAACTGCAGAGGCATCCTTGGATGTCAATGTTCCTTCCGGTATGGACAGTGGACCGGGCTGATCTTATCCTGAGCCAGATGTCATTCCACAGAGCATTGGCAGCACAAGAGAGAGCTGTGGCCAGACTTGAAGCACATCCTCTGTTCCTAGCTCTGTGCCTTCAAGAAGTCACTGGCCACAGGACAGTCAGGGACCACTACAGGGCTGAGTAGTGTCATCTCTTGAGGATACACTTAAACATATTGTGATTCTATAAAAAAAAATAAAGGATAAGAGGACATGACCAGTCTTTGAGTCATACATATGGTATGAGGGGGGTCATGGGAATAGATCATTACCTTGCAAATTCTACATCCATGGCTTTCATACCAAGTTTCAAATAAAAGCAGGAGTTGGCTTTTCCTAGCAGAGAGGAAGCTTGCAGGATTCACTGTTGTGAAGTGAAGGATTAGGCATGAATTACTTTCCTTGTGATAAAATACTTGACCAAAGTAACTCAAGGAAGGCTGTGTTTTGGCTCCTGATTCAAGGGCACAAAGGGACAAAGCTGTGGCCCTGGCAGCTAGGAGGAATTGGACATGCTGCATCTGCAGGCAAGGATGCTGGCCCTCACCCTTGACTCCCTTCTTTTCAGTCCAGGACCTTAGATTGTAGGATGTTGTCACCCACATTTCTCATAGCTCAGTCTGCCAAGGCAGACACTGGGACTAGAAGGGAAAGGGAAATTGCAGGTCAGACCTCTCACCTCAGTACAACCTAGAAACTCAAACATGTTACTGTGGTGATTCTAAACCCCATCAAGTTGATAATCGTCACAATGCCCCATGGCAGAAAAAAAAAGTGGGTCCTGTCTACACCAAGCAGACAGTATGAACTAGTGCAAGAAACTTCTGGCTCCAACATTATCCATGGCACAGAAAATTCAGAAGTTTCTTCAACATGAGTCCCCTTTTATTTACGTGCTATTGCTTCTTTGAAATGCTGAGTCAATGTCTCTGCATTTTACATCCTTCTAGAATTGGTTAGTTTCAGAAAAACTGCTTTTCAGAAGTCATGGCCACACTTCTGACAGGAACCACTGTAGAGCCGAATGGCCATCTCTTGGTTATCCAGAAAAAGGCTGAGGGACGTGATCAGTGTCTGAGTGACACAGGCAATGGGGAGATCTGGGGTTTGGTCACTCTCTGTCTCAGTGAGCTTACTTTTTGCTGTGATAAAGCTCTGATGACAACTAAAGGAGCAGCCGTTCAGCTCAGCTCAGGTTATGATCAAATGAAGTCCCAGCAGCTTGAAGCCGGCCATGTTGTATCTCCAGTGAAGCAAACCGGGACAGCAATGGCTGCTTGTGCTCAGCTCACTTGTGTCTTCTTAAAAAAATCAGTCCAGGAGTCCCCCCACAAACCACAGGAACACCAGTCTCAGTCAGACAGGGGTGGTTTGTTGAACACACGCCTAAAGACTGATTGGTCAGGGCAACAGCTGAAAGTGTGAGCCTATACATTTCTCAGGGCCAGCTTATAGAGGTCAAAGCCACAATGAGCTCATGCGCAGGTGCAGAAAGTGCTGCCTGGTGGTCAGCCCTGATCAGCATTTTAGACTTAATGGTTCAAATTGACCTTTAACTGGATGAGTCCTAAGTGAAGCTTATAGTTGTGGAATTTCATAAAATTAACAAACCTGAGAGCATTGCAGGGTATGTGGTCAGCCTGATCCTGCTCTGAGTCAAGTTATTTTTTTGTGTCAATGACTGGCACCAATATCAAATAGCTGGCAGGCATGGAACAAAATCGCTACAGCTATTTGTGCTGGCTATTCCTGTAGTCAGTTTGACTACATCTGGAATAACTACAATCCAGAAATGGTGGGCATACCTGTGATCCAGATCTTGAGGATAGAAGACACAGGCTTCTGACCTGAATCTTGACCTGGAGATCTTGAGGCATAAGTGGCCATGAAAGGCTTAGGCCCAGGCAAGGTAGTGCATGCCTTTAATCCCCAGAGACTGAGACAAGCAGATCTCTGGGTTGAAGGTCAGCCTGGGACGGAACAAGTTCCAGATCCAGATGTGGTGGTACACATCTGGGCCACACCTTCTACTGGAGGCCCACAAAAGGACATTGGAAGAAGGAAGACTTGCTCTTCTTCCCCAGCTTTCACTTACTTGCCAGCACATCCGTTGTAACCTACTTCTTCAGGATTCCAGCTTATACAGAAGACCAGCTGAAACAACTAGCCTCATGGGACTGAGCAACTAACTACTTGAATCTTAGACTTCCTATTCACAGCTGAACTGCAGACTGTAAGTCACTAGAATAAATTCCCTTAATATATAGAGACATTCCATAAGTTCTGTGACTTTAGTTCTGAGAACCCTGAGTTCTCTAGAATACACTATGCTAGGGGGCAGGTGTCAAAACAACCTTAGGGAATGGGGCCACCCACAGTGGGCAGGCCTTTCCACCTCTGTTAACTTAAGATAATCCTCAATAGATGTGCCCAGAGATCCATTCTCTAGGTGATTCTAAATCTCATCAAGTTGACCACTGAGATTACGCATGCTGTCTCAGCACTTTAAGACAGGTTGTTATGCCGGGCGTGGTGGCGCATGCCTTTAATCCTAGCACTCAGGAGGCAGAGGCAGGCAGATTCCTGAGTTCGAGGCCAGCCTGGTCTACAAAGTGAGTTCCAGACAGGCCTTGGTCTTTGGGTGGGGAACTATCCCAGCTGGTTGTTATATTGTTTTAATTTTTTCAATATTTATTTATGTGTATGAGTTTTGCCCACCAAGATGCCTATGAATCTCATTATGTGCGTAAGTGTTCTCAATCACTGAGCCACTGCTCCAGTTCCTCCATTGTTTTGAGACAAGATCTTACTATGTAGCCCTGATTAGCCTGGAACTCTCTGGAGACTAGGCTACCTTCAAACTCAGAGCTCTCCCTGTTCCTGACTCCCAAATACTGGGAATAAAAGCATGTGCTACCACACTAAGCAACAGTGTTTTTAGCTAGTCTCTGAAACACTTATTTATAGAACTTCAAATTAGTTTCCATAGCACTTATGCCTTTAAAAAGTCTTCAAAGCTGGATATGGAGGCTCTATATGAGCTCCAGGACACCCAGGGATACTTAGAGAAACCCTGTCTCAAAAACAAATAAACAGATCCACCAGCTTCTGCTTCCCGAGTGCTGGGATTAAGGTGTGAGCCACCGTCACTCAGCCCTTGCTTGTCTTTTTGTATTTTTTGTTTTGTTTGAGACAGGGTCTCTCTATTATGCATTATGGCATTAAAAAAAAAGATTTATTTAAATATATGAGTGTCCTATCTGTATGTACACCTGCATGCTAGGAGATGGCATCAGATCCCATTACAGATGGTTGTGAGCCACCATGTGGTTGCTGGGAATTGAACTCAGGACCTCTGGAAGAACAGTCAGTGCTCTTAACCACTGAGCCATCTCTCCAGCCCCTATTGTTTTGTTTTTTGAGACAGGGTTTCTTTGTATAGCAGCCCTGGCTGTCTGAAACTCACTCTGGACCAGGCTGACTTTGAACCTTGAGAAAAGAAGGAAAGGAGCATAGAGTACTTACCAAGGCTCAAATCCCCCCTCAATTTTGGCCAGCTATTCATGTATCTTCCAACCAGGGCTAGAGATGCCCTGGGACCCTGGAAATCCTAGCTCGGTGGCCCTTAGCCATCTTGGCCTCAATAGGTTAGCAACATGCTGGGATGAGTAAGGCTCGGACTCTTAGAAGAAAAGAAAGAAGGGTTCAGAGATTCAGTTCTCACAATCTTTCTGCTAATAATCAAAATGGTAAAAGCCAGGAGGCTCAGCTCTCAGAGCTCAGCAGCTTGACGGTATACTTGATGGTGTACTTGATGGTGCACTTGATGGTGCACTTGATGGTATATTTGATTTAGAAAGCACAGGATATTTAGCAACAAATTTTTATCAATACCTCCGAGTAAATCATGCTTTAGATTTAATTTGTGTTAAAACTTACATACATGGGATGGAGAGATAGCTCAGTGGTCCTGAGTTCAAATCCCAGCAACCACATGGTGGCTCACAACCACCCGTAATAAGATCTGATGCCCTCTTCTGGTGTGTCTGAAGACAGCTATAGTGTACTTAGATATAATAATAAATAAATCTTAAAAAAACTTACATACGTGCCAAATTAAATTACATACTTACATACATGCAAATTAAATTACTTTGAACATTAGGGGGAAAAGCAGGGGAGAAGCTGTTAGCCCAGCTTCTTCTGTCTTCACCCTTCCAGATATCTGGGTTGACCCCAGGTTTTTAGGGTTTCTAGGGTGTCCGTGCTGTTCTGGACCAAAAACTCTATTAGCCTCTCTAATCACAGACACCATTAATCTTCAAAGAATGGTACATGCTCCCTGTGTCACCATTACTACCTCATCACAGGGCCCTTTACAAGAACCAGGTGAAGTCCCTGGACCACTGCTCTTCTGACCCACTGAGATGGTTAATCTTGGTTGTCAACTTGATTGGATTCAGAATTAAGCAAGCGGCGTGCCTCTGGGCACAGCAGTCCGAGGTAGGCTTTTGCTGCTTTTCTCTCACAAGCACTTTTTGCTGCCATCTTTCACTGACATCAGGACCCAGCTTCTTCAGCCTTCCAACTAGTGCTGAAGACCAGGAACCCTCCATGATTTCAGCACCAGATTAAGACTACAAGGACAACTAGTTTCTTAGAAAGCTACTGGTTCTCAGTGTGGCGACAGCTTCGACCAGCAAGAACGACACCACCAGAGAGCTCTTCTTCCAGCAGTTTAATCAGGAACCTTGAATCACAACAACAACCCAGGGACCACACCCTTGGCCTTTTAAGCTCTATGCCAAGCCTATCCAAATGGGCCACGTGGCAACAGCAGATAGGTTACCAGAATGAGGAAGCAAGCAAAGCCAGCAGCCTCTGCCAACTAAGGACTTGTTTACGAGAGAAAGCCCTTGCTGGTTGGGATAGTGGAGGATGGAAACAGGAAACAGGCGTAACTCAGCAGCTCTCCACAGTTCCCCCTTTTTGTTTTAAGCGCAACAGGCAAGAGTAGAGGTCAGATCTCTGAAGCTGGAATACAGGGACGTTGTACTGACCCTATTCAGGTGTCACCCACCCGAACAGTACCAGACCCGTCTAATACCCTTTTTCACAGAGGCGGGGCTTTGGGTACCAACCCGCATGCAATCCGACATGCTCTTCTCGGGGCTGCTAGAAGCTGACCGGAGTGCAGTGCTTCACCTGGCAACCTGAGCGTGCTGTTTATTTATGCATGACTGTCAGCCATGCTTGAGGGGACTGTCCAGCCTCAATGGCAGTAAAGGCTTGCACTATCATGGCTGCAATCCTTCTCTGAGTAAACTTCATCTGTCATATATACCACAGGCCCACGGCACAGACCAATAGCACATGAACTTCTACTTGGCCACCAACCACTTATCCAAAATGCATTTACTGTACGTTTCAGGGGTACATCTTTTGGGGGGACATCAAACCAAACTGAAGAGTAATTATATAACACCACACAAGCATTACTATCACTAATTTTTTAACAATATAAAAGCACAAACATTCTAACAAATCAAAACTTCTATTTTCACTAACGCTAGCAAGCTCCTTATCTAATAGTAAAAGGGAAACATCTAAACTTCTATTTGTACTAAAAGTGGGGAAACACCCAAGCATTATGCCATATTGGCACTGGTCTTGGAAACACCGACAGGATTCCCCATCTCGGCTCCGCTTGGCTCTCAACCAGGAACAGAAGCAGGAGGACACACGGAATCTTCAGGCACAATCTTTTCATTCTGCGTGGCACACTTCTGTGTCAGTCGCTCAGGGACCCACAAAGGCTCCAAACGATCTTTGGGGGGAAACACAAACAGATCCCCTCGCCCACGCCAACACTGGATCTGGACCATGCCATATGCCCGTGATCACATCCTTCCATTTCGCAAAACCTTTCAAGGATCCTCTGCTGCGCTGATGACGGTCAGCAGCAGAGAGACCATCCACATCCAAATTTTTAAAATTTAAGGTTAAAAGAGCAAGAGCAATTCTTTCTTTCGGGGTACGGTCCTGGCCAATTCCCCCTTTTAGTTTTTGTAGAACTTCTTTGAGTGTGCGATGAGCACGTTCCACAATGCCTTGACCTTGAGGGTTAGATAGATGAAACTTCAATTGCAAAGTCTTAGAATTAACATGAAAATTTTGATGAAATTGTCTAGCCTGTTCAAGGGAAGAGCTCATAAATATACATTCCACTCTGGTCCATCGATCTACAATGTCACTGCCTTTACTTAAAGGTCCTGGCAAACCAGTATGGGCACGAATATGTTGAATGTAAAAGGGACTCCTATGATGCCAAATCAAATTTTGCAAATTCTCAAATAATGCACACACGGTGCTATTCAATTTTATAGGGCCAACAGTCTCAAGAATTTTTACAGCATTAACTACGTAAGCGGAATCAGAAATCAGATTAAATGCAAAATCACAATTTTTAAATACCTCCATAACAATTTTCAACTCAACTACTTGGGGAGATCCTGGCTGAAACTGACATAAGACTGGCTCTTGTTTATCCACCATATATGCTCCATAACCGGTCTTGGACCCATCAGTAAACACATTAGGAGCACCAGATATAGGACTCACTGAAGTTACCTTTGGAAAAATTACAGGATGCTCTTTAAAAAATAACAACAAAGGGTGTCTTGGATAATGATTATCTAATAATCCTTCAAACCCACATTGCAAGATGGCCCATTCATCAACCGTACCACACAACCAACTATACCACACAGTACTTTTATTAGACACTGTTGTATTCCAACATTGGCCAAACTTGCTATAGCGGTTGGGTAATGTTCAATGGATTTTGCTGGGGACACCTTAGGATATATCCATAAGAGTGGGCCATCCTGCCACAAAATTCCCGTTGGTTGATAAAAGGTGGGAAGGACACACAGCACAATTGCTTCATTTTCATTCCATCTCTTCAAGAAGGCACTAGATAATCTCTCTTCTACTTTCTGTAAAGCCTCCCTAGCCTTTTTATTTAAATATCTAGGAGAATCAAGAGCCGAATCTCCTATCAAAATATTATACAGGGGCTTTAACTCATAATTAGGCAAATTCAAATAACTACGTACACAATTAATATCTCCCAATAACTTTTGGAAATCATTTAAGGTTCTCAAATTATCCTTTCTTAATTCTATCTTTTGCGGAAAAACACTTTTGCTCTGAATTTTTGCGCCCAAATAATTAACAACTTCATCCCTTTGTACCTTTTCAGGGGCTATAAATAATCCTTTCTTCTCTAATAAATTAACCAAATCCACATAAGCTCTATTTAATATCTCTTCAGACTTAGTCACAATCAGGATATCATCCATATAATGGACACACCGAACACCAGGATATAATTGTCTCAAAGGAATAAGGGCTTCACCTACAAATAGCTGACACATGGTAGGGCTATTAGCCATTCCCATTCATACCTCTGATCCAGTTCTTCATGATCACAGGAGGGAACCGTAAAGGCAAACCTCTCACTATCTTTTGAGCATAAGGGGATGGAAAAGAAACAATTTTTTATATCTATAACTATTATGGGCCAGGAGGCTGGTAAGGATGACAATAAAGGCAGCCCCCGCTGAATGGGGCCCATCAATTGCATTTGTTGATTAATGGCTCTCAAATCATGCAACAATTGCCATTTGCCTGATTTTTTCTTTATTACAAAAATGGGGGTATTCCAAGGGGATACAGAAGATTTAATATGTCCCAATGCTAATTGTTCTGCCACCAAGGCCTTAGCAGCGCCTAGCTTTTCAGAGGAGAGGGGCCACTGCAGAACCCACACTGGGTCCTCTGTTTTCCATGTGATGGGGATTCCTTCCTCAGCGGCCCCTAGGAAAAACCTAGTCCTTGCCTTACACCTCGCTGCTTTGTTGCAATGGGACTCTTGCGCCCTTGAAGGTACTTCCCCAAGCCCGAAAATACCCCATATCTTGCATCACCTTTTGGGCAGTATCAGAATATATGTTGCTCAATTTAAATCCCATACCTTTCAAAAGATCTCTTCCCCATAAGGAAATTGGCAACTCTAACACATAAGGTTGCATTACTCCGGAATGCCCCTCCCGATCTTGCCATTTTAGCTGTCTCACACTCATATCTGGAGCCTTTGCATAACCTAAGCCTTGTAAGGTTTGTGAGGAAGCTTGTACTGGCCAGCCTGATGTCCAAACCTTCCTAGCAATGATACTTCCATCTGTTCCTGTGTCCAATAGGCCTAAAATGTTTTTGCCTTCCACTCTCAATTCCAGTACTGGCCTTTGATCTAATTCCAGGGAGAGAAATGTAAGATCAGTTCCTGATGAGGCAAACCCTCTCTCGCCCCTTTCTAGCATCTTAGCTGCATATTTAGCATGTAACCTGGGGAGAATGACTAATTGGGCTAATCTATCTCCTGGAGAGATAGCTGTGATGCCCCTAGGGGAAGCCACCATGATCTTAATCACCCCAGTATAGTCTGGATCAATCACACCTGGATGGATAATCAACCCTCTCAGGGCGGAGGATGACCTGCCAAGGAGCAAACCTACTGTCCCTGGCTCTAGGGGTCCTTTAAAGTCTGTCTCAATTAATTGGACCCCCATCTGGGGAGTCAGTACGAGCCTGGTGATGGAGCAGAGATCCAGTCCCACCGAGCCTGCAGTGGCTCTCCGTGGTCCCTCGGATGACAGAGGGTGGGCCACCTCTCCTGTGTTTGCTCTGATTCCTGATTCTCTACTGCCCCATATATTTGTAGGCCCTGGGGACTGGGCCCCTCTGCCCATTTTTTGGACGTGCTCCAACATAGCCCTGAGGAAGGGGTTGGCCATTGAGGTCTTTTACTGACCTACACTCATTGGCCCAGTGATTCCCCTTCTTGCATCTAGGGCAAAGGCCAGGCTGTTTTGGGTGTCGGCCGTCTCCAGTGCCTTCTGCACTTCTTCGTTCTGGGCATTGCCTTTTAAGGTGGCCATTTTTCCACATTTGAAACACGCCCCGGAACTTCCTCTTTTGTTCTGAGTAAGCTGAACAATCGCGGCTGCCAGACCAGCATTAGTCAAAGGTCCCCCTAACTCCCTGCACACTTTCTTCCAGGCCTCCAGCCCTTTATTCTTGTAAGGAGTGATGGCGGCTCTGCACTCTTTTGTACACTGCTCATAGACTAGTTGTTTAATTAACGGCATAGCAGTATCAGGATCACCAAAGATTCTGCCTGCAGCCTGTACCAATCTAGCCACAAAGTCTGAGAAGGGCTCCATGGGTCCCTGTAAGATCTTAGTAAGATTACCACTCACTTCCCCTTTATTTGGTAGAGATTTCCAGGCCTTGATGGCTATCTGATTAACTTGTTCAAAAACCTGCATTGGATACCCTGTTTGTTGTTATGCAAACCTGCCTTGCCCCAATAGCATATTCCGATCCCAGGCAGGATTGCTGGCCACCTGATTAGCAGCAGCATGCTCATTTGCATACTCAATCAAAAAAGCTTTCCAGTCTAAATATTGTCCTGGGCTTAAACAAGCGTGTGCCAGACTACTCTAATCACTAGGGGTCATACAATGTCTACTGAGAGCTTCTACTTGGGCCAAGGAAAAGGAGGCAGTAATTCCATAGGTGCGGACAGATTCCGCAAGGGACTTGATAACCTTGAAATCTAGAGGTTCCTCATACCTCTGTCCTTGAGCATCCAGAAAAATAGGACAGGCAGGGTGAAGTTCAGCTCTAACTGTTCGCCACACCTCAGGGCAGAAGGAGCTGCCCGACCTCCTCTTTTCTACTGGATTATATGGGGAAGGAGCCGAAGACCGGTGGGTCTGTGGCTGCTTTGAGTACTACTGTCTTCTTTCATTTTTCCTTAAGGGAGCTCTTGTTTACCCTCTCCACCAGGTCCTGCAATTCCTCATCAGTATCAGACCAATCGGTGGTAGTGTTTCCCTTTCCTGATCTTTCAGAACGTATTTCTTTTAACATTTCCAAGGCAGTTTGCCCTTCCTCCACAGCTCTACAACACTTTTGATCTTCTAAACAACTCCTATCTAGCTTCCATATTGGCCGCACGCCTGCCTTCAGGGACCCTTGCTCCCTCACAAAAGCTAAATCTTTGCCGAGCTTATCCCAGCAAGCAACAGTAAGATTACCAGACACTGCAAACCAAGGGGCCACAGTGTCACACTCCTCTAAGAACCTCTCAAGGGTACTTTCCTTAACCTTCAAATTCTTCGACAAGAGTAGCTCCTGTAGAGCCAAAAAAATTGGGTGCGATTGTGAAGCACTCATTCTTAGTTTCTTACTTTCTCTAGTTCGCTCTGCTGCGAAACTTTATCACTTCTGCTCGGAGTCCTTATAGCCTCTACTTCCGAGGACTTGCCTTGTTTTTCCCTCCTTACCTGGGAACTTACCAGCCGGCTGCCCTGACTGCAAAAAGTTCTGAGTCTCTCTTCAGTGAGGAGAATCCCCATTCGTAGCCACCACTTGTGGAGACACCACCCAAGAGCTTTTCTTCCAGCAGTTTAATCAGGAGCCTTGAATTACAACAACAACCCATGGGCCACACCCTTGGCCTTTTAAGCTCTATGCTAAGCCTATCCCAACAGGACACGTGGCAACAGCAGATAGGTTACCAGAACGAGGAGGAAGTAAGCAAAGCCAGCAGCCTCTGCCAACTAAGGACTTGTTTACTAAGGACTTGTTTACGAGAGAAAGCCCTCCCTGGTCAGGATAGTGGAGGACGGAAAAGGCGTGACTCAGCAGCTCTCCACACTTCAGCCTTTCTAGTGTGAATAACCCAGACTGAATGATGTAAATGAGGGTCATTATTTATTTGCTTGTTTTCATTCTGAGTTCTGTTCCACCAGAGAACAGCTAGCATCCACTTACCACTCATGTCTAACCACAGCAGACACGACAGCAATGCAGGAAAATCAGCTTATCCCAAATATCCTATACATCAAATAACCTTAAATCCAACAAGGATACCAGACCAAACTGTCTAGATCTGCTAACCCCACCTTCAAAAATGAATGCCTCAGGAAAGCAGACTTTAGAAGCAGGCTCCTCTTCCTGACTGTACCACAGGACATACCCAGCTCCTTGGACCGAGATAATCTCCTCTCTCCATCTCTCCGGGTTCACCAAACTGCACATTGGCCACTTTCCTATCGTTCACAGTAATATGTAATCCAAATATAAGTCACCTTTGTTCCTTCCTCCTGAAGCCCACCTTAGATCTGTTCCTCTTTCTTCGTTTCTGCCTCAAATCTACTTAGATAACCACGGGACTTTGTGTATATCCCTTTCTTCCGCAAATAATCACGAAGCAAGAATGTGCTAGGCAAGGTGCGCGGTGGCGCACGCCTTTAATCCCAGCACTCGGGAGGCAGAGGCAGAGGCAGACGGATTTCTGAGTTGGAGGCCAGCCTGGTCTACAGAGTGAGTTCCAGGACAGCCAGGGCTACACAAAGAAACACTGTCTCGAAACAAACAAACAAACAAACAAAAGAATGTGTTAGGCAAAGTCGGGAGGCGGGGCACTACTGCGGGCGCTACTCTTTAGCCTCGTTCAAAGACTGGATACTGACGTAACCCCCTGTAGCGTGCCTATTCTTCTCACAGCGAGCCTGGACACCTTTGCTGTCCCTTCTGCCCCACGCATCCTTTTCAGAAATGTCACCTGGGAGAAATGCACCTAGTCTTCAACATTTCCTCAAACTCTTTTCCGTTCTGGCCTCCTCGGCCGCCCGCTGCACCCAGTCAGCTGTATCCCACCAGCACAGAGACCATGTCTACGCAATCACCACTAACTACCAGAGAGTTCTGACACTAGGAACTCGCCGTCTGTACCAGCCTGCCCCTTTACAAATAGCGCGGCCTCAGCAGGATGCCTTATATCCTAGTGACAGCAGAAGCAACCCGAGTAGCTCAATCCACAAAAGATCCAGTAGGCGCCAAAGAGCACAAACCTCTGGTGCCGGTCAGCCAATCATCGCGCGCCTCAGGACGCGCAAAACAAGTCCAGGAAAGTTTAGACCAGCCTCCATCCGGGGGTTGGGGGGGTGAGGGAAACCATAAGCGCTACGACGCTCCGCCCACACACAGTTGCTGTCCTTTAGTCCTCCGCCGCTAGCTTGCATTGGTTGAGTGTGCTTACGTCATCACCGCGCGACGACGACTGCGCCTTCCCGCTTCTCACCTCTGACGACAGAGTTGCGCCGGCGTCCGGGTCTGAGAAGAGCGGGAGGAGGTGACGGCTTCTGGAAGATGTAAGTCGGGGTAGGAATCCGGCTGCATCCGACCTCCGGGGACCTTCTGCCAGGCTTGGCGGGGTGCATCGTGGAGCCGGTTGCGTTCCTCGGTGCGGCAGAGGCCCGCCGGCGATGAACGGAGCCCGAAGAGAGTGTGGTTCGGGTCGGGCGGAGTGGGAGGTGTCGAGGCCGCGGCCCGGAAGTGGTCGAGGCGGTCACTGACGGAAGGGTGATCCCGCACGTCTCGCTCGGCGGCCACCCGCTTAGCCTGCGGGACTCCGGCAGCTGCGAGCCCTGCCGCTTCTCTTGTTTTCTTGTCAGGCTGGAGACCTAGGCTCGCCACCCCGGGCCCGACCTGAGTAGTGAGTGGAGAGAGGGTGGGAGGCGAGGTCGATGTCTGTGGCCGGAGCGGACGGTGCAGATTGCGAGCCGGCCTGAAAGGTTGGTTTCCTTTTAGATCTCTTTCCACGAGTGTCTGTCGGAATCCAGCGTGCAGTTCTCAGTTCTGGGCATTGAGGATCCGTCCTGGGATGGACCGAGCACGGTTACGGAGCTCAGAGGGAGAGGATATGGGAAGGTTATGGTTGATGGTAGAGACGTAGTAGAGGCTTGCTTTCTCTACCTTGTCTTACTTCGTAGGCACTGTGTCTCCGATGTGCTTTTATATGTAGAGAGTGCGATCAGATTGCCAAGACGCCCTCGGCTCGAGATTTAACCATTTGTTTTCTCCTCTCTCTGGCTGTTGGACGCACACCTTTCCGGAGGATGGGAGAGGTGACCAAGGTCCTGAGCTGTTACCTGAGCTTGAGTGAACAGAGACCCTCACCTTTGCTTTCTAGCACTCGACCACACCCAGCAAAGTGTTCGCTTACGCCGCGGTTCATAATTTGTAGACTGCTTAACAATGGGTTCTGCTTGTTTCATGAAGTTCGTTCTGGCAGGTCGGGGTGCGGGTGCACAAGGGCAGTCTCTACTCTTTATCACTGGTATGAAGCACTTGGATAGTAACCCAAACCCAGAAAGTACATACCGGATTTAAATGACTTAGTATAGAAAACCCACAAGAAATTTAGTAATTTTATGTTGATTATATGTTACAAAGGTAATGCTCATTTTCTTAAAAGCTAGTTTTGGGACCCACATACTGCCTTTAATCCCAGCACTCAGGTGGCAAGTTAGAGTTTGAGGCTAGCTTGATCAATCTAGGCTAGCCGGGGCTACCTAGTGAGACCTTGTTTCAATAGGAAAAAAACAAAACAAAAAACACAGCCTTTAATTTTGGACTCAGTACTTGTCAATGGTAGAGTTCTTGTTGAATATACTGGGCTCAGTGTTACTTCGTGTAGCCTAGCCTTATTTCCTGGTTTTTTTTTTTGGGGGGGGGGGGGTTCCAGACAGGGTTTCTCTGTAGCCCTGGCTGTCCTGGAACTCACTCTGGAGACCAGGCTGGCCTTGAACTCAGAAATCCGCCTGCCTCTGCCTCCCGAGTGCTGGGATTAAAGGCGTGCGCCACCACGCCCGGCTCCCCAGTTCTTGTTTTAATTATTTTAAAAAAGGGGGTTTCACTAATTTTTGTGATTTGGCTGAAAGGAAATTAAAGGATGTGCTCATGGTTCACACATGAACAGTGCTGCTGTAGGTGATCTCACCCAAAAGAAAGCTGAGCTGTAACATAGTTTAGTAAGCATTCAGAAATCAAAATTTAGCCGGGTGGTGGTGGCGCACACCTTTAATCCCAGCACTCGGGAGGCAGAGGCAGGCAGTTTTCTGGGTTCGAGGCCAGCCTGGTCTACAGAGTGAGTTCTAGGACACCCAGGGCTACACAGAGAAACCCTGTCTCAAAAAACAAAACAAACAAACAAAAAAAAGAAATCAAAATTTATCATTTATCACTGAGCTTTTAGCTGTGTGCCTTGCCAGATTGATAGATTGATTTAGCCAGGCAATGTTTGGGGGAACTAATTGTCAGGGATACTTACTTGGTAGTATGCTTTTGCCTGTTATGCACAGAGCCCTGGTTTCAGTCTCCAGCCCCATATCTAAATCTAAAGCCTATAATCCCAGGCGGAGGCAGGAGATTCAAGTCATCCTATGTAGAACATTTGAAGCCAGCCTGGGCTAGAGACCTTGTCTTTAATATAATAAGCCTTTGGTTCCTGTACTCAGGAGACAGGAAGAATGAGTCCCAGCAGGGTGTCATTGTACACAGCTTTAATCCCATCACTTGGGAAGCAAAAGTGGGGAAATCTCTGTGAGTTCAAGGACAGCCAGAGCTACAGAATAGCAAATATATAATATATATATATATAAGAATGAGTGCCACGGGCTGGTGAGATGGCTCAGTGGTTAAGAGTGCCGACTGCTCTTCCGAAGGTCCCGAGTTAAAATCCCAGCATCCACATGGTGGCTCACAACCATCCTTAACGAAATCTGATGCCAGCTACAGTGTACTTGCATATAATAATAATTTATATATATATATATATATATATATATATATATATATATATATATATATATATATAAAAATCTTTTTTTAAAAAAAGAATGAGTGCCACAGCTGGGCAGTGGTGGTGTACACCTTTAATCCCAGCACTTGGGAGGCAGAGGCAGGCGGATTTCTGAGTTTGAGGCCAGTCTGGTCTACACAGTGAGTTCCAGGACAGTCAGGGCTACACAGAGAAACCCTGTCTCAAAAAACCAAAAAAAAAAAAAAAAGAAGAAGCAGAAGTGCCCTATCTCTGAAATGATGTATTCTCTGCTTACACTTGAGGAAGGTGAGAAAGAAGAGTTAGGATGTATCCTGAGGCCTTTTGTATTTTGTTCCATGAGAAGAAAGCCCAGAGAGAATTAGCTGTCTTTGAGTACTTACTGTTACTTAGCATTATTGCTAAACCCTTAACACTGCCTATAAGATCTCAACCCATTCAAAGGTTTAAACAGGTGTGGGAGGCAGAGGCAGGTGGATTTCTGAGTTCAAGGCCAGCCTGGTCTACAAGGTGAGTTCCAGGACAGCCAGGGCTATAAAGAGAAACCCTGTCTCGAAAAACCAAAAAAAGGGGGCGGGGGTTTAAACAGTTGTGCCTACCTGACTGCTGCCTAGATCTACCAAGTCACATTTTGCCATATTTGCTTATGGTTTGCCTACCTGACAGTCTTAACTTTTTTTTTTCTTGCCTTTTTCTTTCTTTTTTTTTTTTTTTTTTTTTTTTCCCAGACAGGGTTTCTTTATGTCGCTTTGGCTGTCCTGGAATAGCTCTGCCTCAGCCTGCCTCTGCCTCTGCCTCTGCCTTCCTGTGCTGTGATTGAAGGCTTGCACCGCCACTCTATCTTTCGGTTCTATTTTAATGTTCTCCTGTGAGGTTTTGTACAGTGTGTTGTGTTGTTTTGATGCTTTTGTCACTCAAAGTGCCATCTGCTCATTACTCACTGTGTTCTTAAAGAAAACAATGCCCATAAGACAAATCTGGGTTTTTCTCCTCTGAGGCCATTGTGGTGTCTAATATTTTGAAAGCCATCTACAGGTGGCTGGCTCATCATCAAACTTGGTGAACTCTAGTGTGGGACAGGCCCTAAAAAACCAAATGTAAATACAGTTACCTCTCCCATCTCATTAAGGAAAACAAAGAAGAATCTTAATATGCCTGTACCTTAGACATGTATTACATTTTGCATTTCTTTTTCAAACTAAAAAAACCTAAGGTGGCCTCTAGGAGTAGGAAAGGCCTCCATGAAGCGATGAGGCGTGCCCTGGGTGTAAAGCTGTGTGGACTCTCTTGCTGTTTGCTGTGCTTTCTTCCTATGTGCTCAACGTTTTTTGATGCAAAATAGATTTGATGCTTTTGTCAATTGGTTTGTTCTATTTCAATCCTTTTATCTTGTTACTAGGCTGCTCTTTGGCGTAAATTGCAATCGATTAGGGATCGTTTCTCAGACTCAAGTTAGAAGTGAGAGTTCAGATAAGTGAGGCCGACATTGCTGCCTTGAAGAAGGGGAGAATGGATTTATCAGGAGTGAAAAAGAAGAGCTTGCTAGGAGTCAAAGAGAATAATAAAAAGTCCAGCACTAGGTAATCCTCTGTAAGATTTTTCTAGTGCTATTTTGGGGGTGCTTGCTGTTTAAGGACTCTCAGAAAGGGGAGATTTTGTTGTTCTACAGTGAGTGCCCTAATTCACAGATGATTTTGCTCTGTGATCACCTGGGATCTTAGTAATCCTTTTGGACCCCACTACTGGGTTATGCTATCTCAGGGTTTGGTCAGGGGAGCTTGCAACCTCACATTCTTTCTTATCATGCAGGGCTCCTTCTCCTACCAAACGCAAGGACCGATCTGATGAGAAGTCCAAGGATCGATCTAAAGATAAAGGGGCCACTAAAGAGTCAAGTGAGAAGGATCGTGGCAGAGATAAGACTCGGAAGAGACGCAGTGCTTCAAGCGGAAGCAGCAGTACCAGGTGGGGCAGGGGGAACCATGTCTTCCTTCACTGTGAAGCGCTCCAAGAACTTCTTTGGGGGAAGGGGGTGACACGAGTATGTTGTGAAGGCCAAAAGTGTGTTAAATTCCTTCCTTTGGGGAGATGTGAAGACCATCTGCCCTTCCGTGTTCTCACAAACAAACCTAGGTCCAGTTCACCAAAGTTTACTCTAGGAAACCAGTGAGGGTTTATTAAGCTTCCAGTGCAGTGGGTAAGGGATAATTGGCAGGAGTGTGGATGGTAACTGCCTTGTGAATGTTCCCTTCCCCCCACAGTCCCCTACTTAAAGCCTGTGCCTGAGACCCGAGGACCTGTGCAAATAGGGCAGAATTACAATTGGTTTGGAGGGGTGGCTGGATACTCCGGTGAGGGTCCCTTGACCCTGTCCCTTCCAAGAGAGACAAGCCCAGCTGTGATGATCTTTAGTGCGCAAGCCCAGTTGAAGTGAGAATGACAGCAACTTTTCTGGGAGGGTAGTCCTGTATGTGTGGCTCCCTAAGAGCTGTCTGCCTAGCTTTTCCATACAGGGTTTCATTGCTTCCTGCAGGTTGCCAATTGAATTGAGCTAGTTGCCCAAGGGAAGACTACGTTGTCTTGACTACTTTGAAAACAGACCCTAGAGTTGTTGATAAGACCCTAATATAGCATGCTGGTTTTGAGTTTCATTATATATGTTACATAGTCTTGCTGGGTAATATATGTTTACGGATATAAACTCTTCTATGATACTAAAGTGTGATATTTGGGTAATGTATGAATTCTTTCTCTTGCAAGTATGTATTCATTCTGAAATGAGAATGACTGGCTTCAGTCTGGAGCCCTTTTTTTTTTTAAATGAGTTTTGACTGTGTCTATACATGCATGTGTGTGCCTTCTTGCCACACAGGCCAGAAAGGTGCATTGGGTCCCCTGAAACTAGAGTCACAGGCAGTTGTGAGCTGCCATGTGGGTGCTAGAAACCAAACCTGATTCCTCTTACCTGCAGAAACATTTTTCAGCCCCTAGTCTGTTCCTTTTTTACTTTTTATTTAAGGTGTTTGTTTTTTATGTTATTTATTTGTTTGTTTGTTTGTTTTGATGTGCGTGGTAGCTATCTTCAGACACACCAGAAGAGATCATCAGATCCCATTGCAGATGGTTGTGAGCCACCATGTAGTTGCTGGGAATTGAACTCAGGACCTTGGAAGAACAGTTAGTGCTGTTAACCTCTGAGCCATCTCTCTAGCCCCTCTTTTATTCTTTAAGTTGAAAACCTGCCTGAATTGGTCTTCAGCCCTGTTGATCTGACTTTTGCTAGACTGCTGCTTTTTCCTCATTGGTAAAAATAAGGTTTCTGTGTAGGTAACAACAGCCCATCTCATACGGTGTTGGGACTTGTCAGATGTCATTACTGGTGAAATGGGGCTTAAGCAGGAAAGCGCCGGACAGTGATGGCACACGCCTTTGGTCCTAACGCTTGGGAGGCAGAGGCAGGCGGATTTCTGAGTAAGAACCAGGAGAGATACCTTGAGCAATCAGTCTTCTGTGCAGAAATATGACTTGTTCATTGACTCTGAAACCCCCACCTTGTCCTCAGGTCTAGGTCCAGCTCAACCTCCAGCTCGGGCTCCAGCACCAGCACAGGCTCAAGCAGTGGCTCTAGCTCGTCCTCTGCATCCAGCCGCTCGGGAAGCTCCAGCACATCCCGGAGCTCCAGTTCCAGCAGCTCCTCCGGCTCCCCAAGCCCTTCTCGGCGGAGGCATGACAACAGGCGGCGTTCCCGCTCCAAGTGAGTTCAGAATGGCTAGCCTGCTCATTACCATAGTTACTAGAAAAGTAGTTTGGGCTAACAAGATGGCTCAGCAGGTAAAGGTCTTTGCTGCCGAGCTTAACAGCCTGCGTTTAATCCCCAGGACCTACATGGTGGCATGTGATAACTCCCGTGGGTTGTCTTCTCACCTCCAATATGCACAGTGACAGGAGTGAGGGAAGTACAGTGGTGCGTGCAGTATTTGTACCAGGATAATCAGAAATGTGAGGTCATGGTGGGCTGCATGTGATCGTATAAAAAAGACATGAAAGAAAGTGAATAAAAGGAGTTAGAGGCGGGATGCCTGAGTCAGTGAGGGCGCTGCATGCTGCCAAGCCCATCAACCAGACTGCCCTTCCCCCGGAACACACAAGGCAGAAGCTGAGGAGGGCATCTCCCACAAGTTAGTCTCTAACTCCATGTGTGTTGCCCTGGTACATGCCCACACAGAAGTAAAATAGACACAAAGATTTGAAGGGGGTCTTAGTTTGGTTTCTGAATCAGGGATGAGTCTTAGTCTGTAGGGAGCCATTCAACCGCTCCTTAAAGACGGCACCAACCACCTCAGCTGTACTGGCATAAACAACTCTTAATTGGCATTAGGCTGTGTCAGCTGTTGTTTGATCTTGTGCCCGAGACCACCTGGTGTATGAGCAAGAGTCACGGGGCAGCTCGGTGATTGGCCAGGACAGGGTTTAAATAGCTGCTCCTGGGTTGGCTCCGGGCCCCATTCCATTCTACCACTCCACTCTGCTACTCCACTCTTCTCGGCCCCCACTCTGCCATTCACTATTTCACTCTGCCACTCTGTAACTGCATGACCATTTGCTGTTTGCCATTTTAAGCTGTAAGTGTATCAAGTTCCTGAGTAAACTGCCTGGAGAAGAAACCTGTTTGTCTAGTGTCTTATTCCCGCTGGACGGGGTAGGCGCTGGACATTAGTCAGTGTTCTGTGTCTGTGAAAAGACACCATGACCAAGGCAATTCTTATGAAGGATTTGATTGGGGCAGGCTTACAGTTTCAGAGTCCATTATCCTAATGGCAGAGAGCATGGTGGCACACAGGCAGACATGGTAACTAAGAGTTTTACATCCAGATCCACAGTAGCAGGAAAATCGAGAAACTGGACCTCTCTTGGACTTTTGAAACCTCTTAAGCTCACCTCCAATGACCCGCTTCCTCCAGCAAGACCATACCTCTTGATCTTTTTCAAATAGTGCACTCCATGATACTTAAGCAAATATATGAGCTTATGGAGTCGTTTTCATTTGAACCATAGATAATATAGGTGAATTGGTAAGAAACTCTTCTAGAAGCTGTTGAAGCTAAGAAGGAACCTCACTGTGTTAGTTGATGAGGCAAGGTCTCATTGGACAGTGCAAGTTGGCTTAAACTCCTAGTATTCCTCCTGCCTTAACCTCCTGGGTATTGGGATGGTAGGCATATACCACTACACACACAGCTGGTGTTTTTTCTTCTTCAGTGCTGAGGACCAAGTCTGGGACTTTATCCTGGACTCCATCCCCAAACCCACTGTACTTGGGATATGTTGAAAATTTCTGAGTGGATTTGTTTGTTTGTTTTCAGATCCAAACCACCTAAAAGAGATGAAAAAGAGAGGAAAAGGCGGAGCCCTTCACCTAAACCGACCAAAGTGCACATTGGGAGGCTCACCAGGAATGTGACCAAGGTAAGAACCACAGAGCCACAGAAGTTGGTGGAGGTGTGGCTGGACAAGCTGGTGTCGTCACACAGCGGGTGCACCTACAATATAGTCCTTTTGGAAAACAATGTATGTGAAGTCTGACTTGATCAGAATGCTGCTACATTTATTACTTACTAAATAAATTGTCTACATTTATTACTTAGTAAATAAATTTATTTTCTAAATAAAAAGTCTTACTAAGCTTATGTCCAAGAGATTTTGGCCCTGGTGGCATATTATCATATTACTGGAGATTTTCTCAGCATAGTGAATTCCCTTTGCCCATTAAGTAATAGATTGGCAAACAGAGGTGTGACTTTTCTCTCTCTAGGATCATATCATGGAAATATTTTCTACTTATGGGAAAATTAAAATGATTGACATGCCTGTCGAGAGGATGCACCCTCACCTCTCCAAAGGCTATGCATATGTGGAGTTTGAGAATCCCGATGAAGCAGAGAAGGCCCTGAAACACATGGATGGAGGTCAGTGAGGCTGTGCCCGCCCTTACTCTGTCACCTCTGTCCTTCCTTGGAAAGGTCTGATGGTTTTTGGGACCCTGAAGTAGATTTCCAAGCCAGGTGGATCTTACTCAGTAGGAGTGTATGTACCAAAAACATGTTTTAGGAAGCACTTGCTATTCTTGAAAAACCCAGCAAATATGAATATGTTAACATTTTAAGAAATCTTCAATCTGTTAAAAATGAAGCTTTTTCTCACAAGGAATATATTTGGCTTTAAAATGGGAGTATTTTCTAAGAATCCTTTTTTATTTTGCCAACATTTCAGTATTTTTTAGGATTGCATTGGTGCATTACACATGTACTGACTTCATACAATGTATCTGTCTCTTAAGACTTAGTGTTTAGCCGGGCGGTGGTGGCACACGCCTTTAATCCCAGCACTTGGGAGGCAGAGGCAGGCAGATCTCTGAGTTTGGGGCTAGCCTGGTCTACAGAGTGAGTTCCAGGACAGCCAAGGCTGCACAGAGAAACCCTGTCTCAAAAAAAAAGACTTAGTGTTTATAAGTTTGTTAATGGAGTGGTTTTTAAAGCTTAAGCACTTAGGAATAGTTGTTGGTGGCAAATTTTCACTTTGCCTATAAATCAGCATCTTAGGGATACAAAATTTGTTTCTAGCTCTAGGGTGTAAGATGCTGGGGCTGAGAACTGGAAGCTTATAGTCTGTGGTAGGGAAACTGTAGAATCCTCAGGTGCCTGTTAAGCTTTACAAATAACAGTTTCTGTTTTGTTTTGTTTTAAAGATTTATTTGTTGTATATAAGTACACTGTAGCTGTCTTCAGACACACCAGAAAAGGACACCAGATCTCATCACGAATGGTTGTGAGCCGCCATGTGGTTGCTGGGAATCAAACTCAGGACCTCTGGAAGAGCAGTCAGTGCTCTTAACTGCTGAGCCATCTCTCCAGCCCTTGTTTTGTTTTTTAATGATTGCTTTTGAGTATGTTTGTTTTGGGGTTTTGTTTTGTTTGGTGAGACTTAGCTGTGCCTTTCGGCCCCCTCAAGTGTTTAAGGTGCTCAGTTTGAGCCACCCACGTCGTTCTCATCAACTTGGGTCTGATGAATCACTTTTTAAATCTGCCTATTATCTGGGATTGGATGGTGAGCACTTGTTAATCAGTTCAAAATTCAGGGAACTAGAGACATCTCGAGTGGTCTTCACTGGCTACTAGCTAGATGTCGTGTCTTGTTCAGTTACTACAGTGAGTTTCTTCATTGGAGTTGGTTTGGCTGAGAGCCAGCAGCTGTCTTAGGCTGGGATAAGTTATGTTAACCCTTTGGAGTGTAAAGAGAGTATACCTTAATTAGCCTCTGGCTACTCATGTGCCCCTTGTTAACACTGAACTAGGTCTGCTTTCAGGACCAACCCTAGATGTGGAGACTAGCTGTTAGGTGTTCTGCACCTCGCTGTTGTTTGTTTGTTATATGTAAGTACACTGTAGCTGTCTTCAGACACACCAGAGGAGGGCGTCAGATCTCATTACAGATGGTTGTGAGCCACCATATGGTTGCTGGGATTTGAACTCAGGACCTTTGGTAGAGCAGTCAGTTCTCTTACCCACTGAGCCATCTCGCCTGCCCCCTGTTCTTTGCTTTTTTTTTTTTTTCTCTGAAGCTCTTAGTTCCTGGGGTTTGTGTCCTGCGGTGCTTTTCTCTCTACTTTTGAGATCGTTTCTAAACTTTTCCTTCTCTCTGTTTGGAAATTAGTTCTTGTAGAATGTTGCAGAAGTTTTCAAACAGGTGTCCCTCCGGCTGAGCTAAAGCCTGAGCTTCTCACTGTCTTTAAAAGAAGGGAATTCAAGGCCAGGTTTAGTAGTGCACATCTTTAATCCCAACAGTTCAGAGGCAGGTGAGTTTGTTAAGTTCCAGGTTGGTCTGGTCCACGTAGTGAGTTCCAGGACAGCCAGAGCTATGTGGGAGACCCGGTCTCAAAAAACAGAAGGAAGCTCAGCTTCTCGTGGCTCCTTCCTGACCCTCAAGGGCCCTTGGTGTTCTTTACTTTTTTTTTTTTTTTTTTTTTCTGCACATCAGCCCTGTGCTGTCCTGTCACTGTTGGCTGGTGTTCTGTGCCTTCAGTCTAGCAGGTTTTAGCACATCCTTCGCAGTCTTGTGGGGCTTGTCTGTCTGCTGGGAAGACAGGCGGCTGCTCAGTTAGTCTCAGACTCCTGCCCTTTCCTGCAGTGGGCTCTGGGATTGTTTGCCTTGGTATGCTGACCTGACTTGCTGACTTCTCTGAGGTAGATGGGGTTTTTGTTTTTGAGACAGGGTCTCCCTACATACTCCTAGCTGGGCTGACCTTATTTTGTACAACAAGCTGGCTACTGAGTCTCAGGGATCCATCTGTTCTGTCTCTACTTCTTAGATGCTGAAATTAAAGGTATGGGCCACCATGCCTGTCCTGTTTCCTTTTGAGCTAGCACTTGTTGCCCAAGCTAATTAAGGGTCCTCCCCTGCCTCTACCTCCTGAATGCTGGGATTTCAGGCATGTACTGCCACACCACAGGTGTGATGTTATATGTTAATCAGAAATTTTATGGTTTTGTTCCTGTTTTCTACAGGACAAATTGATGGCCAAGAGATCACTGCTACTGCTGTGTTGGCACCCTGGCCTCGGCCACCACCTCGGCGATTCAGTCCTCCCAGGAGGATGCTTCCACCACCTCCCATGTGGCGTAGGTCACCCCCACGGATGAGGAGAAGGTGAGTCAATTGGGGATTGTCCTTAACCCATCTTGCTTCTTTGTATATTTTATAAACCTAAATGGCTGTGGTGACTTTTAGTCCTTTGGTGTTGGATGTAGAAAGCAGGTTAGCATGTGGTACTGGGAATTGGCCAGAGAAAGGACAGTCAAAATCTGTGTTGTTGACAAGCAGGTGAGTCCCTTCAAAGGAACCAGTTCAAGAATCTGTGCTGGCTGGGCGTGGTGGCACATGCCTTTAATCCCAGCACTTGGGAGGCAGAGGCAGGCGGATTTCTGAGTTTGAGGCCAGCCAGGGCTACACAGAGAAACCCTGTCTCGAAAAAACAAAAAAGTGTCTGTGCTGTCGTGGGTCCCAAGAGACCCTCTATCTTTCATAATGAGGGACCAGGCAAGGTGTCATACGCATTTAATTCTAGCACCCAGGAGGCGGAGGCAGGCAGATCTCTGGGAGTTTGAGGACAGCCTGGTCTGTGGATCTAGTTCCAGAATAGCCTGCTATATTATATACAGAGAAACCCTGTCTTGAAAAACCAGAAGGGGGGGGGGTGCTTTGGAGTGAGACATAACAAAAGCCACAGTTAGAGGTTGTGAAGAAAAAAAAAAAAAAGAATTGTCTTAGAAAGGCCTGTCTGTCTCATAGCTGTGCTGCTTGAAGTTTGCACTTTTGGCTGACCTGGCTTCTCTTCCCACAGGTCTCGATCCCCAAGACGCAGGTCCCCTGTGCGTAGGAGGTCTCGCTCTCCTGGCCGCCGCCGCCACAGGAGCCGATCCAGCTCCAACTCCTCCCGATAAGCAGGGACATTGATTCGTACCTCTGTAACTTATGTTCCCCAGACTCAGTTTTGTCCTTTTCTCTAGCCAAGTGAGATCTGTAGGGAAGGATCCCTTACCGGGTAGGCTTTGAAGACAGCAGTTGAGATACTTCCTCTACAGAAGGGTTCTGGCTTGTAGAGGTACTGTTGATTCAGGACTGTTCCCATAGAGGTACCCTGTAGTTTTCTGGCTAGAAAGTTCATCCCTTCAGTTCTTGATAGTCTGGTAGCAGAGCCAGCTGGAACCTATAGGCAGCACACTGTTTTCCACAGGTGACCCAGAACCAAACTACCTGGTCAAGCCCTCGCTGTGCCACACGTGCGGAAAGGACCTCGCTGCTGTTCTGTTGGGCCTGACCATGCCCTGCTGAGTACTCTTCAACTTAGAGGGCTAAAACCTTTGAAGGATTCCTCCACAAATGGTTACCTTTCTGTCCCCGTGTCTCTGTTACTTTCTAGAATTGGTGAGCCAATTCTACAGGGTCCTCATGAAACCTACCCCACCTCCATTGTCACCTGCCATTCATGGTGATGTTCAGGTTAACCTCGGCAGTGTGTACATTGCCCCTTTTTGCTTTTATTGTACAGTCAGTACTATAAAATTTGTTTTGAGTTTTATAACTTTGTGGCATTTTAGATAAGGTTGTGTTTGTACTTGTGTAGAGTGAAAGGACTGTTGAATAAAACCTAGGATTAGAATGCAAATTGAGTGCTGGTTTCACTGTCTGTCTTAGTCCAGAACAGTCACCATTTGTGTGACTCAACTAAGAACTCAACTTTGAGTTTAATCCCCAAAGCGGCATTTCTAAAAGCCAGGAGGACAGGTGGTGAGACCGCCTGGGGCTAAGAAGCTGACTTCCTGAGACTGCCACCCCGCAAGAAAAATGTCTCATACTGGTGTACCACAGAAGAAAAGTCTTAACCAAGAAGGAAGACTTCTTGTGTTTGTGCCCCTTGAGTATTGAAACAAAAATGCACTATTGAGGGCAAGCAGCCCAGGTAAAGCCTCCCAGGCTCACCCCTGTGCTGGCAAGGCCATCTGTTCTTCACTATGGCCTGTCCACTCTGCTGGCCTTGATTTGTGGTCCTAATCCCAGCTCCCCTGCGAGTGCCTCTGAGCTCTGGCAGCTCGCTCTGCAGAATGAAAGCAGAATGTGACACACACCCTGGCCAGATGCCAGCAGCTGGAGCGGGGGGGGCGTGTCTCCCCTTGACCTAACTGGCACCGGGGAATCCACCCACTGCTCTGGACGCTGCGGACTGGCTAGCCTTGGCCTGTAGGGCGGGGCCGGCCCGAGAGGAGGAGTCTACGAGGCAGGGCTAGAAGCGAAGTCCCTGGCACTGGTCCCCATGATAGCCAAGATGGCGCTGGCTGCTGCTCGTCGCCTTTTGCTGCACGCCGGTTCGTGGCCAGGGCGGGAGCGCTGGTGCACGGCCTCACAGGGCTGGGTGCGCGGGCGGCGGTGGCGAGAGTCTGGGCGTGCTTGCTAACGTGCTCCCGGCTGTCCGCAGGATCCCGCCTCGGGCGCAGGGAAGCGGTGGACGGCGCACGGCGCTTCGCTAATCAGCGGGTGCTGGTGGAGACGGAGGGCCCGGCAGGTGAGAGGGAGGGCCACATCTGATTAATGTCCTCAGGCCCCGAGCCCACGAGGTCTGGGTGAGGTCGGGCTGACGACGAGCACTTGCAAGTCCCAAAAGCAGAGAGTGAGCATAAGCTCACATAAACTCAGATTCTGATTAAAACCTAAATTCATACCGGGCGGTTTCAATGACAGAATGGGTGAGTTTTTAAAGCTTTGGTTAAAGTTATGGTCTGTTACTTAACCTATTAGTTAAGAATGTTTATAGCCTGCTGCGGTGGCTCATGCTTGTAAACTCAGCTGAAGCCAGTCTGAGCCACATGAGACAGTGTCTCAAAAATCCCATACAAAAATGATTGGGAGCGTTTTGAACATTTTCCTAATACTGGAATGTGGCACAGCAACATTTTCCCAGTTAATGTTGGGTCGCTCCCTGCCCACAACAGAAGGAAGCACCTTCGCTCAAAAGCAGAGGCAGGAGGATGATGAAGTTGAGGTCAGCCTGGGCTATCTATGGATAGAGCCTGTTTTTCCTGTGCTGTTTTGTTTTTTAAAGTGACGATGCGGGGAGAGGGGAATTTTCCAGGACAGCGATAATGCACTTATGGAAGAAAAACCTGGGAGGGGAGGACAGAGTTGGGATCACAGAGCTTAGGATCACAGCATCTATAGGGGGAGGGAGCATTCCACCTAGACATGGAGGTCAAAGTCTGGATCCCCCGAGGGATAGAATATTAGTGCACTGGAGAGAAGTACCTTAATAGTGCCAGACCTGAAGGCTTCAATCCCAGTACCACAAAAGCAAATAAATAAAAATACTACAATAGGTAGCGGTAAAAACTATACCATGGCAAAGTCAATGGATTATAATACACTTAAAGGTGACTAGATGTTTAGACATACTATCATGTATATGTCATCACAACTTAGAGTAATAAGTTAGTGGCATATATTTTTACATGTTTATATATATATTTTTTTGGTTTTTATATATAATTTAGAGTAATAAGTAGCTTATATGTCTCTAGTAAAAAAGCAAAGGTAAAATAGCAACTGGTTTTGGTTTTATTTATTTACTTTGGTTTTGTAAAGCCAATGGTCCCTATATTTCTTTTGGGGGGGGGGGGTGAGGCAGGGTTTCTCTGTGTAGCTCTGGCTGTCCTGGAACTCACTCTGTAGACCAGGCTGGCCCCGAACTCAGAAATCTGCCTGCCTCTGCCTCCCAAGTGCTGGGATTAAAGGCGTGCGCCACCACCTGTCCCTATATTTCAAAGGCAAAATGAAAAAGTCCATATGTCTCTTTAGCTTATGAGGGGTTTTTGTTGGTTTTGTTTGTTTGAGACAGGATTTTATTTATCCCAGGCTGACCTGAAGCTCATGTAACTATGTCACTGAGACTGACTTTTGAACTTGACCCACCTGCCTCTACCTCCCAAGACCTGTGATCATAAGTGTTTTATTTTATTTTATTTNCTTCTGGTATGTCTAAAGACCTGAAGACAGCTACAGTGTATTCATATACATTAAATAAATAGATAATAAATAATTATTTTTTCTTTTTTTTTTTTTTTTGTTTTTTTCGAGACAGGGTTTCTCTTTATAGCCCTGGCTGTCCTGGCACTCACTCTGTAGACCAGGCTGGCCTCGAACTCAGAAATCCGCCTGCCTCTGCCTCCCGAGTGCTGGGATTAAAGGTGTGCGCCACCACGCCCGGCTTAAATAATTATTTTTTAATTTTTGTTTTGTTTTGTTTTGTTTTTTGGTTTTTTCGAGACAGGGTTTCTCTGTATAGCTCTGGCTGTCCTGGAACTCACTCTGTAGACCAGGCTGGCCTCGAACTTAGAAATCCGCCTGCCTCTGCCTCCCGAGTGCTAGGATTAAAGGCGTGCGCCACCACGCCCGGCTTAATTTTTGTTTTTATGGGTTTTTTTTGTTTTTGTTTTTCAAAACATGGTTTCTCTGTGTGTCCTGGAACTCACTCTGTAGACCGGGCTAGCCTCGAACACAGAAATCCTCCTGCCTCTGCCTCCCAAGTGCTGGGGTTAAAGGTGTGCGCCACCACTGCCCGGCTAAATAAATACTTCTTTAAAAAAATCCCCTGGAGGGCTGGCGAGATGGCTCAGTGGTTAAGAGTGCCGACTGCTCTTCCAAAGGTCCAGAGTTCAAATCCCAGCAACCACATGGTGGCTCACAACCATCCGTAATGAAATCTGATGCCCTCTTCTGGAGTATCTGAGGACAGCTACAGTGTACTTACATATAATAAATAAATCTAAAAAAAAAAAAAAAATCCCCTGGAACTGGAGTTACAGTTATGAGCTGCTATGTGGGTGCTGGGAATCAAATCCAGGTTCTCTAGAAAAGCAACCAGTATTCTTAACCACTAAGCCATCTCTCCAGCTCCTAGCTCACACTTTTTAAGTCCCCAGCACATAAATACCCTAAAGACTGTGAACATTGCTAGCACAGAAATCGTCTCTTGAGTTGATACAGGGTCTTTTGGGCAGAGGTTCGCCTTGTATGACGACGAGTTCTTTGACTTGTTTCACCAGTGTTGCCTAGCAGGCCCTTCCAATGGGCATTCTACTCAAACCACCATTCAAGAGCTTATCTGCTGTCTCGGAAAAAAACAAACAAAAAAAACAAAAAACAACAAAAAAAGAGCTTATCTGGAGTCGGGCGAGGTGGCGTACGCCTTTAATCCCAGCACTTGGGAGGCAGAGGCAGGCGGATTTCTGAGTTCGAGGCCAGCCTGGTCTACAGAGTGAGTTCCAGGATAGCCAGGGCTTTACAGAGAAACCACCCTGTCTCCAAAAACCAAAAAAAGGAAAAAAAAAAAAAAAGGGAGTTTATCTGCTATGCACCTTGCTCCAGGAAGTTGGTTTCTACTTCCACAATGACCAAGTTCATGTATTCTCTTTTGCTAGCTCATGTTCACCTTTTGCCTTGTTACCTTTCCCCTAGTATCTACTGTCCTGCCAGACTTTTCAGATATTTTCCTTCCAACTAAACCTGAGGTGTTCGTCCTGTGCAGGCCTGTAACTGGGCCACAGTTACCTCTCCCTCTTAAATCAAAGGTCTTAACAGAACCCACTTGGCACCTACATCCTCAGCTGATAATCCCCTTGTAATTTGGGAGCCCTTTCAGCAGTACCAGATGATCGTAGGCAGCAGTACTCATTGGCAGCCAGTACCCCTGGAGACTGGCCCTGGCTTTTTGCACTTAGACTACAAATAATGCACATGCACAAGGAGCCAAGGGCAGTGGAAGGGCACCTGACCCCTGAACTTCCTACTGAGGCGGTGGCTAAACGAGCATGAGCGGATCCCCCACTTTACATATCTGGGTCTGAGAGGTTTTGGTTGCCCCGTCCTCTGAAGACTCAGGAATTGCTAGTGCAGAAGAACAAGAGGAATTGCACAAACAGGTGAATTAAAGACAGGAAAGATCTAAGAACAGGCCGGTCTGAACAGTCAGGAACGCTCTGCCCACTGCCATCTTGCAAAATATCCAAGTCATGGCACAGATGGATCCGTCTCTGCTGCCGACTCCTTGGTGTCCTTGAGGCTTGGAGCACAGTGCAGTCTGTTCCCAGTGGAAGTGGCAAACAGTTACAGTGTTGTGAGGTTTGGGGGTATCAGAGAATCCTTTACTTCTAACTAAAGTAGGTGTCTCACCAGCCCCGAATCTCCAGGCAGGTGGACTGGTTACCTGTGGATACTAGAAAGATGGGGAACACTCAGGGGCCTGAGGCAGGTACCATTCAAAGGCCACATGATCTTAGTCTTAGGTGCCCTTAGGACTGGGTGACTTATGACTGGAATGGAGGTCTATGACTACAGAATATTGCACACTGGGCTGATTTGTAAAGTCCAAAGCCATGGACGGGAAGGACTGCGTCCTCTGAAGCCTCCAGGAGGGTCTCCTCCGCATCTTCAGGCCTTTAGTACTGCCCTGCCCCTTGGTGTCCTTTGGCTTGTGGGATCTCCTTTTACTCTGTGTGTTGTGTGTGTGTGGGGGGGGGGGGTGTACACGTGTGCCTGTTCTTCACTTTACTGAGGCTGGGACTCTCCCTGACCCCAGAGCTTGCAAATTCCAGTTAGTACAGCTATCCAGCTTGCTTTTGGAATCCTGTCTCTGCCTACAAAGTGCTGGAATCACCAGTGAGGACCTGTATCCAGCCTGTATGTGGGTTCTAGGGGTCTGACTCCAGGCCTTATCCTCAGATGACCTTTGCCACTGTCTTTATTTGGCCTTCTTGTACCTCTCCTTTCATGAGGACAGCAGTCCTATTGAATATAAGGCCTATTCTAATGTGACCTCATCCTGGCATACTGTTGGTTTGAGACAGGGTCTGATGAAGCCACGGTAGCAGATTGAAGCTGTCCTTGGGTACACAATACTCACCATCTACAACTTCACCAGAAACCACAATTCCTAAATCCTGTATTTTCTTTACCCATTGAGCCATCGTGCCAGCTCCTACCTGAACCGTTTTGTTTGTTTGTCTTTCAAGACAGGGTTTCTGTGTGTGGTACCAGTTTCTTGGAACTTGCTTTGAACACCAGGCTGGCCTCAGACCCAGAGATCTGCCTCTGTGCCTCCTGAGTGCTAGAGTCAAAGTATGGGGTGTGTACCTCCACACCAGGCTGAAGGAGTCTGAAGGTTTTTGGTTTGTTTGTTTGTTTTTTTGGGGGGAGTAGTTTTTTTTTTTTTTTTTAAGACAGGGTTCGCCGGGCGTGGTGGCGCACGCCTTTAATCCCAGCACTCGGGAGGCAGAGGCAGGTGGATTTCTGAGTTCAAAGCCAGCCTGGTCTACAAAGTGAGTTCCAGGACAGCCAAGGGCTATACAGAGAAACCCTGTCTCGAAAAAAAAAAAAAAAAAAAAAAAAAAAAAAAGACAGGGTTCCTTTGTGTTGCCCTGGTTGTCCTAGAACTATCTCTGTAGACCAGGCTGGCCTCAAACTCAGCTCTACCCGCCTCTGCCACCTGAATCCTGTGATTAAAGGCCTGTACTACCACCACTTGGCCTGCCTATAAACCTGTAAACTCTGCAGTTCCTGTAGCCAGACTAGGGACCAGGGGTGGGCAGGTGTGGCTTGGACTAAGCCCTTTGAGAGGATCCTCTCTTTTCTAAACTAGGGATTGCAGTGATAAAGCTAAGGAACCCTCCCGTGAATTCCCTCAGTTTGGAGTGTCTCACAGAGTTCACCATCAGCCTGGAGAAGCTGGAAAATGACAAGAGCATCCGAGGTGTCATCCTCACATCGGTACGTGCCTGTTCAAGCCACACCCCAGCCTGATTGCAGTAAGAATAGGAACCTGGAAGATCTGGAGCCCTCTATCATGCGGGGCTGAGTCACCAGGCACCCCTAATCACCACTAGAGACCTCTAGGACAGTTTCCTGGAAAGCAGGTTTCCAGGCATTTACCTGTGAAAGTATTTCTTTTTCTTTTTTTTTTTTTAAAGATGTATTTATTATTATACATAAGTACATTGTAGCTGTCTTCAGATGCTCCAGAAGAGGGTGTCAGATCTCATTACAGATGGTTGTGAGCCACCATGTGGTTGCTGGGATTTAAACTAGGGACCTTGGGAAGAGCAGTCAGTGCTCTTAACCACTGAGCCATCTCTCCAGCCCGTGAAAGTATTTTTTATTTTCTGTTGTAACTGTTGTCTTGGAGGTTTAAAATCTGACTTCTCAGCCGGGCGTGGTGGCGCACGCCTTTAATCCCAGCACTCGGGAGGCAGAGGCAGGCGGATTTCTGAGTTCGAGGTCAGCCTGGTCTACAAAGTGAGTTCCAGGACAGCCAGGGCTATACAGAGAAACCCTGTCTTGAAAAAAAAAAAAAAAAATCTGACTTCTCTCAGCTTCTGAATTGTTCTGCTTGGCCTCAAACTAACTCTGGCAATCTGTTCTAATCTTCTGCCTCTTTCTCATTCTCTGGCTAATTCTGTCTTCATCTGTGTCTAGCTTTTTCTTTCTTCAACCTGTCTCTGTAAAATGCTTCTGGTAAAACTCTCTTTTCTCTTTCTCTCTCTCTCTCTCTCTCTCTCTCTCTCTCTCTCTCTCTCTCTCTCTCTCCTCTCTCTCTCTCTCTCTCTGTACTGCCCCTTAAGTAAACTTCCCTTTTCTCTCTCTTCTGGTGAGAGATGGGCGTATCCTATTCTGTCAAATCTGCCGTCACTTTGTCTGCAACTCAATTAGACATCACTTTTAAACATGGCTGCTTCCTTCTACAGTAGTCTTTACCTGCATTGTTTGGGATTAAAGGGTGTGCTAAGGCTGAGCCACACCACAACTAGAAACAACATTTTTTCAGTAAATAACACATCTTGGGGTTCACTGTGTGACCAAATATTCTGCAGCATTTTCCAGGCCTGGACCATGCTCAGGAACCTGCTGAGCAATCTCCTTGGGAACTTTGCTGGGAGCAAAGGCTTTCCAGGAGCTACCTGAGCTCATCCAGTCATTGGCAAGCAGGGCCAAGCTCTTCAAGGCTACCTTCCCCCAGGGCGCTGCCGGTGTCTGAGCCAGTCTCAGCAGGAGATATGCCTCCAGGGCAGGAGTCTACTCTTCTTTGGGGTCAGGTATCAGAGGACAAGTTCTGTCATCTGAATTCTTGAGGGGAGCCTGGCATTACCCACAGTGCTGGTGAGAACCCACCCAGGGGAGGTTGTACAATAGATAAGGAAGTCCTCACAGTTTTGGTCTCTGGCCAGACTGGGCATCCCATCCCCTGCCCTTCTCAGTGTGAGGACATGAAGTCAGATGTGGTGCCGGATTATTTCAGTCACTCTGGTCTTGTCTTTGTTTGGAGTCAGATTCTTGTATCCCACACCGGCCTCCAACTTGTTACCTAGTCAAGGCCACAGTGCCACCATGCCAGTCTGTGAGGGGCTAAGACCCCAACCCAGGCAAGTTCTCTGCCAGCTGAGCTATGTATGTATGTATGTATGTATGTATGTATGTATATGTGTGTCTTTCTTTCTTTCCTCCTTTTTTCTCTTTCTTCCTTTCTTTTTCTTTCTCTCTCTCTCTCTCTCTCTCTCTCTCTCTCTCTCTCTCTCTCTCTCTCTCTCTTTCTTTCTTTTGGGAATGATGCTGGAGATTGCAGCCAGGGCCCTCTGAATTCTGGGCAAATGTTCTACCACTGCAACACTTTCCTCAGCCCCTACAGAAGATGGAGTGACAGAGCCACCACCTCTCAAATTAGGCTCAAAGCACAGGTGTCTCCCTGTTCTGTGTGCTTCAGTACTACAGAGGCCAGACAAAGGCTAACAGTTATCACACCCCAAAGGCCAGGCTACCTAGTAGGGAAACATTCAATACCCTGGACCATTAATTCCTGTGCTCATTATCACTGGAAGTATTAGTTTATTTATTGAGTCCATACATAGCCTTAGCAGTTCATCTCACAGCTAATACCACTGCAGGCCACCTTTAATGCATCTAATTGGTTGGACTATATTAGTATTAATAAGCATTGGTCCACAAAGTACCACAATTACATTAGTTATTCTTTTTTTTTCCCTCGTTCCGGTCAACCCTGCTCGCTCCGGCCGTTGCTGTTTGGCTCTGCTCTCTCCGGCCAGCCCGCTCGCTCAGGCCGCCCCCGGCCCCGCTCTCTCTGGCCGTCCCCGCTCTCTCTGGCCGTCCCCAAATGGCCCCACTCGCTCCTGCCAGCCCTGCTTCCTCCAGACGGCCCCGCTCCCTCTGGTCGGCCCCGCTCGCTCTAGTCGGCCTTGCTCGCTCCGGTCTGTCTCTCCAGACCAAGGATTCGTTTATTATTATTATTCATAAGTACGCTGTAGCTGACTTCAGATGCACCAGAAGAGGGCGCCAGATCTTGTTACGGATGGTTGTGAGCCACCATGTGGATGCTGGGATTTGAACTTATCACCTTCGGAAGAGCAGTCGGGTGCTCTTACCCACTGAGCCATCTCACCAGCCCAGTTATTCTTTTTCTTTAAGATTATTCTTTTTTTTTAAGATTAATTTATTGGGCTGGTGAGATGGCTCAGCGGGTAAGAGCACCCGACTGCTCTTCCGAAGGTGATAAGTTCAAATCCCAGCATCCACATGGTGGCTCACAACCATCTGTAACAAGATCTGGCGCCCTCTTCTGGTGCATCTGAAGTCAGCTACAGCGTACTTACATATAATAAATAAAATAAATCTTTTTTTTAATTTTTTTTGTTTTTTGTTTTTTTTCGAGACAGGGTTTCTCTGTAGCCTTGGCTGTCCTGGAACTCAGTCTGTAGACCAGGCTGGCCTCGAACTCAGAAATCCGCCTGCCTCTGCTTCCCGAGTGCTGGGATTAAAGGCGTGCGCCACCACGCCCAGCTCAAAAATAAATCTTTAAAAAAAAAAAAAAAGATTAATTTATTTATGTATATATGAGTACACTGTAGCTGCTATAGCTGCCTTCAAACACACCAGTAGAGGGTGTCAGATCCCATTAGAGATGGTTATAAGCCATCATGTTGCTGGGAATTGAACTGTACACTGAAAAAATTGGAAATCGGTGGACAGAAGTGGCCGCTAGAGAGAAGACATAGGAGAGTTAGTGAGCAGTTAGTGCCATGAAGGACAGCTTCAAGTGAAGAGGTGGATAGAGCAGTTCCAGCGAGGCCCCAACGTCATCAGGAAATAAAGTCTAGGGCGCACAGGATAGCAGTAATGCTTTCTTAGGACGTGCAGCGAGACAGCTGGGGACTGGAGCTGCAGTCCTAACGGCAGTAATTACTGTAGCTAACGGAAAGGAAGCTGAGAGTCTACATCAAGGCCTACTTGGGTATGTGACGCCCATGTGATAAATCCTAAGAGACTAATCGAGAGCATATTAGACCTGTTTCCATATATCCAATGGCTGTGGCTCATGCCTTAAATCCTGAGAACTTGGATTTTGGAACAGCGAGCAGGAAGGATAGAGGCAGGACAATCTCTGTGAGTTCGAGGCCAGCCTGGTCTACAGATGGAGTTCCAGGACAGCCAGGATAATATGGGGAACCTTGTCTCAGAAAAACAAAAACAACCAGAGGGAAAGGAAAGAGAATGCTGTAATTAGGACAGATCACACAGATAACGGGGTTTGATGTTTGTGTTATGACTACTGCTTCATAGGAATGATGACAGTGACAAAGGTAATTGCCCCTAAGATAGAGAAGACTGCATCAGCTGAACGGAGGGAGAAAATAGTTCATCTAGGGTACTCCTGGGCCAGCTGGATTTCCAGCTAATGGGGATCATCAGTTCAGCCAGTTCCTGCTGCCGCTTCTCCTGATGCCAGGAGAAAATTAAAAGTTTTTTGTGGGGCTGGTGAGATGGCTCAGCGGGTTAGAGCACCCGACTGCTCTTCCAAAGGTGATGAGTTCAAATCCCAGCAACCACATGGTGGCTTACAACCACCCGTAACAAGATCTGACGCCCTCCTCTGGTGCGTCTGAAGTCAGCTACAGCGTACTTATGAAGAATAATAAGAAATGAATCCTTGGACTGGAGAGACCAACCNTGTCTGTCTGTCCATTCTCTCACCTGACAAAAGGTGCAAATAAAGCATCTAGTTGCTGCTCCGGTACTGCCCTTTAACAAATCTCCTAGCCATGCCTCAAGCCCTGGCTAAGAACCCTTGTAGAGGGGAGATCCCCAGTTGGGATTCTCCCGAGCCATCTCCCAGGATTTGGTGTTGATCCCAACACATGGCTCTGTACCCTACACATGGCTCTGTCCTTGCTGACCCTGACACATGGCTCTGTCCTTGCTGACCCTGACACACGGCTCTGTCCTTGCTGACCCTGACACACGGCTCTGTCCTTGCTGACCCTGACACACGGCTCTGTCCTTGCTGACCCTGACACATGGCTATGTCCTTGCTGCTTCCCTATAGCCACTGGCGCTTCCTCCAGCTGTGTTCTCCCCATACCTGCTCTGGTAGCTGTCAGATCTGAAACGTGCAACTGAGGGCCTACATGTGTCGCTATGTTGTTCTAGATCTTTCTTCTGCTCTAGCACTTTGTTTCTGCCCTTGCTCAACCTTGGGAGGGAGTTAGATCAGAACCTGTGCCCCTGAACCTGAGGGATGACAGAATGAGCAGGACTGTGCTCCGGAGTCAGACAGCTTGGTACCTGTGTGTTTCTGAGCAGTACCCAATGTTACCTGTTCCAGTTTGAAGTTAGGAAAGGACAGACATCCCAGAAAGCTGTCAGTCCAGGCTGTGTCCCTGACCCCTCAGTTCTGGACTCCATGGAAGCACCATCTTACCAGCCAAGCATTGTCCCACCCCGCTTCTCCCTGCAGGAACGCCCGGGTATCTTCTCAGCTGGCCTGGACTTGCTGGAGATGTATGGCCGGAGCCCAGCCCACTATGCTGAGTACTGGAAGGCCGTGCAGGAGCTGTGGCTGAGACTCTACCTGTCCAACATGACCTTAGTGTCTGCCATCAATGTGAGTGCCCCTCCACACACACACATCCACAGCTCTTGGGGGCCTGCTCAGGAGCAGGAGACACTCACTTTGACCTTCCTGGGCTAGACAGACATGGCAGAGAAAAGGCCACTGGTGGGGACCAGAGCCTGGATAGCTGGAATGAGCCCTAAGCAGATCCACACTTAGGAAGTGATATTCTATCTGACCCTGGGAAGATCGAGCAGTAGAGAAAGGATTGAGGCTCAACTTCGCAAAGTAGACTTCTTGCCAGGTGGGGGTGATGCACACCTTTAGTCCCAGCACTCAGGCAGCAGAGGCAGGTGGATTTCTGAGTTCGAGGCCAGCCTGGTCTACAAAGTGAGTTCCAGGACAGCCAGAGAGAGCTACACAAAGAAACCCTGTCTCGAAAAACTCAAAAAAAAAAAAAAAAAAAAAAATTGAGAGTGAGTTCCAGGACAGCCAGCCAGAAATACATGGAGAAACCCAGTCTTGAAAACAAGCCCCCCAAAATAAAAAATAGGGTAAAATAACAACCATCAAGAAAAGAAGAAAAGCCGGGCGTGGTGGCGCACGCCTTTAATCCCAGCACTCAGGAGGCAGAGGCAGGCGGATTTCTGAGTTCGAGGCCAGCCTGGTCTCCAGAGTGAGTTCCAGGACAGCCAGGGCTACACAGAGAAACCCTGTCTCGAAAAAGCCAAAAAAAAAAAAAAGAAGAAAAAAACTCAGAGTTCTCTAAGTGGGCGTGGCTCTAAGGATCAGAGCCATGGGAGCTGAGAGACTGAAGAGAGAAAGGTACAAGAGAATGTAAGACACTGGAGCAAACAGTGACTCTCATTAGGGGGCAGCAGGGTCACACACAAGGAGGACACTACCATTTTGGGGTTCCCAAGCATCCTGGTCGCTCTGTGTGATAACAGCTCTACAGCCTGACAGGTCTGTCTTAGCATCAGGTAAAAGTTCAAAAGGAGAAGCAATTTTCTGTTCTGAGGAAATTTTTGGCCCCCCAAATGCTAAAAAGTCCTGTGCCAAAGCCTTTGAGTCTCTCTCTTTTTTTTTTTTTTTTTTTTTTTTTTTTTTTTTTTTTTTTTTTTTTTTTTTTTTTTTTTTTTTTTTTTTTTTTTTTTTTTTTTTTTTTTTTTTTTTTTTTTTTTTTTTTTCGAGACAGGGTTTCTCTGTGTAGCCTTGGCTGTCCTGGAACTCACTTTGTAGACCAGGCTGGCCTCGAAATCAGAAATCCGCCTGCCTCTGCCTCCCGAGTGCTGGGATTAAAGGCGTGCGCCACCACGCCCAGCTGCCTTTGAGTCTCTTAAGACTCCAAAACTGATCCCTGAGGTGCCAGTCGCAGTTTACATACCTACCAAACATACTTGGCCCAGTCTCGTGCCATGAGCTCTTACCTCTCCTCATCCTCTCCTAGTTGGGATCTAGGACAGTAAAGCTCTTACCTCTCCTCATCCCTTCTGCCCTGCCTAAGGAATATTACTGGAACACCTCCTTTACCGATTCTTTTCTCTCTGCAGGGAGCCTCTCCAGCTGGAGGCTGCCTCTTGGCTCTCTGCTGTGACTACAGGATTTTGGCTGACAACCCCAAGTATACTATAGGATTGAATGAGAGCCTGCTGGGCATTGTTGCCCCCTTCTGGTAATACAAAGGACTGCACCCATACTTTATATTTGCGTCCTCATAGCTCAGAGGTAAAGGATGTCTTCATTGCAGGTTTAAAGACATGTATGTGAATACCATCGGGCACCGGGCGGCAGAGCGTGCCCTTCAGCTGGGGACCCTTTTCCCACCAGCAGAGGCCCTCAAGGTGGGAGTGGTGGACGAGGTGGTACCTGAGGATCAGGTACACAGTAAGGCTCGCTCAGTGATGGCCAAATGGTTGGCTATTCCAGGTAAGGAGCAAGCAGTGGGCAGCTTTGGGGAAGCTGGTTAAGGGAAGCCCTTTCTCATTCTGGTGACCCACCCTGGTGAAACCAAAAGTTCTCATCACAAGTTGGGATCTAGGACAGTAGGCTG
This sequence comes from Mus minutoides, assembly GCA_902729485.2. Taxonomy (NCBI): domain Eukaryota; kingdom Metazoa; phylum Chordata; class Mammalia; order Rodentia; family Muridae; genus Mus; species Mus minutoides. The sequence goes on along the minus strand of LR756420.1, from coordinate 3,703,927 downwards.
TGCTCTTGGCCCGTTTCTGTGATGCTATGATGCAGGAGTGAGCTTTACCGGTCAGGTCAGGAGACTGCTGTTGAGTAGGGTTTTTACAGAAGGAGGGAACCCATCAGAACACAGCTGGCCATATAGACACAGGTGGTGAAACTGCAGGGACACCAAGATGTTTTAGTGTTTGACTTTTTTGAGACAGGGTCTCACTGTGTAGCTAAGGTTTTCCTGAGACAACATACTTACCCCATGTCTTCATATTTGGAACCTCTCCTTGTTGGAACACAGGCATGTGCCACCAGCTCAGGCATTGAACTTTTTTTTTTTTTTTTGGTTTTTTGAGACAGGGTTTCTCTGTATAGCCCTGGCTGTCCTGGAACTCACTTTGTAGACCAGGCTGGCCTCGAACTCAGAAATCCACCTGCCTCTGCCTCCCGAGTGCTGGGATTAAAGGCGTGCGCCACCACGCCCGGCTTGGCATTGAACTTTTAAGTTCATAGATTTCCCAAATTACAAAGAGTCTAGGCAGGCCTCCTTGAAACCCTCTTCTCTTGGAGCCAGTTGCTAGTCCCTCCCTGCACTGCCAAGCGTTTACTGATTTGGAAAATGTGCTCAATAGAATTCAAGGAAAAGAACATATCAGCTAGTTGTGGGACTATGGGGCTGAAACTCGGGGCCCCATGCGTGTTCTCTAGCACTGACTTATGTGCCAAGCCCTAGGAATGACATAAAGCAGACTTTAAGAGGCAGGCATAGGGCCGGGCGTGGTGGCGCACGCCTTTAATCCCAGCACTCAGGAGGCAGAGGCAGGAGGATTTCTGAGTTCAGGTCCAGCCTGGTCTACAGAGTGAGTTCCAGGACAGCCAGGGCTACACAGAGAAACCCTGTCTCCAAAAACAAAAACAAAACAAAACAAAAAAAAAAGAGGCAGGCATAGTGGCAATGCCTGAGTCCTAACACTCATGGGACTAAAAGAGAAGTGCTACACATCCAAGACCATCCTGAGCCACAGAGAGACTGGCTCAGCAGCAACAATAAACTCTCTTGCACCGGGCGTGGGGCACATGCCTTTAACCCACCCAGCACTTGGGAGGCAGAGGCAGGCGGATTTCTGAGTTTGAGGCCAGCCTGGTCTACAGAGTTTCAGGACAGCCAAGGCTACACAGAGAAACCCTATTTCGGGAGAGGGGTGGGGGGGACTCTGTATTCTCCTGCCTGCTCCTACTTTTTATTTATGTTGGTTTGTCTAGATGGGATAGTGCTATGTATTTCAGGCTGACCCTGGACTCCCTAGCCCACCTTAGCTGCCCTAATGCTTTCTCTGATTTTCTGAACTCTAAGAGAGTCTATATTTTAGTACTTAAAGAAAGTGTAGAGGAGCTGGGAACGGCCCCCCACACTCCATAGGTGAGTTTCATAAGTAACCCTGTTTTCTTCAGACCACTCTCGGCAGCTGACAAAGAACATGATGCGAAAGGCCACCGCAGACAACCTGATCAAGCAGCGAGAGGCTGACATCCAGAATTTCACCAGTTTCATCTCCAAAGACTCCATCCAGAAGTCCCTACACATGTACTTGGAAAAGCTCAAGCAAAAGAAGGGTTAACCTCAGGCTGCCACAGCTGCCTAGTTACATGTGCCTTCTAGGGACCCACTGTCCCAAAGATTATAAACAGGTATTTTCCAACTTAAAAACTCTCTTAGCTCTTGTGTTCCTAACCTTAACATGTCCTGTTTCAGGAATGGAGAAATAGGTCAGTGCTTAAGAACACTAGCTGCTGTTATAGAGGATGCAGGTTCAAATCCCAGCACCCACATGCTAACTGCAGTTCCAAGGTATCCAATGCCCTTTCTGGCCTCCAAAAGCTCTTCATATGAAGCATGTGGTGTATACACATATACATGCAAATATGCATACATGTATATGTACTCTAAATGTACATATACAGTGAGTGAGTGTGTGTGTCTGTGTTCTAACAGTCCCATTAGCTGGGTGGGGGTAGGTCTGTCATTACAGTGCTTCCCATGCTATGGTGAGAACCTGAAAAAAAGCAGGACATGGTGGGTGCGCTTGATCCCAGTGCTGGGAAGGCAGGAACAGGCAGATCTTTGAGGCTCTGGCCTCAAAGCCAGCAAGTGCCAGTGAAACACCTCCTCTTGAAACAAGGTAGAAACTTGCTGGGCCTCTGGCTTATCCACGTGTACATGTGCGTACAGAGAAGCTGTTCCTTGAAGCATGGGACCCTATGGCTGCCTCAGCTCACTGCTACTTATTCAGTGGTAAGGTCCTGAATCTTATATTAGATTTTGCCAAATCTAGATAGGCTTGCACTAAATCCTTGATTCAGTTCCCAGAAATGACAAAACAAATGACAAAACTTTTCTAATCCATCCACAAGGTTTTTTACCATGTAATTCATGCCTTTTCTCCAATCTCACTAAAGAGGTTTTATTGACCTTGGGCATCCATAGTAGTGCGCGCGCGCATGCGCGCGCGCACACACACACACACACACACACACACACACACACACACACACACACACACACACACACGACAAGTTTTAACAACCAGAAGCCTAGCCAGGCGTGGTGGCACATGCCTTTACACCTTTGATCCCAGCACTCGGGAGGCAGAGGCAGGCAGATTTCTAAGTTCAAGGCCAGCCTGGTCTACAAAGTGAGTTCCAGGACAGCCAGGGCTACACAGAGAAACCCTGTCTTGAAAAAAACAAAAAACAATAAACAACCAGAAGCCTTATGAGAGCCTTGTGTCTGCAGAGCTATTTCCTGCTCCTAAAGCGATGGCCCACCTAAGCCTAAAATCTCCATCCCCGAGGCCTCGGGCAGCCCAAGGTTTTCAAGCTACTCCATGAAGCACCTTTGAACAGCTTGGCCTAAGCATAGTGCAGGCTGGGCAGGACTCCACGCCCAGCAGTTGCTTTTGCTGTAGGTTCCTTTTCAGAAGGTGGCAGAAGAGCTCACTAACGGGATAGGTGTGACCACCATCGCCGCCCGCAGCACTACGTGAGGCCTTAGGATCCCTGGGGCAGAATGAGCTGGCACTGGGTGATGATTCCGGCAAGCATTTGAAGTCTGCACAAAGGCAGTAAGGACAGGGGGCTGGCATGGTATGGAGGAGCCAGCGTCCTCCAGGCTGGGGAGTGAACGACAGAAACAGACCTACTGGACAGTAAGACCAGGCTCTGCAGCCTCGGAGCAGAGGTCTCAGAAAGCATAGAGGCCCCATCTGACCCTGCGGGTAGTCCTGGCCAAGAGCGGCTTGTTTATTAAGCATGTAGTTGTCTGCTTGGCACTGCTCGGTTCTCCTCACAGCAGCCTGATGAGGTAGGTGATGTTAGTTCACCTTACAGATGAGGAAATGGGAGCTTTAAGGAATCCTGTAATGTGTTCACAGCCATTGTCCACGCCAGCTTGCCCTCCCCTGTATCCTCAGTGGGTGGGTGGACTGCCATCTGAATGATTCACTGTGGTGCCATTCCTTGTGGTAATAGTCTGCAGGTGGCATATCTTAGGGCCTTGGCTGTCAGTGAGACTTGAAAGTCACTTCCACAGGAAAATGGTCACTGATGGCAAGAGCCTGGAAGGAGAGAGGGGAGAAGGGGAGCCCCAGCAGGGCAGCGTGTTCTCTAGCTGCCCCACCACCACCACCACCAAGAAGGCAGTGAAGGCCTAGTAGCCACTCTTGGGCCTCAGACTGCCTCCATGTGGCAGAGAACAGAAGTGTGCCAACAGTCCCTTCCTGGGGGCTTGGCACTCTAAGGACCCTTGGTCCCTTGGACCCTTAGACTCTAAGGACCCTTTTGCTAGAGCAAGCACCAGTGTGAACTCCCAGCAAGTGAGCATTTCTGGGAGCCCTCTCCTGAGGGGGCTGGCTAGTGTGTCTGCTGGAGCCCTGTCCACACTCACCTGGGTCTGATCTAGGTCAAATTCCTCCTGAAAGTTGTGAACTGAGGCTGACTGGGGCTTCAGGCTCCTGCGCAGATGGGCGCCACTCACTACAATCCGGTCATAGGCACAGTCTGAGTTGCCCACTGTGGTGTCCGCACTGTCTGGGATGAGCCATTTAAACACCTCACTGCTTCGAAGGCGGATTGATGGCCAGTCATGCGCCTTCACGTACTTGCAGTCAGCATTAAAGTCACCCAGAAACAGCATGTCCTGTAGGCAAACACAGCCAGTACATCTTAGCAGTGCTCAGTGCTCCGACCTCTGAGAACACTTGTGGTCTGGGACGCGAGTTGGGGGCAAGAGGAGGGGTTACCTACATCGGTGTTCCATTTGTCAATGACATCAAGGTACACATCGTAGAGGGCATCGATCTCTGCCACCGCCTGGTGTGGCGCTGCGTGGAGTGGGATGAGCACCAGCTCCTTGGCGGCTGTGGAAGGTGGGGGAATAGGAGGGTCAAGGAAAGCCTGGAAGAGGTAGGTTTGTCTGGGAGAGGGCAGTATCAACTCACCACAGCTAGGAACTGCGAATTTGACCACAAAAGGCTCCCGGCTGAAAGCATCCTCTGGGTCTGGATACTGGTACGTGCTCACCACTGACACTACATCTTTCCTGGGAGCAGCAGAGAACAAGATGTCTGGAGCTGCTCACCTCTGCCGCCCCCCCCCCCGTGTCCCCTCCCTGCAACCAGCCTCTTACCTGTAGACAAACAGGTACATCTCCTTGTACTGGTCACGTCCAAGTGGCTTGCTGCTCACAAAGCCGTACTCGTGCTTGGACACACTGCGGAGAGACACCAGTCCCTGGGTCAAGGCACGGAACCAAGCTTGTGATCTTGGCCGGGGTTGTGGGGCCCAGCCCTGCCACACCTGTTAATTTGCTCCATGAGCAAGGACACTGCACTTAGGTCTGGGTCTCGTACCTCTTGCACCAGGGCGATATCATAGCCGGCCAGGATCTGAAGGAAAACCCACAGATGCACCGTCCCAATCAGCCTCATTGCCCAGAGCCTAGCTCCTGGTTCCCACCCTCCCTCTCACTCACCCTCCATTGTCCCCAGCCCATCCCCACACCACTTGCCTCACCTGTGCTATGACACTGCCACAGTCTGGATCTGACACTTTGTTGTCTCCAAAGCTCTGAACATTGAAGGCTCCAATTCGCAGAGCTGTGGCCCGCATGATCCCCAGTGCCCAAACTGCTGTCAACGGGGTCCAGGGCCAACCCATGACAAAGCAGAAAACCTGGAGACAGGAATGTCCCAGAGTAACACCAACTCATACCAAGTCACAGCATGTCTGTAACCAACTAGATCTGGTACCCAGGATTGGCCTACATCCCGACACACTCCCGTGTTTCTCCAGTGTGTTATAGGGACAGTGATGTCGTTGCAAGGCTGTTAAGATTCTATTTCCATGCAGTCTCTGGCCCAGCCCAGCCCCTTGGACTTACCTGGGCTGTGAATAAAATGTCCTGAGTCAGTGAGATTCAGTCCAGACTGAGGGCCTAAGATGGCTCAAGATGAACTGCAGTCTTGGACCCACAATAGCTCTGATTTCAAAGCACTCAGGTATTTGATGCCCTGGACCAGGAAGGGGCTGGGCTATAATGGGAACCACCCCTTCCATGGGGTGGATTCCAGAACTGGCTCCCATTCCAGAGACCCAAGAGGGCAAGGGACAGAGCATATGCTTAGCCATTTCCATTAACTGAAAATCAGGGCAAAAGCCCCTAGCCACCTCAACACTATACCAAAAGGGACAGCCATGCCCATGGCCAACTTCTCTTTCTTCCTAGAGCTGTATCCCCTCAGGGAAGCAGGCTGAGAAACTAAGCCCAGCCCTAGCCTGCTCTGCCATCTCCTGCTGCTTCTCCAACACTGGCCCCTCACAGAGGAAAGCATCAGCTACTCAAGCTGACCCAAGTTCCTAGGTCTCTAGATCAACCCTATAGCCCCTGGCAGTCCCAGATTTGGAAGATGAGAAGGAACACCTCATACCCTAGCAGGCCTGTGAAAACTGGAGTCACAGATCCAGCTAGGTAGGGTAGGAGGCTGTCTGTCAACATGCCAGAGACACCCACGCGCCTTGAGGCGCCACCAGGGCTGGAAGCCAAGTGTGTTGCTAGAGGGCGGCCTGAGCAGTCAAGTGTGTCCAGAGGGTACCTATGAAGGCAGTTGTGCTAGCCCCAGAGGCTGCCTCTACGCCATCACAACAAACTGCAGGGTTTTTTTCATGTTTTATTGTAAAGCAGAAAACAAACAAACAAAAACAATCCCAAAACTGCCTGTTCTCTCTTTTTTCTCTTTTTTCTCCTCTCTCTCTCTCTCTCTCCCCCCCCCCCCCCCTTTGGCTGCCTGAACTTGGATGTCTTCTGACCAGGCAAGTGGGGGCAGATACTCAGGGTCCTCGATCTTCCACAGCAGAGGCCCTCAAACTATACGATGACAGTCTGCACCTCAAGCTGGCCCTCTGGTGAAGCAATGACCAGCTCTCCTCCATGCTCAAGGATCTCTATGTCCTCTGATGAGACCATTGTCACAGTGGCCTGTTCAGTACTGTTTGGACCTGCCCGGGCTGTGAGCACAGTGCCCTCACTGATCGCTGAAGCCAGCGTCATGGCCACCTGCTCTGTAAGACTCTCAGGAGTGGCAATGGTGATCGTGTCCGCAGCAGCTGCCTCCGAGCCCAGTGCTGTCTCCTGGTCCATGGTGACATTCTGCACGATGATCTGGTGGCCAGCACCAGCCTGGTGCACGATCTGCTGGACCACCTTCATGATGTGACTGTCCACCTGCAGAAACCATGGCTCAGCCTGAGGGTCCGCCCAGCAGTCCGGCGATCCTCCCATCCCTCACCCAGACCCTCACCTCTGTCTGTGTGCCCTCAATGATCTCAGTGGCTTCACTGGTCTCTGTGTCATCTGCAGTAGCCTGGACAGTTGATTGGAGGTCATCATGGGCTGTCCCGAGTCCAAAACTGCCCCACCAGCTTTATACCTACCTCAATAATGTATTCTTGGGTATCAGCTACCACAGATGAGAACTCCACCAGTACGGTGTGGGGGTCTTCTGCAAGCACGGTGGCAGCCGCAGAAGGGCTCTCCTCAGATACCAGCAACTCCTCCACTTCTAGCAGGCAGCCCCCTGCCAACAGGGATGGTCAGCCCAGTCTTGGCCAGTTGACCCCAACCCCCACGCCCTCACCCTCTCCTGCCACGTGTGGCCCAAACCTTTAGTGCGCAGGTGCCGGTTGAGTGTGCCATGCTCTGCGAAGCCACGGCCACACTTGTAGCACTTGAAAGGCTTCTCGCCTGTGTGGTGCCTCACATGCCTCACCAGAGAGCCCTTCTCCCGGAAGGCTCGGCTGCAGAACTGGCACACATGGGGCTTTTCTTCCAGATGTGTCCGGAAGTGCACTTGCTGGGCATTCTAGGGAGACCTTTCTGTGACAGCCTGCTCTCCACTGTACCCACCCCAGGTCTGGGAGGTTAAGAGTAAACAGTCTAGGCTAGGAAGAGGGCACAACTAGACCCCCATTAGACAGCAGAGGGTGGTTTAGGTATAAGGATCTCAGGACCGAAGCCTACCTTGGTTTTGTAACGCTTGCCGCACTGGGGACAAGGGAAAGGCCTCTCGTCTGAGTGGACACGTCGGTGGCCCCGCACATGAGCAATGGTCTTATAAAGCTTCCCACAGTCTCCACAACGGAAGCGGCGCTCGTGCACGTGCACCTCCTGGTGCTTCTTGAGCAGGTAGGCTTTGGGGAAGGCCTTGCCACACTGTGTGCAGGTGAATGGCCTCGGCGCTGAAGCCATACCCAATGTCAGGGCATTTTTACCACCCATAAGCCTACCAGCTGCCAACCCACAGACCAACCCTACCCACGGACCCCTCACCTCCCTGCTACCCACCTATGTGACCTCTCTTGTGGGCCTCCAGCGTGGCTGCTGTTGGGAAAGTCTCACTGCACTGAGGGCACGGGTGGGTCCTGGGCACAGTGGAGGCCTCACTGGCCACCTGCTGGGAGACCACAGACCAACCTCTAGTACCTACTGTAAGCTGTGCTTCAATGGTACCAAAAGAAGAGTCAGCCCTCTTCGCTCCAGGCCTTAGGTAAGGGAGTTAACAGTCTAGAGAGCAGTAAAGCAGAAAGCAATGCTACTCTTCAAGCCAGGCATAGTGGGCATGCCTACAACTCCAGTACTCAGTAGAAGCAGGAGAAGCAAGAACTGAGGTTAACACTGGCTACACCGTAAATTTGAGGCTACCTGGATTATACTAGACTGTTTCTCAAAGACAGAAAAAAACTAAATAAAAATGAATGAGGCAGCTAGCAGCCCCCACCTCCATCCTTCACCCCCACATGAAAAGCAAACATTGGGTCAGCCCCATCAGAGGGAGCATGCCAGCAACAGAAACCTACTGTCTCTATCTGCTCCACCTTCAGCAGCGGCAGTTCTGGGGACCCATCTCCCAGGCACTGGGGACTGGACCCAGAGGGAGGGGCTGCCTCCAGAGCACTCTCATCCCCAGCAACCCTCTCAAGGACGATGCCAGAATTCTGCATGGCCTGATGTAGCAGGTTCTCACGGCTGTTCTCACTGGAACAGGGGAGCTCCTCCGAGTCTGGGGACTGTAAGGGAGATAGAGGGAGAGCAGGAAGGAGGCAGGCCTGCCAGGCAGCCCAACACAGGGCACCTACCCCGGCCCCCCAACGGCAGACTCCCCACAGGCCCATCTCTGGAGCCCCATGCTGCACAGCCAGCTAGCTGCCTTTGTTCTCATTAAATTCCACCCCGTTTCTCCCTAGACTTGAACTCTCTTGCTGCTTCCCTGCTTTGACATGCCATCTACTAAGTTCTCCCCACAACCTGATGTACTTTCTTGGAGTGGGAGCAGGAGGTGACCTTGTCCTGTTCCTTCTTTTTTTTTTTTTTTTCCCTGTTCCTTTTTTTTTGTTTGTTTGTTTGTTTTTTGTTTTTTCGAGACAGGGTTTCTCTGTATAGCCCTGGCTGTCCTGGAACTCACTCTGTAGACCAGGCTGGCCTCGAACTCAGAAATCTGCCTGCCTCTGCCTCCCGAGTGCTGGGATTAAAGGCGTGCACCACCACACCCAGCTCCATTGTCCTGTTCCTAATGAAGGCAGGATCTGAATACAACCTGGCTCTGTGGCCAAGCTTAGGAAGAGCACCCACCTCTGGGGTCAGGGCTTTCATGCCCAGGGGAAGCTCCTGCATCTGGACATGGACTTCATGGATGACAGTGCCTTTGGCATCTGTCACCAGGTGAATCACAGGTGATGTTTCCATGGGGTCTCCTGCCACTGATGATGCCACTGTCCCCATAGTGGAGGCACTGGACCCTTTAAGGCAGAGTTCAATGAGTTCTTGAAGAGCCTGGCAGCCAATTTCGGAAACCCCAGTCCCAGGAACTCAGGCAGGCTGCCTTCCCCCCACCCCCTAAAGCTAACCTGCAGGCACTTCCTCTTTGCCCACAGCTGTGTCCTTGCTTATGCTGAAGCGGATCTTTTCTGTGCATGGAGTGAGAGATTTGAGGTGCCGAGTCAGTGCACCTGACTCTCGGAAACTCTTTCCACACTTGGCACATTTGTAGGGGCGCTCATCTGTAGAGAGAACAGTCAGGCCCCGGTGGGAGATGGACAATGTCCTGTGTTGAGGGGACAACGGGTCTTTTCATCTAGTAGGACACAAGCAAGCTGTAGGGTCCTCTAGAGCCAACCAGCAGTTACTTAGTGTAGCTACGTACTTATGTGAAACCCCACTTCACATACCAGTGTGCCGTCGGTGGTGTCGGATGAGAGAGCCCTTGGTCCGAAAGGAGGCCCCACAGAGCTTGCACTCGTGGTCCTTGCGGCTGCTGTGCGTTACCATATGGGCCTTGAGGATGCTGCCCTGTGGGGAGGGGCAGTAAGGCTCAAGGCACTTCACTGGATAAGAACAGGGAGGGGAGCCAGTGGGCCCTTGGCCCCAGGGGCTCACCGTTTTGAAGGTCTTGTGACATAGCATGCACACGTAGCGGCCTTCCTTGTTCACCAGCAGCTTGACTTGGGCCTGCTCGCCCTCCCCAATAAGCCCAAGTTCCTGATGGTTAGGACTGCCTGGAGCCTCTGCCATCTCGCCATCCCCTGGCTCTGCCTCAGCAGCCACAATGACCTCTTTGATGTGCCCACTTCCTGAGGGAGAGGCAAATTAACATAAGCCTCAAAACCTATCACAGCCCCGCCCGCCCAGAGGGATCCCTCCACAGGAGTCCACTAGAAGCCTCAGAACCACCACCCCAGTCCTAGGGCTTAGAACCTAGATCCAATCTGCACCGAGGGAAATCCATGCAGCAGCCATTACAGACAGCCCAACATGGTAGAGAGACCACCTCAACTCGGTAGCGCTGTCTGAGCTCAGGGTCCCCAGACTGTGCCCAATATGGACATTCTCCATGAGGAGATATCCCATCCCATCCCCTACACCAAGAGACACAGGGGCTCAGTCCCACAACAGGCAGTGGACATCCTAGTTCAGCTCCCTGCATTTTTTTCTGCTGGATGGTCCCAATCTTGACAATATAAAGGACAGAGGGTCCTGGGGGCTGTCTATTGGCTTTTGTCTATTGGCCTAGCCAAATACATGAACAGAACTAACTGGAGAAAGTAGACACTGCGATGGCTAGATCTAGATTCTAGATTCCCAGGATTCTGCCCTTCCCAGAGGACGCTGAGGAGCCAGGCTACACACACTTCCCATTTTCTACTCAAAGGTGGTGGTGAGTGGAACCAGCCACACAACTGTCTTAGAAGCCATCTCATCCTGCTGGCTGTGTTCTGACAAGCCATTCTCTCAAAACACAATGAGTGAGCACCATGAGTCAGAGACAATTAAGGACATCCATCTCTCGCCCATGCTCCAGCCCAGTGCTCCAAAAGTCCCTTCCCAAAGGACAGACCTGATGGGTGAGGAACACAGGTGCACCAGCCCAAGAGGAAATTCCTTTGTACTAGACAGGATGCAGAGAACCTAGAGCTAATACTCTGCCCCCCCACGCAGCCCACTGCCTTACTGCCTCTTCTTTACCCAGGCCATCAGAAATGCTGGTGGCCCCTGGATCCCCTCCCCTGAGGATACCTGCAAAGAATACAGAAGCAGAGGGTCCCTGAAGAGGGGAATGCTGTGCTAAGCCAAAGCTTAAAATTACTGGAGGTTGGGAGTAAGTAGGTGGAAAAGGACCCAGCTGGTAGAGCCTGATTATACATCAGAACCCAGTGAACTTGTTTTCCCAAACACTACCACCCACCACAGAAACTAAACTATATGCCAGGGCCCCACCCCCATGAGCCAATATTGTGAAGTCTGAGTGTTGAGGGGTGAGTCTCCCTGTTGCAGGAACATTGAGCAAGGCAGTGGGGACTCAGACAGGTGTGCCACACCTCCTCGGTAAGGCAATGATCTCAGAGCCCCCTTCCCAAGGCTGGTTTTCTCAACAGACCTTTCTGCTTCCTGCCCCAACTGACTATCAGAACTTCTCAAGGTCAAGTTCTAGCCCGTCTCAATCCCTTCCTGCCCTTCATCCACCTGCCTTGGTCCCAGCAGAGGACTGAGCATCATCTTCCCAACATCCATTATCCTTCAGTGGCTTGTGAACACTCATCCCTTTCCTGAACTCAGTCTCTTGACTCCCTCCACCTGTCCTCACCCAGAATGCCCTCTGGATACTCCCTGGCTCCTCAGCATAGTCTCCGATTAATGAGCACTTGACCCAACCCAGGCCTCTCAGTAACCCCTGTCCACTGCAGTCAGTGAGCACTTCAATTGAAAGCATTAGCCATCAAAGAGGCTTGGCGTTATATGCTCATAAAAGCCCAACAAGAACCAGGGCACCAATCCTCATGCCAGTGTAAACAAGCAGAGGGACAGGAAGGAAGGATCAGGTGGCAGAGAAGTGCAGAAGATGCAGGAGGACCAGGACAGAGATGGCCTGCAAATGCACGGGAGAGAGACAAGTTCATAGTGTTGCACACCCCCAAGATTCCCAATGCCTACAAGTACTCTGGGCAGTAAGAAATGTCCTGGGCGTCCCTTCCTAAAGAGCATGGTGGCTACTGATCCTCCTCCTGAAGGGACTGCCTAGGGAAGGGTCACAGGAGGCTGGGGCCCCTCGGTGGACAGGCCTGGCTCTTGAGAGAGTGAAGGATATGAGCAGTGGAGATCCCCCAGCCCTGACTATAAATCAGCCATCAAGCAATCCCTCGGAATTGAGGGTGACCAGTGGACAGCTGGCTTACCAACAAGGTCAGGAGCGTGGCTGATGTCTTCTGCTAGAGAGGTGGCCTCCACCACGATGTGAGCCACAGTGATGGGTTCCTCTGGACTTCCCTCTGCTGCTGTGGGCACCACCTGTCAATGTGGTCACAAACACATGAGATACACCTGTGGGTTCCAGAATTGAGAGAAGAACCTTGGCTCCCTCTGTGGAAGAAGGTGGCTTCCTTCTAGTCCAGTCCATGTCCTACAGGAAGGCTGTAGGGTGGGCTCCTGAGGAACCATGGCTCTGAGCCTGACTCGAAGCCTGGCCCCAGAGTCTGGGTCAGCCCCAATCAGTCTAACACCTCTGACCACCATGGCCTGGGCACAGATCAGAGAGCATAAATAGTGAGGCTAGCTGAATCGGGCTAGCTGCAGGAGTGTAGCACCTCCGCTCCACCACCCCAGCCACACGGTCTGAAGAAAGGACCCATGGCTGTGGTGAGACACACCATCCAGGAAGGCTCTCAGTGAGGGGGCCAGCAATAAAGGCAGGCCTAGAGAAGGAACCCTTCTCTACTGCAGTCTGCAGGATTCCCTACTCATATCCTGAGGCCACTGACATTTCCTAGCAAAGCCCCTCCACCTTCCTAATGCCACACCCTATAATACAGCTCCTCACGCATGATGACCCCCAACTATAAAATTATTTTTGTTGTTCCTTTATAACTGTAATCTTACTACTGTTATGAATTGTAATATAAATATTTATGTTTTCTGATGGTCTTGGGTGACCCTTGTGACAACTTGAAAACGGTCACAACTCCCAGGTTGAGAACACTGTCCTAGAGGCTCCCTTCTCTTGGAGCAAGGGTACTAAAGACTGAACCTGGAGCCTTATGCAGGTTAAATAAACATTCTACTACAGAGCTATATTCCTAGGCCTCTTCTCATTTGTAAAAATATAAAAGATATATTTATTTTTATTTTACATATATGAGTGTTCTGCTTGTATGAATGTATGTATGTATGTACACCACATGTGTGCCTACTACCCACAAAGGCCAGAAAGAGGGCATCAGAATCCACAGAACTAGAGTAGCAGATGGTTGTGAGCTGCCACACAAGTGCTGGGACTGAACTTGAGTTCTCTACAAGAGCAACAAGTGCTCTTAACCACTCAGTCATTACTCCAACCTCCTTTAAATTGTTATTTTGAATCTAAGTTGTCTAAGATAGCCTCAAACTTACACTGTAGCTCAAGTTGGCCTTAAACCTGAAATCCTTCTGCATTAGCCTCTTCTGTAGCTGGGATCACAGACCTATACTACCAGGCCTGGCCAGAGCCTCTTCTTCATTCTACCCACTAAGACTGATGAGAGAGCATCTATATCTAGGGAGCTGTCTAATTCAGTAAGACAGTGAGTACATCCCCCACCACCACCACCACTGGGATCCAATCAAGTGGCTTATCTTCCTGGAGGTCCTAGGACCCAGTAGGGCCTACTGCAAGACATCCCTGGGAACCATATGTACAGGACAGGAGACACGGAAAAAGATAAAAGTTTGCTCTCTTAAGACACACACACTAAAATAAATCTTTAAAAAAAAAAAAAAAGGGCTGGTGAGATGGCTCAGCGGGTAAGAGCACCCGACTGCTCTTCCGAAGGTGATAAGTTCAAATCCCAGCAACCACATGGTGGCTCACAACCATCCGTAACAAGATCTGGCTCCCTCTTCTGGAGTGTCTGAGGACAACTACAGTGTACTTACATATAATAAAAATAAAAAAAATCTTTAAAAAAAAAAAAAAAAAGACACACACACACACACACACACACACACACACACACACACCCTACAGCTATGTAGGCTGCTGAGGTTGAGTTACCCCAGGCCATGCAAAGTACCATGACCCTCTTACTAGTACAGCCTGGTCTTCCCTCACTCACAGCCATGCATATCTGCCACTTGTCATAAACCAGCTGCACAGGTTGGTCAAAACACCCTGTTTCACAAATGAGCCAAACCAGAGGAATGAGGATGGTACCAACTAGAATGGGCTCACCTCCTGGTCCAGCAGTGCAGTGGCAGGAGGGGTGGTGGGCAGGGCCTCCTGTGGGGCCCGATGGCAGGTCTTCTGAATCTTGTGCTGGACAAAGTCCTCCAAGGCAGTGAATTCCACTTGGCAACGGCCACATCTGTGCACATCATCCTCATCTGCAATAAGCCTTATGTCAAAGGGACTGGGGACAATCAGGTCCTTATCCAGCTTCCCTTCAAGGCTGAGACAGGAAATACCCAAGGATGGCCTCAAACCAGAGTTGGTATGCCTGCTCATCCAGGAGCTGCTGAGAAAAACACTGGAGGAACACACATCCAAGGCTGGGGAAGTCTAGGGTCTAACCCCATCCTTTAGAGGTCTACAGAAGCAAGGCCTCCCAGAGAGACCAGCATTCTGTAGAGTTACCCTGACCACACATTTATCCTGCAAGGACACACTGAAGCTGTCCTATCCAAAGTTCCCACCCTCCAGGCCAGGGAGGAGAAGGCTGGGCAGCATAGGAACTCACCCAAGCAAGCTTGGAGACAGCAGAGGGCCCAAATTTAGGATTACCGGGGAGCTGGGATATAGCTCAATGGTAGAGCACTTGCCTAGCATGCATACGACCTCTGAGTTTGGATCCTCAGAATTTAAAACATTTTAAGGACTGCTGGTGATTGAATGTGTAAGCATCTCACTTGTCATCCTGAAATTATTTCCACATCTTTTTTGTTTTGTTTGGTTTTTTGGGGTTTTTTTTGGTCTTTCGAGACAGGGTTTCTCTGTATAGCCCTGGCTGTCCTGGAACGCACTCTGTAGACCAGACTGGCCACAAACTCAGAGATTTGCCTGCCTCTGCCTCCCAAGTGCTGGGATTAAAGGCATGCGCCACAACAAGTACAGCTGCAACAAGTACTCTTAACTACTGAGCCATCCTTCCAACTTAGCACTTAAGAATTTAATCAAGGGGGCTGATGAGATGGCTCAGCGGGTAAGAGCACCCGACTGCTCTTCCGAAGGTGATAAGTTCAAATCCCAGCAACCACATGGTGGCTCACAACCATCCGTAATGAGATCTGGTTCCCTCTTCTGGAGTATCTGAAGACAGCTACAGTGTACTCACATATAATAAATAAAATAAATCTTTAAAAAAAAAAAAAGAATTTAATCAAACCATGCCAGCACCCTGGGGAAAGGGATGACTTAGTCCATCCTAGAGAGATTCCTATGGTTCAAGATCACTGAGCTGAGCCAGCCAGACTCAGCTTCCTTGTTTCCACTGTCTTATAGTCAGTTCCACATCAAAGTCAAACCCAGCCTGGGACAAGGAGAAGTCAATGACAAATTAATGATAAATAAAAGGTCAAACCCAAGCTATGACTGGCCCATAGGCCACCTGAAAGAGGGTGGTGCCCTCCACTCTACTCACACTCACAAACCAAGCACCAAAGTGCCTTACCCCTCCCACCCCACTCATTTAGAGTCTGACTCAGCACCAAAATGTTGATACTCAAAGAGTCTCTGACCCAGAAAAGGACACACCTATCCCATTTCACACTAAGACCATAAACCAGAGGTTCTCAACAGGTGGGTCCTGACCCCTGGGGATCGCTATCAGATGTCTACATTACAGCTCAGCACAGGTGGGTCCTGACCCCTGGGGGTCACTATCAGACGTCTATATTACAGCTCAGAACAGTAGCAAACTCGCGGCTATAAAGAGCAACACAACAGTCTTCTGACTGGGGAGTTCCAGAGCGTGAGGGACTTTATTAAAGGATGGAAGCATTGGGAAGTCTGAGAACCACTGTCATAAGTAGACCCAAGAACCTACAAGCATATGCCTTTATCCCAGCAATGGGGAGACTGGGGCAGGATCATCTCTGTGAGTTCAAGGCCAGCCAAATCTACATAGTGAGACCCTGTCTTAAAAAACCAAAAACAAAAACCAGAAACTCAGCTGGGTAGTGGTGGCTCATGCCTTTAATCCTAGCACTTGGGAAGCAGAGGCAGGTAGATTTTTGAGTTCGAGGCCAGCCTGGTCTACAGAGTGAGTTCCAGGACAGCCAGGACTATACAAACACTGTCTCAAAAAAACAAACAAACAAAGAAACCCAGAAACTCCAAAGAGTTCCCTAAGACAGTAAGTGACTCTCTCCAAGCTGAAATAAGGGAGAAAAAAATTAAAGTGGGACTGAGTTCTTTCGTGACAAAGAGCAGCAATATACCAGTAATACTTGCCAAACCACTTCCTGTCGGATCAAACCTACAGCTCCGTGAACTAATGCACAGGAGATACCCAAACCGCCTCTAAAAAATATCAGCACCTAGAGACGTATTCCTTAGTGCCAAGACAGCCCTCGGCATACAGACACGATTTTAACTCTTTCCCATACTCCTAGGAAAAATTAAAGGCTTTAAGAGAGGAGTTACAGCTCCGGCTCCAATCTGATCCCTGACAGGAACCAGATGGACGACCTAACAACTTTACAACCCTTGAACCTCAATTATCTCCATCTCTGAAATGAAGAATAGTAATGATAGTTCGCCTTTCGAGGTTGGTTTAAGGAATGGTAAAAGTCGGATAGAGCGGGGGTGTTCCGCACATTCCTGGAATCGTTGCTCCACCCCGTAGGGAAGACCAAGGTCCTCAGTGGGGCGGTGCCGCCTCCCCAGGTCAGGTCCCTAATCCCTTTCCTACAGAGCGGCCCCGCCTCCAGTCTCCAGCTCCGCCCGGGCTCTGGCCCGAGTGGCAGAGGGGACGCAGGAGCTAGGGCTGATGGGCGCTGAAGAGCAGCGAGCGATGTTTGTTTGGCCAGATCGACCCCAAGGGGCTGGAGAAATGGGCTCCCTGTGAGCCTCTGCATCTGGCCCAGCGGGCTAGAGGCGGTCGGAAGGGAAGCCTGTTGAGAGTGGTGAGGTTTACAGACACTCAGGATCCAGGATCTGGGCGGCACCGTACACCGCAGCCCGGGCAGAGCCGCCCGCACCCCGGCCGCACCAGGCTTCGGTAGCCTCGTTACCTTCCTCGCTGAAGGGCGCTGGGAGCCCAAGGAAGCCGCCGGAGGACAAGGCCGCCGCAGCCACAACCCCGCCCTCGCCCGCTTCACGCCCGGCTTCGGCCCGGGCTTCTGCCGTATGAGCGGCCGTCACCCGCACTGCCATCGCGCCCTCCATGTCGCAACGCGCCACAGGAAGATGGCGGATTTACGACCGTGTCGTCATAACAACGGGCCGCACGGCGGGCTGCACGTCCGACAGGCAGGGGGCGGGAGAAGAACGAATTTGATGGACAGGCGAAGAGACTGGGCCACAGGTTGCTGTCTAGCGCGTCAGTAGAGGTGGAGCTTGGCTCTTTGAGAGCCTTCAGCGTCAGACATCAGGGCGGAAGTGGGCGTGACCTGTATTAAATTGGCGGGACTTGGTGTAAAGTGAGCTCTCCTTTCCCCTCACTTTTTTGTTTTGTTTTTTAATGTGTCTGGATAGTTTGTCTGCATACATGTCTGTGCACCACGTGCATGCCTGGCGCCCGCGGAGCCCAGAAGAGGGTGTCTGCTCTGTCACTGGAATTACAAATGAAGTTACATGTAGGTGTTGGGAATTGAACCTAGATACTCTAGCCAATGTGTAAGCCACCCAGAGAATCTGAACTCTTTAGGGTTGCTACCCAATATTCAATCCTGGACTCAGGCCTGGTTGCAATGTCAGAATTTCCTGGCATGAAAAAGAAGTCCAGTTGGAGATAGTTCGCGTGCTCCTTTCCAAACACTTTTTTTTTCCTCACTCAGTCCATACTCACTCTGGCCCAAAGATTTATTATTATGAGTATACTGTAGCTATCTCCAGATGCACCAGAAGAGGGCGTCAGATCTCATTACAGGTGGTTATGAGCCGCCATGTGGTTGCTGGGATTTGAACTCAGGACCTTCAGAAGAATAGTCAGTGCTCTTACCCGCTGAGCCATCTTGCCAGCCCAAAGACTTTTATTCTGCATATGGTCTTAACTTTTGAAAAGCATACATAAAAATGGCCATTTCTGACATTTAGTACACTGACCGAGTTGAGCGCTCATCACCAAATGATGGTTAACTGATTGGTTCATTGTTCGATTTGAGATAGGGTCTGGCTTTGTAGCTCTCGGTGGCCGGTAACTTGGTGCTGGGAATATCCCTGATTTAGTTCTAGAACATTTTCATCACCAAAACCTGTACTTTTGCCGGGCAGTGGTGGCACATGCCTTTAATCCCAGCACTGGGGAGGCAGAGGCAGGCGGATTTCTGAGTTCGAGGCCAGCCTGGTCTATTCAGAGAAACCCTGTCTCGAAAAAACAAAAAACAAAAAACAAAAAAAAAAACCTGTACTTCTAGAACATTTTCATCATCAAAACCTGTACTGACTGTAGCTCATTTTGGTAGCCAGCTCACCTACCAAGCACAAAATGAATAAAATAAAATAAAAAATGAACAGAGTATTTCAGGTTAATTCTAGCATTTGGGGGAAGTGTAGGCAAGAGGATCAGAAGTTCATGATGATCCTTAGCTAAATAGGGAGTTCAAAGCCAGCCTAGAACATGAGGAGGGGGAGAAGAGAAACAGAAAGTGAATTATTGAATAATATTACATTGTATAAAGAATGCATTTATATTTCATTTACAGTCAACTTGTATCTATCATTTTGGCTAATATAAAGTGTTGCTCTGAACATTCTTCTATAATTTGTTTTTATATTTTTGTATTGTTTCCAAGTCCCTTTTATTTATTTTTATTTATTTATTTTCCTTCTCGCTCTGGCCCCACTTGCTCTGGCTCAAAGATTTATTTATTTATTATGTGTAAGTACACTGTAGCTGTCTTCAGACACACCAGAAGAGCAGAAGAGGACATCAGATCTCATTACAGATGGTTGTGAGCCACCATGTGGTTGCTGGAAAGTGAACTCAGGACCTCTGGAACAGCAGTCAGTGCTCTTAACCGCTGAGCCATCTCTCCAGTCCTTTTTATTTTTAAGTAGCTTCTTGAAACTATTGCTGGGCTACACAGAGAGTTCTAGGCCAGCCAAGACTTCCTAGTGAGACCCTGTCTAAAAATGAATTAAAAATAAATTAGATAAATTATCATCCTACCTGCTAAGGAAGTTTTTGTTCAAAAGGTAATCCATTATCTCCATTTTGTTGCTTTCAAAAGTGGGATGATGTGGGGGGGGGGGTTGCTTATGTACACATGTGAATGAGAAGGTAGAAGCCAGAGGATGCTGGCACAGGCCTCTTCTACACCCTTATATCTAGAGCTTACCAGTTTTTGGCTAGGCTGGGAGCTAACCCTAGTGATCCTCCTGTCTCTCTCTCTCTCTCTGTCACACACATGCTCAATTAATTTCTTTCTTGCTTGCTTTCTTTTTTCCCTCCCTCCCTCTCTCCCTCCCTCTCTCCCTCCCCCACCCCCATTTTCTGGGGACAGGGTTTCTATGTGTGGTCCTGGCTGTCCTGGAACTCACTCTGTAGACCAGGTATGTCTTGCCTCTCCCTCCCAAATGCTAGGATTAAAGGTTTGTGTGTGTGTGTGTGTGTGTGTGTGTGTGTGTGTGTGTGTGTGTGTGTGAGAGAGAGAGAGAGAGAGAGAGAGAGAGAGAGAGTGTGTGTGTGTGTGAGACCCAAGGCTTGAGAGCTTTCAGGGAAGAGATAAGCCAAGAATCCTGGACTGCTTCCCTCAAAAGACACAGTGAGGAAGCGCTGAAAAGCCAGCATCCGGGGACACAGGAGTGAAAAGCCAGCATCTGGGGACACGGGAGAGAAAAGCCAGCATCTGGGGACACGGGAGAGAAAAGCCAGCATCTGGGGACACAGGAGTGAAAAGCCAGCATCTGGGGACACGGGAATGAAGAAATGTCAAGAGAGAGGATGAGTTGGGCATAGAATTCTAGCATTGGGGAGGCTGAGGCCAAAAGGTCACCATGAGTTTGAAGCTACAAAATAGTGAGTTTGCGGTTACATAAGAAGCCCCTATCAGCCGGGCGTGGTGGTGCACGCCTTTAATCCCAGCACTCCGGAGGCAGAGGCAGGCGGATTTCAGAGTTCGAGGCCAGCCTGGTCTACAAAGTGAGTTCCAGGACAGCCGGGGCTATACAGAGAAACCCTGTCTCAAAAAACCAAAAAAAAAAAAAAAAAAAAAAAAAAAAAAGAAGCCCCTATCTCAGGCTGGCGAGGTGGCTCAGTGGGTAAGAGCACTGAAGGTCCTGAGTTCAAATCCCAGTAAACACATGGTGGCTCACAACCACAAGTAATGAGATCTGACACCCTCTTCTGGCACATCTGAAGACAGCTACAGTGTACTTACATATAATAAATAAATAAATCCTTGGGCCAAAGCGAGCAGAATTGACTTACTAGAGTAAGCAGAGGTCCTAAAAATTCAATTCCTAACAACCACATAAAGGCTCACAACCATCTGTTCAGCTACAGTGTACCCGTATACATAAAATAAATAAATAAATCTTAAAAAAAAAAAAAGAAGTCCCTATCTCACAAAAGAAGCAACTGGGAGTGGGGGTGGGGGTGGGGAAGGACCCTGAAATAAAAAACAAAGATGTTCCAGTAAATCTCCAACCCAAAAAGGCCCACATAAAGGTCCAGAAGGTGGTGGCGTATGCCTTAAATCCCAGCACTCGGGAGGCAGAGGCAGGTGGATTTCTGAGTTGGAGGCCAGCCTGGTTTACAGAGTGAGTTCCAGGACAGCCAGGGCTACACAGAGAAACCCTGTCTCGAAAAAACAAAACAAAACAAAAAAAAAAAAAAAGAAGAAGAAGAAGAAATCACAACTCATTCAATTGGAATACAAGCTGCACACCAAGGCTGGGAGATCTCCCACTACACTCTTCCTATTGAAAGAGTAGTACGTAACCAAAGACAAAATGGAGTCCCTT